>CM053792.1:69148355-69620855 GCA_028749045.1 Cupressus sempervirens | reverse complement strand
CAAAGTAGTAAGCCACTTTGGTTGACTGTAGCCAGATCTCATTCTATTGCTACTCTAATCTTTGCATTGCTCACTCTAACTACTCTTGCAACTCTCAGATCTCATGCTCCCATCAGCAATTTGGGAGTCTCTCATAGCTACCTATATCTATAGCTCTCCTAGCTACTGCTATGCAATGCAAATCTACTCTCTAGCTCTCCTTAGAGCCTCCTAGGTCCCTATAATAGGGTGGTCCTACATCTCCTTATCTCCCTATTTGACCTACTCTGCCGACTAGTATGCCTCTGTCCTTCTCCTTCGATGGCTTCTAGATATCTAATCTCCCCTGATGGCCTTCTCTACCCTATCCCACTACCACCTACACCTAGGTCTACTCTCATCTTTCGAGTCAAGATTTGCACCTAGAAAATCCTATGTCTCACCTACTATGGCTACTATGGCTGCTATGGCTATTGTGGTGGTCCCTATAGTGCCTATATTGGTTGGGTTGGTACAACCATCCCCACTACAACTATAAACCTTAGGAAAGGATGACTCACAAAGTAAGCTTGATATGCAAGAGTCATCCCTCTGTCTGCTACCACTAGTAGGTAGTCCCACTATGCCACAACCAAGTTGCACACATATATCTTTGATCTCTTAGGATCCAACCTTGGGGATCACCTATGGTCCAAATCTATAGTTAGTCATGCATAGGAGCAATACTTCTACAATATATCCTATGGCCTCCCATACTATCACCACACATGAGTCAGTGGGAATCTCTCCACTATCTACATAGATCAACCTATTGGTGATCACAAAGAGAACATGTGCCCTAGCTCCTAGGGTACATCATCCCAATCCTCAATCTCTCTCCAGGACTGCCATACTACTACCACCAAGTCATGGAGATGACCCTATACTACTTAGTCTTCCCTGGAGTTGTCTAGGTAAGCTAGCCTCTATATCTACAAATGTATGGCTCCATTGGCTATTGCTCATTGGCAAAAATGGGTCTAGTAACTAGAAGGTGCTCCCAGGCCCAAATATAGAGAACATAAACCCCAGTGGCCATGCTCTTATTCTCGTGATATACATTCTCATGCATCTCATGGAACTTTTTCATGAGCATGCACTAACCCTACCCATATCTCTTTGGGTTCTCCAACATCATCAAGAGCATCCAACCCCATCCACACTCCAACCTGGGCTGGCCTCTATTAGGCATCAAGAAACAACTAATGAATATCCCTAACACTACTGCCAATCTATGCATATGCCTATAGGTGTGCACAAGCTTATCATAGGTGATGGCTCAACTCATGATCAACTCCTCCTCAAAGATGGCTCTTAGTGCCTCTATGCCTATCCATGACACTGTGTCATAGATCACTCTCAGCTCGTGGAATGGGATCCTTAGTATCTTATAGATGTCCTTTAGTGTGATCATCATCTCCCCCTAGGGTAAATGGAAGGTGTTCATCTCTAAATGAAAATACTCCACTAGTGCAATTAGCAAATCATGATTCACTAATACCAGTGGAATCCAACAAAGATATGATAAAACTAATCTGTCAGTGTGAGCCATATCGGTGTCATCAAGTCTCCACAATAGAGCTCCATACAACAGGTAATGGGATCAAAATTTGACATCCTAAAAGGTACCTTGCACACGCACGAACACAATAGGAAAATGACTAGTCTCTACTAAATAAACATGATGAAATACAACATGAAATTGCCAAAAAAATACAATTTCACATGCTAAAACTTACATTTGACACTAGAATTTTGCATAAGATCTCATGTTCTCACACAAGATTGCACATCTTCACATGAGGATACACTTTCTCACATGAGAAGTGCTCAAGCACTAACTAAAAAATGAACCCAAAATTAGGATTTTCACATGATAGATGGGTATCCACCATGTGAGAAAACCCACAAATCCGTGCGATGAAGTACCAGGTCAGTACTTCTATGTGCAAAATTTGATTAGCTTTGCACAAGGAGAGACATCCTCATGCAAGAACTGACAAGAAAATAATTTTAAAACACCTTAAAATGACCTAAACTACCTCAAAAAGTGTGAAAAATTAAATGTGAACCAAGATTATTGACTACTCATTGGATGCCCATAGTCTGTCAGCTAACTATGTCATTGGGAGCACTCAAATCCATGTGTAGACAAGGGGACCACCATTTTCACCTTAGAGCTCTCTTCTTCACAAAAGACAAAAGTGAAAATGATTTTAAAATTACCTTATGGGCCCTGATATAGTTTTGGACCTAATTTTTCAAAGTGCTCTTATTGATGTGAAATTCACTGCTGGCTAATTTGACGACTCTGAATCCATTTTCGAGATCAAATTGAAAATTTGACATACTTAAGTAGCTCGAAATTACATTTTAAAATTTTGGGACTAATGTGATCGAATGCTTGTGCAATTCAATTTTTTTGATACTTCGTGAATCTTGGAATCTTTTCAAATCAATATTCTCTTTGAATTTTTCCAAACCTCTAGAAAAATTCAACTGAAGTCAACTATGGTCAATCTTTGGTCAAACTTGGTCTTCTAGATCTCAAAATTACTTCAAATTGGCTCCAAATTTTCTTTTGATCATTCTGATCTCTTCTATATTCTTCTAAATCTCTTATTTATTTACTTTATCTCCATTTACTATTCTACATCATATTTTTGGTGTGTCATCTTTCCATTTTGCTCCCAACAGGATAGGATGATTACATCATTGAATCTAAATTTCAACTCAATTTGACTCTCATGCCCTCATTACTCAGGGCATCTCATCACTTGGGGCATCTTATCCCCTTTCTATCTAAAATCTATGTCATCTATCTCATCTTTTGATCAACTGATCACATCTTATTATAGTCCTTAGTAGAGTTTGATGGATAGGTATCGAGATAATCTAAACCTCAACTCTTGAGGGTGAAGCCTAATTCTTGGGATGATTCTATGACTCATTATGCAATCATGTTATCTTTTATGGACTAGTACCTAGGTTTTCTATATGGATCCCTTAAGGTTAAGCTCCATTCTGGAGATAATATTTAAAATCTTATCAATCTAGGTATCTAGATGTTCTATCTAGATCCCTTAAGGTTAAGCTCCATTTAGGAGATAATCTTTAAAAGCTTATCAATCTAGGTATCTAGGTCTTCTATCTAGATCCCTTAAGGTTAAGCTCCATTCTAGAGATAATCTTTAAAAGCTTATCAATCTCAGTATCTAGGTATCCTATTTGGATCCCCTAAGGTTAAGCTTCATTTTGGAGATAATATTTAAAAGCTTATCAATTTTTGTATCTAGGTGTCCCATCTGGATCCCCTAAGGTTAAGCTTTGTTTTGGAGATAATCTTTAAAAGCTTATCAATCTTGGTATCTAGGTGTTCTATTTGGATCCCCTAAGGTTAAGGTTCATTCTAGAGATAACCTTTAAAAGCTTATCAATTGGTTTCTATATCATCAATTTCAAAACCCATCTCATTTCTTGATCTTCACATCATACTTCTAATTTCTTTGAATTGAACATGTTGCTCACACATTCATTCAAATAGGGGAAAATTTAATACCCCAAAATTGGCACACTAATTCTAGTCTATTTTGATCAACCCTAAGTCCTATTCTACTAGGCAATTCTTATTCTGGTTATCAATACTTGACCTAATTGACCTAATTGTTAGATGTAGAAAACCCTAATATGCATTAATAAAATTCTCTATTTAATTCCTAAGTATTGACTCAAATTAGATACATTAAACCTATTGATTAATTTTGATTTAATTGTAAGTATTCATACTATAATTGAATTAAATTACTTCTTTAAGCTAATGTGCAAAAGAATTAAACATATTTAATTTAATGAGATAATTTATTTATTTCAATTATTGGGTTTAATTACTCAATTAATTAGAAATATGCATTTATGAAGTCATACCTCATTTTATTAAATTAAATAATTTTCCAAATCTTATCTTTAGTTCAGGAATAAGAATTCTAAGTGATCTATCTCTCAAATTGGAATTGACTTAATCAACTTATTGTCACACTCAAGTGAATTTCAGTTAACTCTTCATTATACTCAAGATCTAAGTTAGTTAACCTCACCTAGATTGGGAATCTTCCATCCTGATTGAATCTCAACTTCAATCTTGATCATTGATTGATTTCAAGAATTCTATTTAAGAGGCTTCCAATTCCTCATTATGGAGGGGAATAAAATTGCATTGAATTATTGTCGAAATAGATACTTAATTTCTTAATACTTTCATAGCTTTCATAATTTCTTAGCATTAATATCATCTAGATTAAAATGTACTCTTATAGCTTAACTTTCTTTTCCTATTATTAGATTAGAATTGCATTTCATCTAGATTAATTGCACTATCATATAGCTGCAAAAACCCTTTGTACTAAAAGGTCTGGTTGCTTGCTTCTTAATCTCAGAGCAATGGAAAAATCCTTCTAGTTAGAAGGCAACAGGTTGCTCTATTGGATTAACTCTAGGATGATCTCTTAGGTAATGACTATGTTGGAGTGTGTGTAAGTATTTGAGGCCCACAATTCACATTTATAGTATGTGAATACATTGAAGATTTGATAATGCTAAGAGAAAGCGAATCAAAAGGATAAGAAGAATATTCTTGTGGAGCTAAAAGGATACATTCAATTAGGAAGGATCAAGTACAAGCCAAAAAAGAGATCTGTAATTAGCAATTCAATTGCATCCAAATTATGTCATCTCATTGTTACTCTCTAACAATTTTAGTGGTGATTTAAATTCTTAATAGAGTTGGTTTAATGGCCATTTGTAAATCCTCTAACAAAGTGGTAGTTGTATTGAATTGTCTAAAGACCTCTAACAAGGCCACTTCTAATAGGGTGATTAAATTCTCTAATAAGGTCACACCTAATAGTGTGTTTTGTAAACTTTAACAAGGTTGGGTTCTAATAGGGCTCACTTTAGATGAGTGAAAACAATAACTAGTCACAATTGGTGGTTTTTTCCAAATTGGGTTTCCATGATGTTAAATCTTGGTGTTAAATATGTTCATGCTATTTTTTTTCTATAATTGCAACTAAGTTAAAGTAATGAAAATCACAAATAAAATCTTAAGATTTGCATATTGATTAATTATTGATCATTCTCCATGTTTACCGAGTTACAACATTTCTTTGTTTGTTGAGCATCAATAGAATTAAGTTTTGATAGAATTATTTTACTGACATCTAAGGGATGTAAGATTTAATTTTTATAGTAATTGATTCACCCCTCCCCTATCAATTAATCCTATTATATTTCCAACAATTGGTATCAGAGATTTTGGTGCTTGCAGAGAAGGTTTCAAGAACTTAGGCTAAAGATTAGGATGTCTTACAAAAGAGAGATTCCCAAGTTGAACAGAGACAATTTTGTAGCATGGAAAGGACTTATGAGGTTACATATAGCTACTATTAGTGATTTAGGTTGTATATATCTTGATACTGATTACAAGACTCCTAATGGAACATTATTAGTTGAAGATATCTCTAAAAAGAAGAATCATAACATCGTGATGATTGATATCGCATCTACTCTCAGTTATGCTGAATTTGATGAGGTAAAAGACTGTAAAACTACTCATGAAATGTGGACCAAAATGAAAGAAATCTATGGAGGAGATGACAATGTAAAAAGAGACAAGGCAGAAAGTCTTAGAGGAAAATTTGATCAGATGAAAATGAGAGAAGATGAAAACATTGCAAAATATGTGGAAAGAATCAAAGTTAGTGTGAGTGCAATCAAATCTTTTGGAGGAGACATTGATGATAGGACTATTGTAAGAAAGGTACTTAGAACTCTTCTTCCTATTTATGCAATTAGAGTATCTTCCATTCATGAAATGAGATGTGATCCAAATAACAAAATAAGTTTGGATGCTCTAGTTGGAAGATTGACAACTTTTGAATTGGATAACTATGATAACTATGTTTCTAGTTTGAAGAAATCTGGGTCTATGTGAAAATTACCAAATTGGTAAGATGGGAAAGACTAGTTTCAAAAAGAAAAAAATTATCATTCTAAAGAAGTCTTAGAGCTTGTACATACAGACTTATGCAGACCTAGTGGAATACAGAGTTATAGTGGAGAAAAAAATTTCATTCTTTTTGTTGATGACACATTATTTACAAGAAATGATGACTTGAGCAAGTCATTTTCAAAAGAAATGAGTAACGAATTTGAGATGTCTATGGTTGGAGAGATAAAATTATTTGTTGGATTATAGATTCAATAGAAGAAAGATGGTATCTACATTACACAATCTAAATACATCAAGGAGATACTGATGAAATTTAGAATGGAAGACTCAAGACCAACTGGAAACCCTATGTCTATTGGACATGAGCTTTCCAAAAATGATGATTCCAAAGAGGTAGATCAAACCACATATAGATCAATGATTGGAAAATTGTAATATGTAATGCATACAAGACCTGATATTGCATTAGCAGTTAGTATGGTGGAAAAATATTTTGTAAATCTCAAAGAAAAGCATTTGATGGTAGTCAAAAGAATCATGAGATATCTGAAAGCTACTGAAGACTATGGCTTATGATACAAAATACGAGTTAATTTGGACTTAAAAGTATTTATTGATGCTGATTGGGCAGGAAGTATTGATGACATGAAGAGCACTAGTGGTAGAGCATTCTTTCTTGGTAAAATACTTGTGCCCTAGACAAGAACAAAACAAAATTACATCTCTCAATCCATAATAGAGGCAGAATATGTGGTACCAATAGTCAATTATTCGAACATTGTTTGGTTCAAACAACTGATGTCAAGAATGAAGATAGAAATTAGTTAACATTCTTTGGTTCATATATTGTGATAACACTGGTGCAATAAATATATCAAAGAAACCAATGATGCATACCAAAACAAAGTATATTGCTATATAATATCACTTTTTAAGAGAATTGGTGCAAGTTAAAGAAGTCAGATTGGAATATGTAAGTACAAAAGAACAAATTTTAGACATATTCACCAAGACACTATCTAAAGATGCATTTATGTATCTAAGAGGTAAGCTAGGGGTCATTCCTATATCTAAAGCTCACTAAATGAAGATTAGTGATGCATGAACCAGAGCATGCTGAAAATCAATCAATCAATGCAATATTGATAAGGGCATATTGCAAATGAATCAGTACTTAAGGTACATTGACATTCATTGATCATTGTCTTTGGCATGTGTTGTCAAAGAGGGAGAAGTTTACTGTCATATCTCATAGACTTATTTTTTTAAGTTTGTTGTAAGAGGAAGAAATTGAAGATAGAAAGAGTTCACATTGGCAGAGGGAGTTCTCATGGATATGAATCAAAATGAAACTAAGGAGATGTTCCTTACTTTATTCTTATTCCAAAAATTTCATTGTGTTATGAAATGTTGTGTTGCCATCAATGCCAAAGAGAGAGATTGTTGGATACAATTGATTAATTGTGTATTGTCTTTGATGTTACACAAATTTCATATCATTATCAGTCAGTATATACTGAGATCACTTGGGCATTAAAGACAATTTTCTATGGCTACCAAGCAATCCAGAGTTTGCCTACTTTAGAAAGTAGTATCTATCGAGTTAACTTGGGTGCCAAAGGAAAGTCTACAGATGATTAGTGTTAACTAAGCTCACTTTGTTAATGAAGGAAATATTTGATGGAAATAGTTCTAACTAAGCTCACTCAATTACCAAAGGAACTTTTCTAGTATGCAATGCTGATCGAGCTTCACTTTGTTAACATAGGAAAATCACTTTTGAGTTAGTGTCTACCAAGTAGGGTTGGCTAATGAAGAATTTTCTTATTTTGGCATATTAATTTTAATTGATTTATCTATTGGTTCTATCCAATAGAGAAGATGAATATTAGTTAGTCTAAGTTGTACTCTAGCTGACTTGACAATGTGAAAGATATAAGTATAAGGTCAAGTTGTGAGTTAGAATGTGCGAAGTGGTATGTGAATACATTGAAGATTTGATAATGCTACGAGAAAGTAAATTAGAAGGATAAGTAGAATATTCTTATGGATCTGAAAAGATACATTCAATCAAGAAGGATCAAGTACAAGCTAGAATAATGATCTATAATTGGTAATTTAGTTGCATCCAAATTAGGTATCTCATTGTTACTCTCTAACCATTGTAGCAGTTATTTAAATATCTTAATAGAGTTGGTTTAACAACCATTTGTAAATCCTCTAACTAGGTGGTAGTTCTATTAAATTTTCTAAAGACCTCTAACAAGGCCACTCCTAACAAGGTGATTAAATCCTCGAACAGGGTCAAACCTAATAGTGTTTTTTGTAACATTTAATAAGTTTGGCTCTTAACAGGGCTCACTTCAGAAGAGTGAAAATAGTAACTAGTTGCAATTGGTTGTTTTTCCCAAATTGGGTTTCCACGTTAAATCTTGGTGTCAAATGTGTTCATGATATTTCTTTTCTATAATTGCAATTAAGTAAAAGTAATGATAATCATAGATAACATCTTAAGATTTGCATGTTGATTAATTATCGAGCATTCTCAGTGTTTACCCAATTACAACATTTCTTTGTTTGTTGAGCATCAACAGAATTAAGTTTTGACAGAAAAAAAAATTATTGACATCTAAGGGATCTAAGATTTATTTTTGTAGTAATTGATTCACCCCTCCCCTCTTAGTTACTCCTATATTTCCAATAGACCACTAACAATAACCTTAGGTGTACCATGTAGCTTTTGGATATTCTCCAAGAATACTTTTGCCACTATACTTGCTATAAAAGGATGTGATAATGTAATGAAATGTGCATATTTAGTGAGGCAATCAACTACTACCATGATGACATAATGACCTTTAGATTTGGGAAGCCCTTTGATGAAGTCCATGGATATCTCTTACCTACATTGGCTAGGAATAGATAAAGGCTGCAAGAGACCTAGTGACTTAATTGTTTCTTCCTCATTTCTTTGACAAACCAAACATTCAACCAAAAAATTTTAAAAATCACCTTTTAGACCTTCCCAAAAAAAATCTTGCTTGACCTGATGATATGTCTTCAAAAATCCTAAATGACCACAAATTGGTCACTCATGTAGTTCTTTGAAAATCTTGTATTTAAGAGTGGAATTCTCGCAGAGATACAAGCAATCTTTATACCAAAGAATATCCCCCTTTAAACAAAACATATCTGAACTACTAGGGTCACTTTTTATTTGATTGATGAGAATACTTGTTGCAACATCATTTGCCACTCCTCTTTGGCTTCTACCACCCAATTTTCTTGTAATATTGAAAGGGCACACAATAAGGCTTCATCTTTTTCATCCTTCCTAGAAAGTATATTAGCCACATTATTTTCCTTCCCTTTATTTTATACAATTTCAAAGTCATATCCCAACATCTTAGTGATCCATTTTTGTTGCTCTTCTAATGATAGTCTTTGTTCCAAAACACATTTTAGGCTATCATGATCTATCTTAACCTTGAAGTGTCGACCCATTAAGTAAGGCCTCCATTTTTTAACTACATGAAGGATTGTTGGAATTTCCTTCTCGTAAATAGGTTTGAGTTGATTTTTACCTTTTAATTGATGAATCTTAAAAGAAATTGGTCAACATTCTTGAATGAGAACTATTCCTATCCCATTTCTAGAAGCATCACATTCAACAATGAATTCCTTGGTGAAGTCAGGAGTGGCAAGCACTAGAGTTGTACATATAGCCTTTATCAATTGTTCAAATGATACATTAGTAGATTCATTCCAATGAAAATAATCCTTCTTCAATAGAGTGGTAATGGGTGCTGCTATACAACCATAAATCTTTACAAATATTCTATAGTATCCTATCAATCCCAAGAAACTCTTCAGCTTCTTAATAGTTTTTGGATTAATCCATTCCATTATAGCCTTAATTTTGTTACGGTCCACCTTTACTCCTTCATGTGAAACTATCTGTCTCAAATACTCCACCTCCTTAAGACCAAAAGCACACTTGGATGGCTTAGCATAGAGTTGATGATCTTCAAGTAATTGTAATGCTTGATCTACATGATGCAAATTTTCTTTCCAAGTCTTGCTATAAATTAATATATCATCAAAAAACACTAACACAAACTTTCTCAAGAGCTTCTTAAAAATGGAATTCATCAAACTTTCAAATGTAGATGGTGGATTGGCAAGACTTAATGGAATCACAAAAAATTCATAATGACCCTCATGACTTCAAAATGTTGTCTTAAAAATATCTTCCTCAATCCAAATTTGGTGATAACTTGATCTAAGATCCAACTTAGTAAAATATATAGCTCCATTTAATTCATCTAGAAGATCATCGATGACTAGAATAGGAAACTTATCTTTAATGTTGTACTTTTTGAGCACTCTATAATTTGGACACATGCACCAAGTTTCATCCTTCTTACACACCATCACAATAGATGAGGAGTAAACACTTTGGCTATGCCTAATAATTCTTGCTTCTAGCATTTCCTCAAAAAAAAATTCTATCTCACTTTTTTGTATGTGTGGGTACCTATAAGGCTTGATGTTTGGTGGCTTGCTCCCTAGAACTAGTTATATGGCATGATCATGATCCCTCTTAGGAAGAAGTCCTTTGAGCATATCTCCAAGAATCACTAAGTGATGATCAATTATTGCTTGTAAATATAGATGAATAAGAGCATTAGATTGAGAGACTTCTAATGAACATAGCTGGGCCACAAATCCATCTCCACCTTTCTTAAGAAGCTTTTGCATTTGATGAGAGATTACCATTTGTGGGGTTTCTTTCCTTCAATCCCCTTAGCTCCACTACCTTTCCTTTTGATTGAAATCACATGAATAATTCTTGGAAGTTCATTTCAATTGTTCCCAATGTAGTAAGCCATTGTACTCCCAAAATAATATCCACTGCATGCATGGATATTGCATACATTAGGGTATCAAGTTGATAATCTCCCATGGATAATTTGATGCTATGAAACTTCCCTGAATAACTAATTGTGCCCCCATCTACAATAAAAACCTAAAACTCTAGGGTTGGATATATAAAACAATTTAGAAGAGTTTCCAACTTTTTGTTGATGAAATTATGAGTACTACCTAAGTTGATCAACACTGTTACTTTTTGCTTCTTTAAAAAACCCACTATTAGATACAATTGATTAATTGTGTGTTGTCTTTGTTGTTACACAAATGTCATATCATTATTAGTTAGTATATGGCAAGCTCACCTAGGCAATGAAGATAGTTTTGTGATTTCCTAGTTTAGAAGGCAGTGTCTATCGAGTTCACTCGGGGGGTCAAAGGAAAGTAATTAGAAAGTGAGTGTTAATCGAGCTCACTTGATTAATGAAGAAAGTTGGATGGAACTAGTTCTAACTAAGCTCACTCAGTTGCCAAAGGATTTTCACAAAGTTAGCAGTGTTAACTGAGCTTCTAGTGGTTTAAAAAGGAAATCATTTTTGAGTTAGTTTCTACTAAGATGGGTCGACTAATGAAGGATTTTCTTATCCTGGCATAGTAAGCTTAATTGATTTATCCATTGATTCCAGTTGACTGAGGTGATGAATATTAATTATTCTAAGTTTTATTTGAGCCTACTTGACAAAATGGAAGATATATAAGTATAATTTCAAGTTTGTGATTTCAAAGAATGAGGTGAATATGAAGCGTGAAGTGTTATTGAAGATCTAATGATGAGAAGAGGAAGTGAATTTGAAGGATAAGAAGAGTATCCTTGTGAAGTAGAAAAGCTATATTTGATCAAGAAGGATCAAGGTCAAGCTAGAATAGATATTTGTAATCAAAAATTTAGTTGCATTCAAATCATGTCATCTCATTGTTACTCTCTAACCATTGTAACAATAATCTAAATCTCCTAACAGAGTTGGCTTAATAGCTATTTGCAAATCATCTAACAAGGTGGCAGTTCTATTTTAATTGTCTAAAAACCTCTAACAAGGCCACTTCTAATAAGGTGATTAAATCATTTAATAGAGTCACACCTAATAGTGTGTTTTGTAACATTTAACAGGGTTGGCTACTAATAGGGTTCACCTTAGAAGAGTGAAAATAGTAACTAGTTGCAATTGGTGGTTTTTCCCAAATTGGGTTTCCACGTTAATTCATGGTGTCAAATGTGTTCAAGCTATTTTATTTCATGTTTTTGCAACTAAGTTAAAGTAGTGGTGATCATAGATAACATCTAAAGTTTATATGTCAAGCATTTACTGAATTACAACATTCTGTATGTGTTTATCGAGCTTCAGCCATATTCAATTTTTAGTTTGCATTTTGTACTAACATCTAAGGGATCTGGGATTTATTTTAGTAGTAGTTAATTCACCCCTCCCCTCTTAGTTACTCCTCTTATATTTCCAACAATTGGTATCAAAGATTTTGGTGCTTGCAGAAAAGGTTTCAAGGACCTAAGGTAAAGATCAAGATGTCTTACAGAAGACAAATCCCCAAGCTGAATAGAGACAATTTTGCAGCATGGCAAGCACTTATAAGGTTACACTTGGCTACCATCAGTGACTTAAGATGCAAGTATCTTGATACTAAATACAAGACTCCCATTGGAACATTATATGTTCAAGATATTGTTGAAAAGAAGAATCATAACATCATGATGATTGATATTGCATCGACTCTTAGTTATTTTGAATTTGATGAATTCATTGATTGCAATGTTGGAATTAAATAGTAGGAAGTATACTTCTAAGAGGAGGGGGGGATGAACCAAAAGTACTAAACTCTAACCAATAAAATTTTCAACTTTAAAACATTGCATGCAGAAACATATAGAAATAACATGTAAAGAAAATGCATCCACATAAACACTTGACACCAAATATGATTACTTAGAAACCCTCCAATGAGAAGGTAAAACTAGGGTGGGGATGACACCCACAATTCTTCACTATTGCAGTAATAAAGTTCACCTATTAAGGTTACATGTTTTGACCATTCTCATAATCTTCCCCGTGAAAGGCCTGCCCTATTAAAGGCTTACAAGGATTGTTAGATCCTACCCTATTAAAGAATTTTAACACTCTGTTAGAAGTGTACCTAGCTAAAGGAATTTAGAACACTCACTTGGAATGTCACCCTATTAAAGGCTTTATACAATGGTTGTTAAACCAACCTAAGTCCATAGGATTTAATTTTTCTATAACAATTATTAGAAAGTACAATAGAATGTTTGATCTGATGCACTTACAATCTGATATTGTGGATTTGAGATCCTTGTTCTATTCATCTTGATCTTCTAGGTCAATTTAACCCTTCCACTTCTTTCAAATCTTCTACTAGCATTATCTCCTCACATGCATTCTCTCTCACACACTGTAAAGTATGGGGCTTCATGTCCTTTAAAAGGATTTTTTGACTTGGGGTTAGGTATGAATCTACAATTGAGATTCATCCAACATTCCCACTCAAATCCTTCCATTTTTCTCATTGGTTGCATGCTAATTGCATAGGGAATCCAAATATATTTCATCTTATCTCTAAGCTTCAAGATCTATCCATATGTTGGCTCAAAAATGGTTTACATCTTAGTTTGTGAAGGCACAAACTCTTATGTTGATTCTATGTTGCTCGACACTTGTTGATTACTGATGCTCAACACATACTAAAATTCTATCTTTCTTGGCATCTATTATTCACTTAGTACATATACTTGCTTGGCTCTATCTATTTGCTCGGTACTTACTATTTACTTGGCACATGAGTGACTTGACACTCATTGTAACTTGGTATCTATATTATACTTGGCATGAACTTAGAAAATTTCTTAAGTGTGTTGACACTCAATTGTCAAAACCAATCTAAGATCAACAATCTTCCCCTTTGACATGAGTGGAAAAAACACTAAACTATACATGATGAATCTAATCTCCTCGAGTATAATATATATTATGTTTGGTATTTATGCAAAACTTCAAAACTATTCAAATTTTTTTGAAGGACTATATACCTCAAAATTTGTGTCTCCCATTGAGTTTCTGTGCCTTTTTTGTATCCAAAATGTCTCTGAGTAGAATGATTTGCCTCTGTTGATAGTTGATACTCCTTGTCTTTATTCTAAATTCTAATACTCTTTATTTGATTTGTTTAGTCATGCCCTATTTCCTACTATTTTCTCTCCCCCTTTTTGTTCTCTTGTTTTTTTTGGTTTTGGCTCCCCCTTTAATTTTGGTTCCCCCTTTCACATGTCTCCCCTTGTAGATTAAGTCTCCTTTTGGCATTTTGATTTTTCTCCTTCTTTTACATTTTCTCCCCCCTTTTTGACACTGATGTCAAAGGGTCTATACACTGAGTGAATATTTTGCCAAGAAGGTTTTGTTTACTTCCATTACAATTCTCAAAGCAACATCTTAGTTTTGTATTGCAACTTCTAGGGATTTGATTTGTATAGTTGTCTCTATTGCAAGGTGAACTAAGCCATCTAATGTTGAAAGATTAGGATCTTTCCTCAATACATTTTTTTCATAGGCTAGTTCCTTTTGTATAATTTCCATGTGAGGGGTTAGGGAAGCTTGTATTTGAACTAATTTGGTTCTAGTATTGGCCACTTGTGCTATCAATACAACTAATTCCTTTTGTGTGTGAAGCATTATATGAAAGTCCTTCTCACTTTGAGGTAAATCTTTTGGAAATTGTATGCTTGATACTTTCAAATTTCTTTCCAAGCTCATTATTCTCTAGCTGGTATCTTATGTGAAGATTGATGGATCACACAATTTTGTGTACAATGAGAATATATTCTCAAGTACTATCTTCACCTTCTCAATTTTTTTTCCAACTCTAGCTATGATAGGGCTATTTCACTAAATATTCTCTCATTGACCTTTGCTAGAAACTTCTTCTCAAACCATTCCATGAGTTTTACATTTGTCTCTTGGTCTTCATTGGTAACCTATTCAACAATTTTTGATAGTTGTTCCAAAATTGGCTTGGTTTCATCAGGTTCCTACAAGTTGAATGCATCTAAAAAGATGTCTTTTATCTCAATTAGTACTTGCCTCTATTTATACTCATTTTTTAGTATCTCTTGCTTCTTCTTCCTCTCTAATGCCTCTTGCACTTCATTAATCTAGTCTATGTTCATGGTTGCATAGTCATACTATGGAATGACTAATTTTTCATCTAATGTAGGGCCTCCATAGTGAAGTACCCTTGCAACCTTTGTGGAGCTCAAGCCTTGTGTTGAAATTTGGAGTGGTATTGCTTTAGTGCTTGGCTTTTGAGGTATTATGGTAGGAGTCCTAATGGTTGGTAGATTTACCAAAGTTTGAATTGTTTCTTGCTCTTTTTCCTTTGGAATCTCCTTCTCCTCCTCTGATCTTCCTTAGTCAATAACTATTGTTTGTTGTTATGCACCTTGTAGTTGTGTAGTAGGAATAGAATTATACATCTATCATGTTTGTTCCTTTGCTGGTTGCTTGGCAGTTGTAGTAACTTTAGCTATGGTATCAACCTTAGCTGATGTATCTTGTGAAGATTTTTCTTTAGGTTGTCCACTTGTAGCTTTAGGGATGATAGAAGATGTTTGTTGTGTTTCCATCTTGTCCCCAGTCAGGTTAGCTACTACTTTATGCAACTCATCTACACTAACCAATACTAGATTATTGCATAATTGAGCTTGTAGAGTTGATTAGTCAAGGATCTTCTTAAGATCCTTTGTAGTCAATGGATTGATGTTTTGACTAGAGTTATCAGGAACATCCTTTAATTTTAATGTGTCTGCAGGTGTAGAGGTGTCATGTGGAGGGCTTGGAGGTGGAAATTATGTATCTTGCACACTCTGATCAATTTTCTTCTCTTCAGTAGTTGCCATATTTTCTTCTTTTTGTGTTCCCTCCTCCACAATGTCATCTACCTTTTCCTTCTCACCTTCTCCTTCCTTATCATTGTCATCCTCTTCTCCATTATTTCTTCCCTCAAAGGGATCTTCCTCTCCTTCTTTGATAGTAGTGAGTCCATAAATCAACTTCCACATTTGAGTGGACTTCTTGACAACATCTTCAACCTTATTTTGAAGAATGCTGAAGGCTCTATATTTGGGTGCAAATTTGCTTCCATGCTTCTTATTGGCCTTATTTATTTTCCCTTTTGTGAGCTCAAGCATTACTCAAGCCAATGTAGACTCTCTTATTTTCTTTTCCATGTTAAGGCAATAATGCCATTTATTTTCAACAATGGAATATAAATCTTTGGGCATTGAATTATCAAGTTCAAGTGGGGTGTTCTTGAACTTAGCCATCATGGTATAGAATCATTCTTCAACCATGCTTTATTCTTCCCTACTCAACTTATTAAAACCAATGTTCTTTAAGCTTGTTAAGTCTGCATTATCTTTAATATTATCACAAATATTTTCTAAATCAGACTTGGTGGCATGACTTATCACTCTAAATTGGTTGTTGTCATATGTCCTTTCTTTATTAGATTCAAGAGGTGCAACATATTTTCTTCTTAGATTCTTCTTTGTTGGACCTTTCTGCTTAGTAGCCTTCTTCTTTTCTATTGTTTTCTCTTTTTCCTTCTAAGTAGTAGCCCTTGTAGTTGCTTTTGTGGCTAGGGTTGTAGGCTTGGCTGGGCTTGGCTTTATAGTCTTTTTACCCTTAATTTGAGCTACAGGTTGTTTCTGAGCTTTTTTCTTCTTAGGCTTAGGTTTAGTTGGTGCTTCCTCAGCTTGTTCTTCCTCAACACTTTCTTCCTCTTCATCTTCTCTCATGCCTTGTGTCAAGGCAAGTGGCTCCTAGTCTTCTTCTTCATCTTCTTCTTCATCTTCTTCTTCTCCTTCTGCAGTCCCTTCTCCAAATTTTACCTTAAGTTTCTTGACCAATTTATCCTTTTTCTTTAGATTTGATGTAGTTTTCAACTCCATTTCCACTTTATACTTTACAACATCAAAAGTTCCAAAAGGTTTTGGACTTTTATTAATCTCTTCTACAAGCAATGTTGTGATTTTTGTTGATGCCTCATCAATGTTTAGCTCATATCCTAATGACCTTAGCCATCTCACTCTTGGTACTATTGCTTGGATATATGTATAATCAATGTCAACTAAGAAAAAAATATCATTGATGTGCTGGTCTACTAGGGAGATTGGAATCCTTAGTCTTTGCTTCATGGACTTCGTAAAGTCCTCAAAATAGCTTGTCATGATGGTTTCAAAATCGGCTCCCATCTGCATTAATCTATATAGCTATAGACCTATTGGTCTTCCAACTTATCTTACCAAAAGAAGGAAATTCATTCTGAACATATAAAAAGATATATATCAAGATTGATCTAAACTTACACTGAGCCCTTTTTGATCTTCTTATTATTCCTAGGTTCTCCATAATCCACTGTAGTTGTACTTTTTCTAGATCATATGTATGATCCTTCTCAACAAGTTTGTATCCCACATCAACTGTAATGCATGGTACACTATTCAGTTAGCTTGACTAATAGAATTTGTGGTATATGACCCTAACTAAAAATTCTAGAAGTGGATCTTTAATTGTGTCAATGGTCATGCCTCTTTTATTCCACTTTGCCCGAGTGTTCTTCTCAATGGCTTCTTTTAAGTCACTTCTCTTGGTCTTTGGTCATTCTAGGGTTGGGTATCCTATCACCCTATGTATGATTCTCTTTGATAACTTGATAGGTCCACCTTCCAACCATAAACATCTATCATGAATCTTGCTCAAAACTATTTTTATCCACTCCATTTTAAAGACTGCAAGGAAATCTAGGACATGGGTCAAGCCCTTTCTTTCAAAAATATGAAATTCTTCCTTCAATACCCCTTTCTCACATAGCTTGGCGTAGGCCTCACAAATCTCCATATCACCAATTTCTCCAACCTTACAATTATAGCATTTTCTAACATCTTGTACCATTACGACTTTAGGTGGAATAATGGATAGTGCACCAGTAGGGTTGTTCTTGTATGAAAATTTAGGAATTGGCCTAAAATCTAGTTGTTTGACTTCATTAATGACCAAATAAACCTCAAATGGTTCCTTTTCCTTGGGATTCCTAGAGCTAGAGGCCATTTCTACAAACTAGGGTTTCAAAGTATAAAAATTGCGTAACTACATAGCTCGACACTTGAGAAATACCTTTAAATTGATGAAATGATGCTTGATTTTTGTTGAAAAGTATGCAAATGCTTCAATCTCTAGTTGCCAATCACTTTTGTGCTCTTCTCACTCTTGCTCTATGTTTGTAATGATGAAAAATGATCAAAAAATTGACCTTATACCCTTCAATACATAGCATTTAATGCTTAGTGCATATACAACTATACACTCAATTCCTTATGCAATTCTTTCTCACTCAGCTTCCACTGATTTTCCCATCACTTAGCATCCACTAGAGTTACTCTTACTCATCTTCAATAGGAATTTCCTTTTACTTGGAAACCACTAAATACTCGGCTTCAAATAGCTTTGGTTGGTAGCTCGGCATACACTAGGATTTTACTTGACATCTAAAGGAAACTTTCCTTACTCGGCAACAATGTGAAAAACTATGAAGATTTAACCTTGCATCTTTATTCATGCTGATCTATCCTTTTTAGTACCAACTCATTTAGGAATTGATGTATGATAAAATATTTAAATATCAATCCCACATACCTTTCCTTGCTTAGTTTGATGAAGTATGACCACTTGACCCTTTAGGTGAAGTGATCCCTCCATTTGATGAGCCACTTCCATCTTTTCTTTTTCATGTCTTATTCATCTCTCCTCTAATGTGCTCAACATCTACCTTGCCTTTTCCCTTTTTTGACTCTAAATGAGGTTCTTTTGTCTTTGTTGGGTAGTGCTTCCTGATATGACCAGTCTTTAAACAACTAAAGCATGTAATTTAGCTCAACCATCTGCTATAGCTTCCACTAAAATGTGTTCTTATGCAATTCTCACGAATGTGTCCATATTCTTGATAGTAGTGATAGTTATGTCTTGTGTTGTAGTCCCAATTGTAGGAATTTTCATGGCTTCTTCCCTTATTTGATGAGAATGTGGTCCTGGATCTACATTCAAAGGCTTTGTGTCCAAACTTCTAACAATTTTAGCTCCTGTAAACATTAGTTGTATGTCCTTTCTTTCCATAGTGATGACAAGTACGTTTAGAGTTCTTACTTTTGTCATTCCTTTATTCAGTAGTCTTGGATGACTCTCCTTCTTTAGTACTTGTATAGCCCAATCCTAATATGTCTTTGCTACATCTAGGGGATTTTGGTAATTGCTCAAAGTACTTAATAGCTTCATTTGGCTTGTTGAAATTTTCTACAAACTCCTTTTCTCTTTTTAGGTCATTTTGTAGTTGCTCATTTTGTAGCTTCAATGTAGTTATCTCAATGTCCCTAACATTCAACTCATGATGTGCATTCATCATTTGGCTTAGGATATCCAACTGCATTTTTGAGATCCTAGACAACTTTGCTAATTTTTCTTTCAATTTTTTTGACAAGATTCTTTTTTCCTCTATAACTTTCTTCTTTTGTTCAATCACTTCACATAGTAGTATTGCTTGTGATTCTTGCTCCAACTTGAGATTTCTGATCTCCTCAGATTTTTCTCTATTCTTATCCATGAGATCTATAATTGTTGCATCAAAATCACAAGAATTTCCATCTACAAATAACTTTGTGGTGTCGATCTCCTTGTATTGAGTTTCATTCTCTGCTATGGCAATTTCTTTCCTTCTCTTTAGCGAACTCCTCAAAGCATCTCTGGCTTCATCTAGTTGTTGCAGTAAGAGATGTATCTCAATCTCCTGATTCTCAATAGTCTTTCCCAACTTGTAAACCTCCATCTCAAGATCTTTTCTCCAAGTTGTAAGGCTTCTCCTAATGAGAACTTAGCTCTGATACCAATTGTTGGAATTAACAAGTAGGAAGTATACTTCTGAGAGGGAGGGGTGAATCAGAAGTACTAAACTCTAACCAATAAAATTTTCAACTTTAAAACATTGCATGCATAAACATATAGAAATAACATGTAAATAAAATGCATCTACATAAACAATTGACACCAAATATGATTACCCATCAAACCCTCCAATGAGAAGGTAAAACTGGGGTGGGGATTACACCCACAATTCTTCACTACTACAACAATAAATTTCACTTGTTAAGGTTACATGTTTTGACCATTCTCATGATCTACCCTATGAAAGGCCTACCTTATTAAAGGATTATAAGGATTGTTAGATCCTACCCTGTTAAAGGATTTTAACACCCTATTAGAAGTGTGCCTGGCTAAAGGACTTTGGAACACTCACTTGGAATGTCACCCTATTAAAGGGTTTATACAATGGCTATTAAACTAGCCTAATTCCATAGGATTACATTTTGCTATAACAATTGTTATAGAGTACAATAGAACATTTGACCTAATGCACTTACAATCTAATATTGCGAATTTCATATCCTTGTTTGTTCATCTTGATCTTCTCTGATCTGATATGAAAACATTGTAACCTTGATGCTTTGTTTTGCTAATTGATTCTACAATTTTTTCCTTCTTTTATGTCAATTCACCCTTTCACTTCCTTCAAATCTTCTGCTAGCATTATCTCATCACATGCATTCTCTCTCACATGTTGTAAAGTATGAAGCTTCATCTCCTTTAAAAGATTTTTTGACTTAGTATTAGGTATGAATCTACGATTGAGATTCATTCAACTTTCTCACTCAAATCCTTCCATTTTTCTCATTTGTTGCATGTTGATTGGATAGGGAATCCAAATAGATTCGATCTTATCTCTAAGCCTTGAGATCTATCCATATGTCAACTCAAAAATGGTTTATATCTTAGTTTTTGAAGGCACAAACTCTTATGTTGATTCTATGTTGCTTGACACATACTAAAATTTTGTCTTGCTTGGCACTTGAACTTGCGTGGCATCTATTGTTTACCTGGCACATATACTTGCTTGGCTCTATCTATTTGCTTGGCACTTACTATTTACTTGGCACATGAGAAACTTAGCACTCATTGTAACTCGACATCTATATTATACTTGGCATGAACTTAGAAAATTTCCTAAGTGTGTTGACACTCAATTGTCAAAACCAATTTGAGATCAACATGCAAGATAGCTTATGAGATCAAGATCAAACTAAAAGATATATGTAGAGGAGATGAAAATGTAAGAAGAGCTAAGGCTAAAAGTCTTAGAGGTCATTTTGATTAGATGAGAATGAGAGTAGATGAGAACATTTCCAAATATGTGGAAAGAATCAAAGCAAGTATAAGTGCAATCAAAGCATCTAGAGGAGGCTGTTGCTTATTTTTGCCTCCTGCCAAAATTTGAATTTCAAATGCAAGCCCACCCAATGGTCTCTCCCCACCTTTTATTATTTTAATGCCTTGGAAATAGAAAAAATAAAATGATTAAACTTTCTATTTTCCCACAAATTTATTTGCCTTCAGATCTTTGGTGATCTACGGTGGGTGCTTTCCCTCATTTTCAAAACAAATGACCATTAAACATTGGGGGAAGTCCCTTCACGATGTGTGGTAGATGGGTCCATCTTATTTTGTGGATCACAGAGGGAAGAGGTCTCAGTCTAGCTAGCATTTTGGTTAGCGCCCACTTTCCTGTATTCTGTGTTTTGTCAAACTTCTAGATAATGTGGGCAAGTGCTAGATCACCATGTGTCCCTGCAAGCCCAAAGGAATAAAGGCTATAGTAGTGTTGCATGTTCTCAGTTGTACCTTCCACCATTAGATCTCCCAATATCAATGACTGGCACATATCCAAAATAAGAATTTGCATGAGTTTTAAGGAATGTGAGCATGCACCTCATTGTTGCGTGTCCAAGGTGGTGCCAGGTCATGCTGAGTTAGATGTTGAGTGTTTGTGGGCCAAGAAATTTTAAAAAGAAATTGTAGTATATGGAGGATCTTTCACGATCATTGATCTCATAGAGATTAATGATCAGTGTTTTCCTACAATATGAAGATGCAAGGAAATAAAACATTGTGGGGAAGCACCTAAAGGACACATTACCTAGCAGGCTCAGCTAAGGCATTGGGAGTCAAGGCTGGCAGTTGGGAGATCACCATGGTTAGGGTTTTGAAAAGATGGCATAGTTAGTCAGTTAGATGTGGTCAACCACGTGGAGACTTTGCGAGGTGGAAAAATGAAATGAAATCATTGCTCCACATGGCTCATCCTGGTGGTAGAATTCAGTTGACTATTTGACCTTGCTAATTCATGAGCTAGAAAAGAAGGAAATCAAGTTTTCTTGTACAATTCAATCTTCATGATTGATTCCAACCTCTCCCGAGTGAATGTTGCACTCCACCACCTCTGATCCTACCCATCTACTTGGTCAAAATGGTTTAATGGCACCATTTTTTGTCTTTTCAAGGCCCTGTTTCAGAAAAATATTAGATTTCATTGTATCTAGACCTATGCCTAGATCAAATTTTCTTCAGACAAACTTAATGGCAATGGTTGTGGAATAACTTCAGAGAAAAATATCTCAGTTATGCCTAAGCTATAAAGGCTATTTTTGTAATTTTTTCAAGTCTATCAACTCTTCTCTGACTTCTCTAATATTGCTCTACAATTTCACTATAAATTCCCTTTGCGTCTGAGCTGTATGACATTCTACTTTATCTCCTTTAGCCATTGACGTAAAGTGCAAGAACTATTTGCCTCTCATTGGTGTATTGTAGAGATTTGCAATCTTGCATGATTGTATCTCTTTTGGCCTATGAATGGTATATAAGTGAATCCTCTCTTTCCTTGTGTCAATCATTTGGGTTTTTTAATTTGCATGTGATTTTTAGATTAAAGCAAGTCTGGATGTGTATATCTCTAGTGTCATGATGGTTCAATAGTGCATGTATGGGCAGAGATTGGTTTGAACACTCTATTTTGGTGCATCACCTCCTTAGGTTAGAGTAGGTAGAGTTTCTTTCATGCATTCCTTCTCCCTTTTCCTCTCCAAGAGTAGTTAGGTGCACCTTGATAGTAAAGGAAGCTAGCCTTCTTTGGAGACTCAACCTCACAGTTCAAGTCCAACAGCTTGGAGGTTGTTTCCATGTTTCACAAGGTTGTCCTTATGTAAAAACTTTGGTCAAGGGTGCAAACCCTTGTGAAAATAGTTTTTGGCACACCCAGTGGGACTAATATCAAAGATTCAAAATAGTTTCAGAACCTCCACTGGTCATACCAACAATTTTTGGCATGCCCGGTGGGACTTTATTCAAAAAAATTCAAGTTTGCTAGTGTCAAAAGGAAGATTTCAAGACTAATATTGAGGACATAGTACTAGCTTCGGTGTTCAAGCCTTCAAGAGGTTCATTCTTCAAGTACTTGGTAACTCTGAGCTTCAAATACATCTAGTTCCAGACCAAAGTTGCAATAATTCATGCCCAAAGCTGAAACAAGGGCAACTTCTAGAGGTAAATTTTAGTACCAAGAGCTTTCATTTTCAAATCCTAGAAGAAGGAAGACTAGAGTATCCCTATCAGCAGATGGGAGTGCAATAGCAACAAATACACCTACAAGATCTATCTCTACTCCTCCTACTGTTAGATCTCAACCTAGATTGCCATCAACACATATCAATAGATCACTTATCTATATAGCATGGCCTAGAGCTCATACTTTTGCCACTTTTAATGGTGGGAGTCCTCTTTTATTGGCCCAAAGACATGACATACCAATAGATGCACTCAAAATTATACCAAAATTTACTGGTGAAACTTCTATCTCCCCCTCAGAACACATTCAAGAAGTTGCAAATGTCTATAATATCCATGGTATTACAGAGGATGGCATTGCAGTTAGGCTTCTAGCCTCATCCTTGAAAGGAAAAGCACTACAATGGTATAGAGGTTTGGCTCATGGTTCCATAGCAGATTGGGATGGATTAGGAGCAGGACTATGTAAACACTTTGAGGATAAAAGTGACCATTTGTCACATTTAGAATAGTTGACTACTATAAAAAGAGCCCCCCATGAATGTATGACTGATTTTAATTAAAGATTTCAAAAGACATGGGATAGAATACCTACTTTAGTAAAACCTACCCCTGGTAATGCCTTTTGGCATTACCTCAGAGCTTTTAACAGTGATATTGCCACTACAATCCAAACTATGGGAGGAGATACCTTACCTAATGCTTATGACATAGCAATAAAGTCAAAAAAATCCTAATATAAGGACGTAAGCTAGCTCCAAAACCTCCTATGCCTTTTTTCCCTGATATTCCAAATCACCAACCAAAAATTGCTCCTCTTCCCAAAACTTCCACATCACAATCCCTTGATCTAGTCCCTCAACCTTCCACATCTTCAAATAGAATGGATGAAATCAAGGAAATGATGCAATCTATGATGATGAGCATAGATAAGAGATTGTAGGGCCAAGAGAAGAAGCTGGAGGATAGCTCCTCTGTGATGCAGAAAGTGAGCAACGAGGTGGTGACTTTAGAGAGACATCAAGCTCAAGGTAGTAAGGCTCATCAATTGCAACATTAAACTTTGAATAGTGATAGGCCTCCAAATCATAATTATGGGAACAAATTTTTTGATCAGAATAGGCAGAATAGCCATGCTTTGACCTCAAATGTAAACCAGAGCAAGGCCATAGTTCCTCAAAACAACATGGCCCAAGATCAAGATTTTTGTCCCTCCTATAACTACTTCTACGCTCGTTGCATGTGTCAGAAGGTTGAATCTTTTTTGGCTTTGACCATCCAAGAGCCTGCAACAAGATAATCATACAAGGAGGACCAATTTAAAGATGCCTCGTATATGCAGGGAGAAGGTGATTGCTCCTTTATGAATCATCAGGTGGAGGAGGATTGTAATGTAAACTAGGATTCCATTGCTCACAACACTAGGAGAAAAAGAAGAGCTATTGAAGATGCCACCCCTCCTCCTCCTAATCATTCCTCAACTTCAAATGCAATACCTCATAAACAAGCAATAAATGATCAATCAAATACCCTTCAACAGAAAAGGCAAAATAATGATAGAAAAGATGAAAGTGATCCTCAGGTTGTTCCATCTCAACCTCCTACAAATGTAGCTCCCAAGGCTTCTACCAAAGCACCTACTATGCCATTCAATGTGGTAGAAAAAATGAAGAAGATAAATGTGAATATTTCCATGTGGGATGCTATTGCTACTATACCCATGCAAAAGAGGTTGTTGTAGCAAGAATTGGAAAGTATTGAACCAAAGAATCAACCACCCAGCATGGAAAGTGCCACAAGCCTAGTACAACCATCAAGGGAGGAAGAAAAAAATAAAAAGGTTAGATCCCCTCTATTTTATGTTTCTCTAATTATAGGGGATAAACTAGTCCACAATTACATGATTGATTCAGGGGCTAGTAGTTCAGTGATGCCTAGGTGTGTTGTTAATGCTTTGGAAATGAAATATGAGTCCATTGTTAAGGATGTATTATAGTTGGATGGTAGTATTGTCAAGACTATAGGGATCCTTAGGAATGTGGAAATGACCCTACATCCATTCCCTGGTTGTACTGTAACTCAAGATATATTCATTGCTAAAGTCAAGCCACATTTTACCATCTATCTGTCAAGAGACTTCACTACCCAAATAGGTGGTTACATATCTTTTGATTGGTCATATATGTCTTTTAGGACAAGATATGGGACCAAATATTTAATCAGAGTAGAGTGTCTAGCCCTCCATCATACTGAATCCTACACCCCTAATCTCATCAACATGAACTACACTATCCTAGAAATGGATGAGAATGACATAATCAATGAGCCTACTACTTCCCTAGTAGAGATACCTGATTTTCTCTTAGATGAATGGGCTAATGCATATCAATTTGATCCTATGTCAGAAACCCTTAAGACATGCCTTAGTACATATTGTATATTAGAGAAGGATGCTATAGTTCTTGATCTTGTGGAGACTAAAGAAGATGTGAGTGGGATATGGAGCATGTACTTTGATGGCTCAAGGAATAAGACTAGATCAAGGGTTGGTGTGATGTTGATTTCTCCTACACAAGTAAGGTACTACTTTTCCTTTAGGCTCTAGTTCAATTGCACTAACAATGTGGTCGAGTATGAATCCTTGATTTAGAGTCTCCTGCTTGCTTAGAAAAGAGGAATTGAAGCCTTAAGCATATATGGAGATAGTGAGTTGGTGGTTAATCAAATGAGAAATTAGAATATTACCAAGAACAATTTTCTCAAGTCTTATAAACATAGGGTATGGGATTTTCTTGATGGTTTCAATGCATTTAATATTCAAAGTATCCCCAGAAAAGAAAATAGACATGCTAATAGACTTGTAGTAATAGGTGCATCTCATGATGTGCTAGGGAATCTTGTGGGGAAGAAGAAGCAACAAAACAAAATGGTAGTAAGGCCTTCCATCCTCGACAACAACATCCATTGGCAAGTGTTTGAATCTGATGAACAAATTGTAAGCGTCTTGTAGAATGAAGTGGAATTTTCAGATAGAAACTAGTCAAGACTATAGGATTAGTATGGTGATCAAATCATTAATCTCAGTTCCAAAAAATTTCCTAAGGGTCTCATTACCTTAGAGATTTTTTTTAATCCTGATGACCAAGTAAGAGGTAGAGTCATGAACCTAGCTGCTGACAAAGACGATCACATCCTAGTCATGGTTGCTAATGGAAAATCCTTAAACATGGAGAAGGTATGTTCTAAGATTGAGTAAGAAAGTTTTATTCAGCTATATCAAGAATTTAATGATGTATTTGCCTAGATGTATGATGATTTAAAGGGTTTTGACCCAAGGTTGTTTCAGCATACCATAGATTTAATTGATGATGTCAAACTAGTAAGACAAAAATAGACGCTAGTGAATCCCAAAATTGAACCCTTAATGAGAAAAGAGCTATCCAAATTGATTGAGGCCAATATAATTTTCCCCATCAAGCACTCATCATGGTAGCAAACCTTGTCCTTGTTAGGAAGAATAATGGAGAAATTAGATTGTGTGTGGACTTTAGGGACCTTAACCAAGCTTCCCTTAAAGATCACCATCCTCTCCCTTCCATGGAGCAGATTTTGTCTAAGGTTAGTGGTTCAAAGAGGTTTTCATTTCTTGATGGATTTTCTGGCTACAATCAAGTGCTGGTCAAAGAGTCTGATAGGTACAAGACTACTTTTACTACCAAATGGGGTACCTATGCTTATTTTAAGATACCATTTGGGCTAACCAATGCAGGTGCTACATTTTAGAAGGCAATGGAGATGGCATTCAAAAATATGATTGAAAAGTTTGTATTAGTTTACCTTGATGATATCACAGTGTATTCAAAGAGTGTAGAAAATCATTTTGATCATTTAAGCTAGGTGTTCTTAAGGTGTAAAGAATTTGGGGTATCCCTTAACCTGAGCAAGTGTGTTTTTGCTACCAATCAAGGAAAATTATTAGGACACATTGTATTTGAGGATGGTTTAACCACTGATCCAGAAAGAACAAAAGCAATACTTTCTCTCCCTCTTCCTAAACATAAGAAAGGGTTGCAAAGTTTCCTTAGTAGGATAAATTTTATGAGAAGATTTATCCCTAATCTTGCTACCATGGTAAAACCCCTTATAGCTATGCTCAAGAAGGGTATGTCCTTTGCATGGACCAAGGAAGGGAATGAAATTTTTGAAGAGATCAAGGTAGCCATAGCCTTGGCCCCCACTCTCATTAATCCAAATTTTGAAAAGGATTTCATCCTTTATACCCTAGGTGTTGAGTCAAGTATTTATGTTTTCTTGACTCAAACAAATGATAAAGATGAAGAGCAACCCATAGCCTTCTTTAGTGAAGGGCTTAAAGAGTATGAAGACAAATACAACTATGTAGAGAAGCAAGCCCTTGCAGTCATCAGAGCTTTAAAGAAATTTAGACACCTCTTGTCTCATAATAAAATTTATTTGTTAGTACCCCATGCCAGTGTGAAGGATTTCCTTTTGAGGAAATATATTAATGAGAAGAGAGCTGGTTGGATTAGTAAAGTAATGGAATATGATGTTGACATCTAGATCACCAGGCTAGTGAGAGGGAAGGGGTTGTGTAAACAAATCATATCATATTAGGAATCGGATCAGGAAGTTTCTATGATACTAACAAAACAACAAGAGACAAGAAATGATGACCCAAGGAATTGGATGGATGATATGAGGAATTTCTTATTAGGCAATGGATATCCTCAAGGATTAGATAGAACTAGAAGGAGATAGTATAGATTATAGTCAATTCCTTATGTCATAGTTGATGGCATCCTTTTTAGGAAATATTTTAATGGAGCCCTATTAAGACACATTGACATGGACCAAGTTGAAAGAATGATCAAAGAGTTTCATGATGGTCCTAATGGTGGTCACTTCTTAGCAAGGACAACTGTAATGAAGATCATGAGGGCTATTTACTACTAGCCATTCCTATTCTATGATTGTCATAGGTATGTGAGGAAGTGTGAAAAATGTGCTTTCTTTTTTGGTAAGCAAAAGCTTGCAGCTCTTCCTCTTCATCCCATTCAAGTGGGCCAACATTTTTCTCAATGGGTATTTGATTTCATAGGCCCTATCAATCCCCCTTCTAGTTCTAGTCACAAATGGATTCTGGTTGCTACAGACTACTTCACTAGGTGGATAGAGGAAGTTGCATTGAAGGATGCCACGAAATCTTCAGTTGTTGAGCTCCTTGATAGAATTGTGACCAAGTTTGGTGCCCCTTCAATCATTATTTTAGATAATGCAAAATCTTTTGTAGGAGCTCAAATTTGTGCATGGGTATTTGATCATAATATCTACTTGAGCACATCCTCAAACTACTATCCTCAAGGTAATGGTTTGGCTAAGTCATCCAACAAAAACCTGATTAGGATTATGAAAAGAACTATAGAGGATAACCAGAGGTGTTGGCATCAAAAGTTGAGGACTGAATTGTGGGCTAATAGAATAACACCTGAGAGGTCAATAGGAAATTCACCATTTATATTGGTTTATGGCAAAGAAGCAAGGCTTTCAATTTCATTAGAATTCCCATCCCTAGAACTAGCTCATCAGATGGAGCTAATCAAAGATGATGCCATGAAAATGAGAATGGTAGAGCTAATGGAGTTGGAAGAGAAAAGAAGTCAGGCCATTCAGACCCTAGAAACACATCAGTAGCAGGTGAAAGGGAGCTTTGACAAGAAGACTAGGGTCAAAATCTTCAGAGAGGCTGATTTGGTTTTGAAATGGGACGCAGATGGGGCAAAGCTAGGGAGACACTCAAAATTTGATGCACTATGGAGTGGTCGCTATGTGATTGTCAATTGCAAGTAGGCCAATGCTTTTCAATTAAGCAATCCTGGTGGTGAAATATTTCCTATCCCAGTCAATGGGATCTACCTAGAGCCATGTTTCTAATAGGGGTTGAGGTTTCATGTACATAGGTAGCTTAGTTTCCTTCTTGTTGTTATAAATTTTCCAAGAAGTGCATGAGAACCCATGTGTTACTACTGTAGAGGTATGGTTAGGGTTTCACCGTGCACTGATCCATAGTTTTTATGACTCTATGGCCCAATGGATGCATAAGGCCACTGGTCATGCACATAGCTGGCTTGCATCCCCTCTGAGTTGCCAAAAATGTTTCTTATTTTTTCCTCCCACTATAATTTGAATTTCAAATGCAAGCCCACCCAACGGTCTCTCCCCACTTTTTATTACTTTAATGCCTAGGAAATACAAAAACTAAAATGATTAAACTTTCTATTTTCCACCAACTTTTCATGCCATCAGATCTTTGGTGATCTACGGTGGGCACTTTTCCACATTTTCAAAAAAAATAAACATTAAACATTGTAGGGAAGCCCCTTCACGATGCATGATAGGTGGGTCCATCTTCTTTTGTGGGCCACAGAGGGAAGAGGTCTCAGTCCAGTTGGCATTTTGGTTGGCACCTTCTTTCTCACATTCTATGTTTTGTCAGACTTCCTGACAATGTGGGAAAGTGCTAGATCACCACATGTCCCTGTAGGCCTAAAGGAATAAAGGCTACAGTGGTGTCACATGTTCTCAATTGTACCTTCTACCGTCAGATCTCCCAAGATCAATGGCTGGCACATACTGCAATAAAAAGATGCATGAGTTTTAAGGAATGAGGGCATGCACCTCACTGCCGCATGCCCTTGTGGGGTTAGGTCTATTCCTTAAGCTATAGTTGGATGCCAAGGTGGTGCCAGGTCATGCTGAGTCAGTTGCTGAGTGTTCATTGGCCCAAAAATTTTAAAAAGAAAGTGCAGTAAGTGGAGGATCTTTCATGATCATTGATCTCATAGAGGTCAAAAATTGGTGCTTTCCCGCAATATGAAGATTCGAAGAAATTAAACATTGCAGGGAAGTGCTTGAAGGACACATGTCCCAATGGGCCCAGCTAAGGCATTGGTAGTCAAGGCTAGCAATTGGGAGACCACCATGGTCAGGGTTTTGAAAAGATAGCATAGTTAGTCAGTTAGATGTGGTCATCCACATGGAGACTTTGCAGGGTGGAAAAATGAAATGAAATCATTGGTCCATGTGGCTCATCCTGGTGGCAAAATATAGTTGACTGTTTGACCTTGCTAATTCATGAGCTAGAAAAGAAGGAAATCAAGTTTTCTTGCACAATCTGATCTTCATGATCGATTCCAACCACTCCCATGTGAATGTTGTCCTCCACCACCTCTGATCCTACCCATCCACTTGGTTAGAATGATTTAATGACACTATTTGTTGTCTTCTTGAGGCACTATTTCGAAAAAATATTAGATTTCATTGTATTTGGACCTATGCCTAGATCGGATTTTCTCCAAATCTTTTTAGAGACTTAATGGCAGTGGTTGTGGAATAACTTTAGAGAAAAATATCTTAGTTATGCCTGAGCTACAAAGGCAATTTTTGTAAATTTTGTCAAGTCTATGGACTCTTCTCTGACTTCTCTTATATTGCTCTATAATTTCACTATAAATTCCTTTTGCCTCTAAGCTGTATGACATTCTACCTTATCTCCTTCAACCATTGATGTGAAGTGCAAGAACTATTTTCCTCTCATTGGTGTATTGTAGAGATCTACAATCTTGCATGACTATATCTCTTTTGGCCTATGAATGATATATAAGTGAATCTTCTCTTTCCTTGTCATTCATTTGAATTTTCTGATCTACATGTTATTGTTAGATTAAAGCAAGTCTAGATGTGTATATCTCTAGTTTCATGATGGTTCAATAGTACATGTATGGGCAAAGATTGGTTTGAACAGTCTATTTTGGAGCATCACCTCCTTAGGTTAGAGTAGTTAGATTTGCTTGCATGCATTCCTTCTCCATTTTCCTTTCCAAGAGTAGTTAGGTGCACCTTGATAGTAAAGGAAGCTAGCCTTCTTCAAAGACTCAACCTCATAGTTCAAGTCCCATAGCTTGGAGGTTGTTTCCATGTTTCACAAGGTTGTCCTTAGGTTAAAACTTTGGACAAGGGTGCAAACCTTTTTGACAATAGAGACATTGAAGAGAAAAAAATTGTAAGCAAGGTAATAAGAACTCTTCTTCCTATTTATGAAATTAGAGTATCTGTTATTCAAGAAATGAGATGTGGTCCAAATAATAAAATATCTTTGGATGTTCTAGTTGGAAGATTGATAACTTTTGAGTTAGACAATTTTGATAACTATATTCCTAGTTCAACATTATTGAATCTACTTTTAAAGCTAAACTCTCACTCAAAGGAAAGGGTAAGAAATCACAATCCAATCAATTAGGAAGTGAAGAATAAGGGACATCAGAAGAAAGTCTAGACAATGATCTTGAAGTTGTTGAAGGCCTACTTGCAAGGAAGTATTCTAAAGGAAGAGGAAAGTACAAAGGTAAAGTTACTCTAATTTTCTTTTCCTATGAATAATTTGGTCACATTGCTACTAGGTGTTCAAATAAAGAAATCAAGGATGAGAAAAAAATAAATAAGCACAAAGGCAAGAAGGATTCAAAAAACTACAAGAACTACAAGGACAAAGGTAAGAAATCTTGCTTTATAGCTAAAGATTTTGATAATAGTGAAGATGAAATGGTATATATTGTTGTGAAAGATGAATTTGATGATGAAGGAGATAAGATGGCACTTATCTCTCATGTTAGCAAAAATTATATATGAATTATTGATAGAAATCATATGACTAGAGACAAAACAAAATTTGAGCACATGGAATATTTTGATGGAGGTAGTGTGAGATTTGGAAACAATGAACCTTGTAACATAAAAGGAAAAGGATGTATTTCGTTGACTAAAGAACTTGTATGTGACAATGCTTATTGGGTTGAAGGACTAAAGCATAGTCTACTGAGTGTGGCACAATTGAATAACATTGGATTCAAGGTAGAATTCATAAATGGGTAGGCCAAACTGCTAGATGGAAAAGGAAATCTAGTTGGATCTAGCAAGCAAACAAAAGATAATCTATTTTATCTTGATCTCAGTGATTGTTCATGTTTTATTGCTCAAGTAGAGGAAAGTTAGTTATGGTACAAAAGGCTATTTCATGTAAACATTGATAATTTGATTAAGATAAGAAAACATAAAAGGGTAAGAGGTATTCCTAGTTTGAAGAAACTTGACATGGGTCTATATAAGAATTGTGAAATTGGTAAGATGGGAAAGACTAGTTTCAAAAGAAAAAACTATCAGATAGAGGAAGTCTTGGAAATTTTTCATATAGAATTATGTGGACCTATTGGAATAGAAAGCTATAGTGGAGAAAAATTTTCATTCTTTGTTGATGACTATTCTAGAATGATGACAATAATGTATCTAAAAGAAAAATCAAAAGCCTTTCAAAAATTCAAGTGGTATCTAGAAAGAGTAGAAAAGGAAACTAGAAAGAGGTTGAAATGCTTAAGATTAGATAGAAGTGGTGAATTCATCTCCAATGAATTCAATAATTTCTACATTGAAAGAGGAATCAAAAGACAAGTATCAACCCTTGGTACACCACAGTAGAATGGTATAGCTGAAAGAAGAAACAGATCTATCATGGATTGTGCAAGAACCCTAATGATTGAAAAGAAGGTTGCTCTCAAATACAAGAAGGAAGCTATCAAGACTAAAGTGCATACCTTGAACAGAGTACAGTTGGAGAAAGATTCAAACAAAACACTTTATTAGCTATGGTATGGCTACAAACCTAATGTAAGTTACTTAAAAGTATTTGGTAGCAAATTTTATATCTTAAAAGAATCTAGAAAAGGAAAATTTGAAGTAAAAGGTGATGAAGGCATATTTCTAGGATACTCTTGTAGAGGTAAAGCATACAAATGTTTGAATTTGTCTACTCACAAGATTATAGAAAGTGCACATGTTAGAATTGATGAGTTTGTAGAAAAGAGTGAAGAAGAAAGCAACAAGGAGCCAAAAGATTATAGAAGATTCGTTTACAATGAAACTAATACCATACCAAATCTATCTAAAAGAAAGAAAGCTTCATCTCCTAAGTCCCCAAAATCTCTAACTATTATTGAGTTGCAAAAAATGCAACTCGAGTTGTAGCTTGATGAACCTAAGTCACGGACAGAAGGACCCAAGCTTGAAACTAAAATTCAAGATGAAGAATGTGGAACTCTTTCAAATCCAAAAGAGCCTATGTTCACAAGATATGTCAAAAGGCATCATGCACTTGACCAAATCATTGGAAACAAATCTGATGGAACAATGACAAGAAGAAAATTAAAAGATATATGTTTACTAGCTAAATTTGAACCTAGAAGTGTTAAAGATGCTCTAGAAAATGAAAGTTGGATTGAAGAAATGAATGAAGAGATAGAAAAGATAAAAAAGAATAATACTTGGACTCTTGTTCCTAAACCCAAGGATAAAAATGTAATTGGTACAAAGTGGGTATTAAAAAAAAGCTGAATGAAGATGGAAACATTTCAAGAAACAAAGCAAGATTGGTGTGCAAAGGATATTCTCAAGAAGAAGGTATTAATTATGGTGAGACTTTTGCTCCTATGGCAAGACTAGAAGGTGTTAGAACTTTACTAGCATATGCAGCACATAGAGGATTTAAATTATATCAAATGGATGTCAAATATTCATTCTTGAATGGAATTCTTGATGAAGAAGTCTACATTGAACAGCTAAAAGGTTTTGTAGATCCTAGAAAAAGAGACATGGTTTGTAAGTTACACAAAGCATTATATGGTCTCAAGCAAGCTCCTAGAGCTTGGTACGAAAGACTTCATAATTACTCGATACAGATTGGCTTTCAAAGGACAAATGATAACAGTAGTCTTTATATCAAGGAAGGAATAGACAAGAAGATTGTGCTGATAAAAATATTTGTTGATGATACTCTATTTACATGAAATGATGACTTGTGCAAAGCATTTTTAGAAGAAATGAGTAAGGAATTTGAGATGTGTATGTTTGGTGAGGTAAAATTCTTTGTTGGATTGCAAATACAACAAAACAAAAATGGTTTCTACATCACTCAATCTAAGTATATCAAAGAAATACTAAAAAAGTTTGGAATGGAAGATTCAAGACTAGTTGGAACTCCTATGTCTACTGGACATAAGCTCTCCAAAAATGGTGATTCCAAAGAAGTAGATTAGACCACATACAAATCAATGATTGAAAAATTGTAGTATGTAGTACACACAAGGCCTGATATTGCTCTAGTAGTTTGAATAGTGGCAAGATTCTCAACAAATCCCAAGGAAAATCATATGATGGCAATCAAAAGAATCATAAGATATCTAAAAGGTACAGAAGGCTATGATTTCTGGTATAAACTTGGAAGCAATTTGGACTTGAAAGCATTTATTGATGCTAATTGGGCAGGAAGTATTGATGATAGAAAAAGCACTAGTGGTGTAGCATTCTTTCTTGGTAAAAGACTAGTATCTTGGACAAGCAAGAAGCAAAATTGTACATCTCAATCCACAGAAGAGGTAGAATATGTGGCAGTAGTAGTTAATTGTTCTAACATTGTTTGGTTTAAATTTTTTTTGGAAGGAATGAAGATAGAGATGAAGGATCAAATAGTCATATACTGTGATAACACTAGTGCAATCAACATATCAAAAAATCCAGTGATGCATACCAAAACAAAGCACATCGCAATAAAATATAACTTCTTAAGAGAATTGGTGCAAGAAAAAGAAGTTAGATTGGAATATGTTAATACAAAGGAAAAAATTATAGACATATTTACCCAGCCATTACCCAAGGATTCATTTTTATATCTAAGAGGTAAGCTAGGGGTCATTCCCCTATCTAAAATTCACTAAATGAAGTTTAGTGATGCATCAACCAAACCTATTGAAGATCAATCAGTTGGTGCAGAATTAGCAAGGGCATATTGTAGATGAATCAATACTTAAGGTACATTTGTATTAAGATAATTTCTATTTTTGGCATGTGTTGTTAAAGAAGGAAAAGTTTATTGTCATATCTCTAAGAAATTTTTGGAACTAGAATAAAGTAAGGAACCAAAGAGGAAGAAGTTTTTCAAAGAAGAAGAAGTTTTTGAAAGATGGAGAAAGTTCTGAATGAACTTGGTAGTAGTTGTTGTAGACAAAATCTAATGAAAGAAAGAGTTCATACTGACAATGGGAGTTCTCAAAGAACCAATCCAAAATTCCATTGTGCTATGACATGTTGTTTTGCCATCAATGCCAAAGAGGGAGATTGTTGTATACAATTGATTAATTGTGTGTTGTCTTTGATGTTACACGAATGTCATATCATTATTGGTCAGTATATGCCAAGCTTACTTAGGTAGTGAAGATAGTTTTGTGTGTCTACCAAGTGTTCGTGTGATTGCCTAGTTCAGAAGGCATTGTCTACCGAGTTCACTCGAGCATCAATGGAAAGTATGTAGAGAGTGAGTGTTAACCAAGATCACTCGATTAATGGAGGAAAGTTGGATGGAACCAATGCTAATCAAGCTCACTTAGTTGCCAAAGGATTTTCATAAAATTTGTAGTTCAAAGTTGGATTAGTTGCCAAAGGATTTTCATAAAATTTAACGTTAAATATTGGTGTCAAATGTGTTCAAGCTATTTCCTTTTATGTGTTTACAACTAAGTTAAAGTATTGGTAATAACAAATAACATCTAAAGTTTATATGTCAAACATTTACTAAGTTATAGCATTCTACATGTGTTTGCCAAGCTTCAACAATATTCAATTTTTTGTTTGCATTTTGTATTGACATCTAAGGGATCTAGGATTTATTTTAGTAGTAACTGGTTCACCCCTCCCCTCTTAATTAATTTTCTTATATTTCCAACACCCACTACCTTGAGAGTTTTTGGTGCACTAAAACCTGAAAGTGCATGACAAGAAATGATTGGTTGAGAATCAAGTAATTCCTCACCTGACTCCCTATCCTTTTTTGATATGGGCTCATCTTCTTCTTTCTCACTTGGACCTTCAATATAGAATAATTTCTTTCACTACATTTATACCCTCAACTATATTTAATATTACAATTGAAACATAATCCTTTTATTCTTTTCTCCTCAATTTGTTGTGGAGTCAACCTAGTAGGTTGAGGAAGAGAAGGTGATGAATATCCTCTTTCTTTTGTCACATTAGCCCTTTTCTTTCTAGAAATCAAGAACTTCTCCTCTACCCTGTGTGCCAATATAAAAGACTCATTTACTAAGCTAGAATAAACAATGTGTACCTCATGGTAAATGTGATCCTTGAGACCACCCAAGAATAAATCATTCAAGTTCTCCTATGTAACTATATCCACTCTTAAGGATAGATTTTGTAATTTTTGATTACAATCCCTAACTAATCCTATTTGTTGAAGCTTAGAAAGTTGGCTAAAGAAGTTTTCTATCACACTATTGTTATATTATTCTTGGAGTTCTTCTATAAAAATTGACCATGATAGAGTGAGACCCTTTTTCCTCTTATGAGTACAAAGCCAATGATACCAAATGAATTTATCTGGTTCTAGATATAAGGAAGCCATCGTGACCTTTTCTTCATATTGGATTTGATGTACTTCAAAAAAATTCTCCATTTAATTTATCCATATTAGAGGATCTTTGCCATCACATTTGTGCATATCCACCTTTAGAAAAAAATTCCTAGATCTTGTAGGATTACTAAAATTTGTGTCATTATTAGTCAACTTGAAGGTTTCACCTTGATTTCTTGAGAGCTCCTTCCTTTTTTCATTAATATAGGTGCTTAACATGCTTCATATATTTGATATATCTCCTCGTAGGTCACACACATCCCTCATAAGCTCTTCCTTGAACTTACTGAGTTCCTCATTGGAATTACTATCCTTTGTTGCTTCCCAATCTTGATTAGAGGATTTCCCCAGTGTGGTAGCATTTTTTTGCCTCTTGTTGAAGGCCTCGTCATGATGGAAACCAATATTTTTGAAATAAATCACACAAAATAAATGTAAATTTTTTTACTTATTTAGTTATTTTGTTTTACTATAACTTACTAAGGCTACAATACCCTTACTCAGAAAAAAAATCCCAATTTTTTTTTAGCAAATTTCCTATCTTGAGAGAGAATTTTGCAATATCTTGCTTTTTTTCCCAATTTCTCCAAGCTTTGAAATTTAGGCTCCTTTACTATGTATTCAAAAACCCAATACAATTTATACTCCAATTCAATAGGATGTGAGAAATATGAAGATTTCAATAAATTGTATAGAAATAGTAATTCTACAATAATTTCCTCAGATTTCCTCCAATTCCTCTAAATTTTGGACTATAGCTTCTTTAACATGGTCTTCAAAAAAAAATTAAAATATTTGAAAAATTCGCTAAAATTTGAAAGTTATGCTCTTCCCAAAATTGCCCCAATGTTGAGAAAAAATCTTGCCTCTATAGTGCCAAGATCATGCTCTGATACCACTTGTAATGAAATAACTTGCATAATAGAAGAAATAATAAGAAATATTATATAAATACTTGATAATAACTAAGAGTAATAGGCCACTTCAAGGGGGAAACCTCCAAATATCTCCAATGAGAAAAAACTTCATAATATGATTTTGAAATAAGACTCACAACCTCCTATATATACCTAATTATGCTTAGGTTGAATAGACACACCCTTAAATAACACCTAGACTGACCTACCTACCTACATAATATTATAATTATGATAAAATGACTTAATTAAGGATTAATATATCCATAATTTGAGTATTCAGAACCTATGTACACCAATATTAAGGGTATAGCATTCACCTCAGCCCTCATCTTAGTTATCTTGGTGAACTATTGTTTCTAACAATTGGTATCAGAGCATCAAGTTCTTGAAGATAAATTTTAAAACATTTGGGAGATCCATGGTAACCATGTTTAGGAAAAATAGTCTAATGTTTTATGGAAAAATTTATGATAGCCGGAAGGAAAAGATGAAGACACATTTGTTGTTTATGGGTCTAGGATATTAGATCTTGACAAAATCAAGGAAGACAATCATTGCTGAAAAGGATTTTGAAAATTGTAATGAGGATGAAAGAGATCTTTTTATGTATGACATGAGAGATAGAGAAGCACTACTAACTACATCTCCTCAAATTTAATACAATCAGATAAAATCACTTGTTACTTCACATTTGATTTGGAAGGCTTTGGAAACTAGTTTTGAAGGTGATGCACATTCTAAGAAGTTGAGGCTAAAAAATTATATTGTGCATTTCAAGATGCTAAAATGATGGAAGATGAATTTGTAAGAACATATGTAGGCAACATATCATAAATTACTACAAGTATTAAATCTCAAGGAGGAATAAAAAAACATGATGAGGTTGTATGGAAGATATTGAAGACTCTAACACCACCATTTAAGTTGGTAGTTCAAATGATACAATTGTTGATATCTTGTCCAAAGATTTCACAAAGGATACATTACTTGGTGGCTCTCGAAGTAGTTGAGAATGAGCTTAGAAAATTTGGAGAATTGACCAGAATAGAGATAGCTTTCAATGCCTTGAGTATTTTCCCTAGTTTATCAAGGAGCACAAGTAATAGAGGAGATTTTGCTAGCAATAGTAGATCTGAGGAGGATAGAAAATTTAAAAGAGTAGCCCTTATGGTAAGAAGAGAAAAAGGTAGTAAGGAAATATTTAAATGTTGGACTTGTGATGAATATGGTCATTATGCATCTAAGTGTCCTAAAAGAGAGAAAAAGTATAAAGGAAATTACAAACCTATAAGAGATAGAGAGTTCTTGTATGCAAATGAAGAAAATGATTCTGATAAACAAGCAATAAGTACTAGTGATGATGAAATTAGATTTGTAGAAATTAAAGGAGAAAGCCTAGAGAAAGTAGCTTTGGTCTCACACATTGAAAAGAAATCTAATTGGATAATTGACACTGGTTATTCACATCATATGAATAGTGTTATGAACAAATTTGTTGACTTCAAAAGTTAGGATGAAGGCATTGTTAGAGTTGGAAACAATGCAGCATGCCATATTAAAAGTATTGGATCTATAACTCTTGATGGTAAAACTAACACTGTGGATGTATATTTTGTTGATGGTTTGAAGCACAACCTTTTGAGTGTTGGACAAGAAGTGGACAAAGGTTATCAGTTATAGTTTACAGAGAAGACACACATGATTAGAGATAAATATGGAAAGGTAATTGGAACAAGAACCATATGTAGAGGTAATGTATTTCAGTTGAATCCTAGTGAAGTGCATGTTTGGTTGCAAAGGTAGATGATGGTTATGACATAATAGATTTTTTATATAAACATTGACAGTATTGTGAAGACTAGTAGTATGTTTGTAGTTAGAGATTTGCCTAAGATTGTAAAATCTACTAACATAATTTGCAAGGAGTGTATTTTGGTAAAGTACAATAGAACTTCTTTTCCTAGCAAGAAGTTTACTACTACACCAAAATTGGAGATTGTACACACAGATTTTAGCAATCCTACGAAGACTAAAAGATTTTATGGTGAAAGGTATTTTTTGATTCTAGTTGATGACTTTTCTAAAATGATGTGGGTTTCATTTCTTAAAGAGAAATTTGAGGAATTTGACAAGTTCAAAATATTCAAGAATAGAGTTGAGAATGAATTTGGTATGAAGATTAAATGTTTAAGATTAGATAGAGGAGGAGAATTTCCTTCAAATGAGTTTAACATGTTTTGTTAAGAAAATAGAATCAAAAGACATTTATTAGCTTTAAGAACCCCTAAATCGAATGGCATTGTAGAGAGAAGGATCGGACCAAATACAGAAGTAGCAAGAGCTATGTTGACTGAGAATGATGTATCCAAGATGTTTTGGAGAGAAGCTATGAATATAGTAGTCTACACTATGAATATAGTACAAGTCAGAAAAGACACAAAAAAGACCCCTTATGAATTGTGGTTTAGTCACTCACCTATAATTAAATATTTGAGAATTTATGGTAGTAAGTGTTATATGAAAAGAGATGGTGATATTTGTAAGTTTTATGGTAGAAGCAATGAAGGTATGTTTCTTGGTTATCCATTGAAAAACAAGACTTATAGATGCTATAATCTAAGAACTAGACTATTATGGAAAGTGCAAATGTGAGAATTGATGAGAAATTCAGGATACATGAGAGAATAGTTAATTACAATTTAGATGAAAATATTGTTACTAAACCAAGGAATGATGAGGTATTCCTTGAGACTAGCAATGATTTTCCAAATGAAGGAGAGCTAAGGCAAGAACAAATCTTGGAACCTTCAATAGAGCCAAGAGTTGAGATAACAACTCCTACTTTGAGAAAGAATATGATAAAGAATCACCCATCCAGGTAGATCATCTAAAGAAAAGATCTGTGATCACAAGAAGAAGAGTCAAAGAAGAACTATGTTTGATATCTCAAGTTGAACCTAAGAATGTAGATAAATCATGCAAAGATGATTATTGGAAATCATCTATGAAAGAGGAAATGGATCAGATAGTAAAGAAAGAGACATGAAAATTGGTCCATAGACTAGTAGACAAGAATATTATAGGAACTAAATGGGTATTTAGGAACAAGATGAATGAGCAAGGCAAAGTTGTAAGGAATAAGGAAAGATTGGTATGTAAAGGGTACTCACAACAAGAAGGAACAAACTAAGATGAGACCTATGCTATTGTGGCTAGAATAGAAGCAATATGATTATTCTTAACTTATGCAACACAAAAAAAATTCAAAGTATATCAGATTGATGTCAAGTTAGCATTTCTAAATGGAGAACTTGAAGAAGAGGTGTACATAGAATAGCCTGAAGATTGTCCTTTGATAGATGACAAGGACATAGTATGCAGATTATAGAAAGCATTGAATGGGTTGAAGCAAGCTCCTAAAACTTGGTATGCCAGGTTGGACAAGCACTTGACAAGGCTTGTATATAGCAAAGGTATGGCAGATAGTAATCTCTATTGGAAAGAAATTGATGATGGTTTGATGATTTTGTTAATATTTTTTGATGATATCATATTTGGAGGAAATGATGATGAAAGTGACAAGTTTGTAGAAGAGATGAAAAAAATAATTTGAGATGAGTATGATTGGAGAAATGAAATATTTTCTAGGATTACAGAGTGTATATAATAAAGAAGGAATCTTTATTTCTCAGACTAAGTATTTGAAGGATTTACTTAAAAGGTTTGTTTTGGAAATATGTAAACTCACTGGAAAACCTATGATAACTTGAAACAAGTTATCTACAATGGATGACACCCATTGTTGAGCAAAAGAAGTACAAATCTATGATCAGAGGATTGCAATATCTAACTCACACAAGGTCATATATAGAAAATGCAGCTGGAATTGTTGTGAGATTTCAAGATGATCTTAGAGAAGCACATTATGCAGTAGTCAAAAGGATATTTAGATATTCAAAAGGAACATCTAAGTTTAGATTGTGGTATCACATATCTAATGATTTCACTTTATGTGCCCATACTGATGCTGATTGGGTAGGTAGTATGGAAACATAAAGAGCACAAGTGGTGGAGCCTTCTTTCTTGGAGCAAGATTGATTTCTTGGCTAAGAGATAAGTAGGATTGTACATCACAAAGTACAATAGAAGCAAAATAAGTTATAGCAACAAAAAATTACAATCAAGTTATTTGGATGAAGCAAATGTTGAAGGATATAAGGATAGAAATTAGTGAGTTATATCTATACAAGCATGGTAAATATGTCTAAAAATCTAGTGTTGCATTCAAGGATTTAGCACATTTCTATTATCACATGTTGAGAGAGAAAGTTGTTGAAAAGGAAATTAGATTGGAGTATGTGAGCACTAAAGAATAGATTGCAGATATATTCACTAAGCCTCTTCCTAAAGATAATTTTGAGTATTTGAGAGGTATGCTAGGGGTTATGCCCCTTCCTACATCAGAGTAGATGATGCAAGAGCGCATCAGTCCATGTAATAGAATACCATTGTTTTTCTAGACTGAATGTTGATGCTTCCTATATGGGGGCATACATATGATGGACAAAGTCATCTAGGACTCTTGTTGGATGTTGTTTTGAATAGTGTCTTTAGATACTTGAGCTAGTAAGAAATATTTTTTGTAGAGTTTGATGGTTGCTAAAACCTTTGATATTGATGTCAATGGAGGAGAAGTTTGGCATGAAAAACATCATGAGAAGATCTTGAGGAAGAACATCATGGGGAAAAATCAAAGACAAGCAAGAAGGAGTACAACATGGAATGATAGTTTGATAAAAAGAACATTGAGTTATATCAATGGGGAAGAATGATTGATGAAAATTATTTGAAAAGAAAGATCAATAGTCAACAATATTTTGTTGGTATTCTTGGAACTAGATATTTTTCATCTATATTTCCATCAATTCCAAATGAGGAGATTGTTGGAAGCATGATTGCTAATGATATTCCAATGAAGGAGTAGTGTAGATATGCTACTATGATTATATGTTGCATTCATGACTGAGTTTGTCATTGATGTCAATATAGCAGTCTTCTATGGTATTTGATAGAAGAACAATGAAAAGATCAAGTCGGTATGGATAGCTAGTTGAGTATTCCCATTATTTGAGGTTATGGGAGATACTTCTAAGTATATTGTATATTCAGTTAATATTAGATGAAGAAATGATAAGTCTGGAAGAAGTTATGTATGTTTTGGTATGTCTATTTTGAGATAGAGTTTACAATGGCATGTTTTGGTAACTTGTTATATCTCTTAGAAAAATTGTTATTTTGAGAATTGAGGTTGAGGATGTGAAGAAAACATGTTGGTAATGATGTGGCTAAGCTCTCTCATCATAATATTATGAGTATAGAAAGTTATTCAAGTTGCAAGGTGAAAGATTAATGTTATTGCAAAGTGTAACACGTTCTTAATGTGGTCATATGATGATTGATTGAGAAGGTCTAATAGCCAAATCATGAATTGTTTTATACTAGACTCAATATAAAGGAAGGGTATTTTTATTTATCATGTTGATTGATGAGAAGTAATTGTAAGTAGCAAAGAGAGTGGAATGCGAAGTTGAGCAAAGAAAAGTGGAAGTGAAGGAAACTTCATTGTTGGGGTTTTACTGAGTGATTCAAGGTTTGATATTTGGATACAAGGTTTGTGACTTAGTCTACAAGGTCTAAAAGTGATTGGTTTGATTTGAAAAACAAAGGAAAGAAGAACATAATAGTAAATTTCATGTTTTTGTAGCGAGCTCTTCTTGTAGTTGAAGTTGCATGTTTGGGTAGTGGGCTCATCTTGCATACATTGTACTACAACTCCTAACAAGGTTGGAATCTCCTAATAGGGACTCATATGTACTCAATATTGTAATAGACTCCTAATAGGGTCCATCCTCTAACAAGGAATATTTATATTAGTACATCATCTTGTGGGCATCATTCCCACCTAGGTTTTCCCTCTGATCATGGATTTCCCTAGTTAATATATATCGTGTAACTATCTATGTGCATCTTATTATTTTTTTTTTATACTTTGGATGAATGGTTGAGTTTGTTTAAAGAAGATAAATGTTTTAATTGTTTGATAACTTATTCACACCCCCCCCCCCCCCCCCCCGTCCTCTCAATTATCTTGGTGGACTATTGTTTCTAACACTTGGGGCTCCTAGGGTGATACCACAACATTAGAAGAGACATACAACACAAAAAATCATGCATAAAGTTGTGCTTCCATCAATTTTAAAGGGGTCTATTTATTTATAGACTCTCAATATTGTTGCATAATTAACAAAAGTCATCATTGAATATGGCTCACAGTTAGGTGATTTTCCTTCACCTATGGTCCCACGACCATCATCAGATGCACCTTTAGGATCATCATAGCATGTGATAGCTCCATCATCATTACCTATGGTACCATGGTCATCATAGCCTATGACAACTTGATGAAGGGTGCTCCCCTTAATACCATAAACACATAACAAAAACAAACAAAAATAATAATTGTAGGGACAAAATATGGGATTCTTATTATCACCGCAAATGCATAGTTATAGAATTCATAATTTAAATATATTAACCCACATGGGCACCTTCATTAGAGTATTCTATTAGGAAAATATATGAACTATCACCTAGAGTTGTCCTAGACAATGTCTAGGAATTTCTTAAATAAGCAATTTTATGCCATCCAAGAAGGTTCTAGACACTCAAACCTAATACCTAGGAATGAAAAACCCTAAAAATACATATAAAGTCAGCCAAATACATTTTTGACATTTATTTTGGACATTTTGGTTGCCCCAACTTTGGAAGACAATAACTCTTGAACTATTGCATTGATTGGCTATTATAATCACTTTTTAGAAATGTCAACTTCTAATATGCATGGTAGGATTAGTGTAAGTGGTCATCCACTGAGTTTCAGGGCTCATCTAGGAACATTTAGGCCTCCAATGATGAGTCTAAAGTTTATATACCAAAATTGAAAACAAAAAATCTTCAATAAATAGAGGAATATACATGATATGGCACTGAGCCTCAACTAGTAGGTTGATGTATCTAAGATGAATATCTACCTCCGAAATTAGGACATTGTGAGCTCGTATGATTAACTTACTAAGTAGAAAGCCTCCATAGATAACAACTCTACATTAAGAAAACCCTTATTGAAACAATAGAAATGAAATATTTGTGGTTGATGCAAGATTTTTCTTATACCTAGGATGCTTTTGCATCAGACACCCAAGGTAATTTGAGAAAAGACCCTGTCAAATCTCAAGTGTTAAGAGGAAAACCAAGATGGTTAACCTCCTCCTTTTCTAGCCATGATGAATCTTTGACTGGCCTCCCTTTCCATTTGACTAGGTGTTCTTCAAATTTTTATCCTTGTACTTTTTCCAACATGACTGTCAAGTATCTCAATCTCCTATGTTGCTAAACTAGCTGGTGGAATACTTCACTATTCTTCTGAAACTTCATCTCTATAACTTCCTTCATAATAGTCTGTCAAATCTAAAATGTTCAATACTGGTGAAATATTCAATTTAACATGAAACTCCACTTCATAGGCATTTCTAGAATCATGTCTTTTCACTATCTTGCCCAGTCCAAACTTCTTCATTTTCAGCTTATTATATCTATGTACTAGAAATCACTCCTTTCGTAAATGAATGATGACATTCATTTCCAATCTAAAATTCCTTATACTTCCTTTTTACATCTTCCTTATCTTTTATTATGTATTCATCTTTATAATGTGGTTCCTCACCTCCTCATGGATGTTCTTCAAATGTTTAGCAAATTCTTCCACTTCAAAACTACTTATCTTTTCTTTTTCCAACTGCCTCAATTCAAAAGCATTTTTGGGACTACTCCCATATAAAATCTGGAATGGTGATTTACCAGTACTCCTACTAAAAAAATTATTATATGCAAATTCTTGCTTTGGTAAATCATATCCCATTCTTTTGGCTTGTCTATAATCAAACATTGCAAGAAATTTCCCAAACTATGATTCACAACATCTATTTGTTCATCATTATGTGGATGATGTGATGAATTGAACTTCAACTCTGTCTTCAATTTCTTCCATAGTGTACTCCAAAAATACCCAAAAAAATTGATGTTACTTGATCAGAAACTATACTCTTTGGAAGACCATGTGGTCTCACCACTTCTCTAAAAAAAAACTATACCACATGAACAACATTACTAGTCTTCTTGCAAGGAATGAAATGTGTCATCTTTGAAAATTTGTCAACTACCACAAAAATAGAATCATGCCCTCATTGAGTTCTTTGTAATCCAAGAACAAAATCCATGCTGACATCCTCCCATGGCTTCTCTAATACAAGTAATGGATATTATAGCCCTATATTCTACTTCACAAGTTTCACCATCTGACATACTCTACAACTCTATACAAACTTCTTGGTGTAGGAGCACCTAGGAAAACATCTAAGCACACCATGGATGCAAACAAAAGAAAAGGATATATGGTATTCTTGAATGTGGATTGGAACATGTTGAAGCCTATAATGGCTAAATGTAATGAACAATTTAATGTTAACTTGAAAAGTCCTAAAGATCTTGATAAAGGATTTAGGCATAAAAATGATGTACGAGTGACCAATAGTGCCAACAAGGGATCTAGATTGGTTAGAGGGATAAAATAGGTCCTAGAGGGGTATTATAAAAATTCCTAAGTAGTGGAAAATAATATAGTACAAGTTAAAACATTTTAATAAGATTTTAAATTCAAATTCAAAGTCTTAAAAGCTATATTTCGAATTAGTAGGGAAAACTAGTATTTGAGTGTTTTAACCTTTGTTATGGATTCTAACCAATGGAATGTGATTGTGGAAGTTATATTTCATCCTATATATCTTGGTAAAGGCATATGATCATCATATTGAAGGCATTGTACAGATTCCATTAGTATTGTATGGATTTGGCAGTTGGAATGCAATAAAAACTCCTTTTTTGAGCATTTTGCATTAGATCTTTTGTTTGGATTGGTTTCTAATTGATTTTTTGATATTTTTAACCTATTGGGATTATATTTAAACCATTTCTAGTGCATTTAGAAAAATAGGTTCTCATTTTACCAAAAGTGTTGATTTCAAGCAACTTTTGCAACAATTTGTGCAAGTTTTGGGCACTTTGGAAGCATTTTGTCATTCCATGGATGTAAGAATATTTTTCCAATGGAATTAACCTATATCCTAATGTAAATAATAATTCTAACAATTATTGGGCAGGATTTTGTACAAACAGAGACTTCTAATGGGTTTTTGGTGGTTGTAGGTGCATGAAATTCATGCCGCGAGTGTAGCAGCCGGAGATATATCCATTGGAGAGGGGTATTTTATGGTAGATATAATATAAATATACCTTTTATGTTGTGAGTCAACCTTTAGTTGGTTGATATTAGTTTGGGAGGTCACACATTGAGAAAGCCCTAGATTTGAGAGTTTGTAAGAGGCCAAATTGGGGGTTTGTTATTTGTAAAGGTTGGGGAGTCAAATTGATTTGATTTTCCTTTGATTAGGATCATTTTGGACGAAATTTTAAATCTTGAAGCTTTGGATGTATGGGAGGCATATACATTCTTTTTAAAATCACCTTATTTTATGCCTAAAAAGGGTGCCAAGTTTGGGGATCTAGTTGTTGGTCCAAAACAACCTATATTGAGTTTGACATATGTTGAAGAAGGCTGAAATGGGTATCTTAAAATGTATTTTTTTAGGAGTTCTTTGGAAAATTTTGGAAGAAACTTCAGATCTTTATCACTACAGACCTAGTTGGGGGCAACTAGGCCTATTGGGCAATTTTGAGGGATTTGAGTGCTAGGATTGGGTTGGGGTTCTAAAACCACTTGGAACCTCTTGAGTCCATATTAGATAAGTAAAATACATCCCCCATAGCCATTTGGAGGGTCTAGGAGTTGTAAAGTGGATGGTTGTTGTTTTTTGGATTTGGGGAACGTAGCCTTTCCCTTGCACATTTTCACTTTGTGAACTTGGTTGGGCCACATCACACTTATTTTATGCATCAATTCTTCACATATTATTGCAACTATGGCCAATAATAGTTCTCAACAACCAAAACATTTTTTTTTTATCTCGACTTAAAGTGTCTAGCCAATCCACCACTATGTTTCTCCTTGATGAGATTCTCTCTCATTGAACTTCTTGGAAAGCACAACTGACTTATTTTGAACAATATACCATCTTGGATTATGAAATCCAACCACTTCATCCTATCAATAGTAATAGGTTCTATAAAAGCTTTCCACACTTCACCAAAATTAGGATCCTCTGGATACAAATTATTGAGTTCCTTGAACCTAACCACCTCAATCTGCATTTCTATCAGTAAAAGATGTCTTCTACTAAGAACATCTACAAATCTATTAGAATTTACAATCCTATGTTTGAAAAAAAAATCTATAACTCTACAAAAAACTTAACCTACTTCAAGTACCTTTGACCTTTAATTTTCTTTGACTATTCTTGAATATTGCATATCTTGACGATCAGTATACAAAATAACTCCATAGGAAGAACATAGTGCCTCTATTTATTCAATGGTTTAACTATAGCATAAAATTACTAATCATAAAAAAAATATTTTTATTTTGCATCATTCAATTTTGCATAGTAATAAGTAGCAGGTCTACCTTCTTGGCTCAAAATAGCTCCTAATGCACTACCACTAGAATCATAATCTACTTGAAACACCTTGTTAAAATATAGAAGTGCAAAAACATGTTTCTATATAAATTTCTATTTCAATATATTTAAACTCCTATCTTCTCCTACAGTCCACTTAAATTCTTTCTTATCCCCTCTCATTCTTTTTGCCAAGGGTCTATAAATACTGGTAAAACCTCTTATGCACTTTCAATAAAAACTAGCCATTCCATGAAAAGATATTACCTTTGTATCACTCTTTGGAGTAGGCCATTCAAGGATAGCCTTCACTTTGTCTGGGTCCATTTTTAAACCTTTTTCTAAGATTACAAATCCCAGGTACACCAACTCCTTCTTAACAAAACTCCACTACATGTTTATCAGAAACTTTTCTTCCCTCAACCTATCAAACACCTTTCATTTATGCATCAAATGCTCCTCCAATGTCTTACTAGAGATCAAAACTCCATCTAAGTAAACAATGTCAAACTTACCTAGAAACTCCTTCAGTACATCATTCATTAGCCTCATGAAAGTGCTCGATACATTGGTTAGCCCAAAAGGTAGGAATAACCACTCATATAGTCCTTCCCTTGTCTTGAAAGTAGTCTTCCACTCATCACCTTCTCTGATACAAATATGATGGTACCCACTCTTCAAATCTACCTTTGTGAAATACTCTGGCCCACTCAAATAGTCCATATTATCATCCATCCTTGGCAATGAAAATCTAGACTCGATTGTGATATTGTTGATAGCACAAGAATCTATGAACATCCTGCATTCTCCATTCTTCTTCTTTTCTAATGTTCTTGGTACAACACATGGACTCAAACTCTCTCAAATCAACCCCTTCTATAGTAACTCAAGAACTTGTCTATTCAAATCTTCACTTTCTACTGGTGTCATTCTATGTGCTTCCTGAAATCAAATTGATTTGGTGACTGATCTTCCTCACTAGGGGTAATCCATCAAGTACATTATCTAACACAATATCAAAAAAACCTCCCAACATATCGGTAACTTCTGTAGGTACATCCTCAACTTCTTCTTTACCATATTTTGGAATGACAAAAAAATACATATGCTCACACTTCATACCTTGGAGAAACTCCTTTCCATCAACAAAACATATTCTGGTAGCACTACATATCTTTTCTTATTTCTCCTTCAAAAACTTCAACTTATGTTTCATGTCATCTTCGGTGAGAGTGTAGGTATTTTCTTGCACCTCGTGTACAACATGCCTGTCAAACTGCCATGGCCTACCCAACAACATATGACATATATCCATTGGTATGATATCACAAAGTACCTCATCCTAGTAGCTTCCAATCTTGAACTTCACTAAGAATTTCTCATTGACCTTGACCTTGTCGTCATCTTTCACCTAAGTACAACAGTATGGGTGTGAGTGTATATATCTCTTTAGCTTCAACTATGTGACCATTATTTTTGACACCGGATTATTAGTACTTCCCCCATACATGATCACATCACAACACTTATCATCACATCTACACCTTTTGGGAAACAAACTCCTTCTTTGATTAGGTTCATTCTCACCACTCAGTAGGACTCTTCTATTAGCTAAGACTTCTCCTCTTCTGGCATCTACATAATGTGATGATCTAGAATTTTCATCAACATGTGCAACTCTAGCCTAACCTTCTTTTCTTCAATATGTCCTTCCTTGACACTAGGAACATTCAAATTCTCTATGCCCTTCTTCTCTATAGTAAAAAAAATTCCCACAGATGCCTCCTCTTCCTAATCCTTGTCCTCTACCCCTTCCTCTCTGATCTCTATCATTTTGACCATGGAATCAATTGGAATTTTTACCCCTCTAGTTCTAACTACTACTTCCAACCTCATCCTTATTCTTTTGATCATCATTTTGGCCTCCATAAGATCATCCACCAAATCTTCCACAGTGATCTCTTCCACTATTCTTGTTATCAAAATTTTTCCTCAGTTTCTCCTCAAGTCTTAGGAAAACTGGTATGCATCCTCAATACTAGTCATTAGAACTAGACTCAACTCATCCTGAATACTTGGCCTTAACCCATTAAGATAACGAGTGACTTTCTCCTTATCAACTTTTGAATGGCCAGTTCTATTGAGAAATCAATATAACTCTTCATCTTCCTTTCTTCAAATGAACCATCACTTCATCACCAACTACAAAATATGATGCCTTCTAGACTTATCAGCATTCTCCTTATACTTTAGATTACTTTGTTCCAATCTTAACTTTACTTCCTCATGCAAAGACTTCATAAAATCAGCAAACTCTTCTCCTACAACACTTATCTTCTCTTCACTAGTAGTATCCCTTAAATCTAATATCCCTTTAGGCTACATTCTAGTAATAATCACAAAAGGCTTTTCCCCTATACTCCTATTCACAAAACTATTATATGTAAATTCAGCTTGTGCTAATACCAACTCCCAATTACTTGGCTTATCTCAAACTAAACATCTTAGCAAATTACCCAAGCTTCTATTCACAATCTCTATCTATCCATCTATTTTTGGATGGAATGTAGAACTAAACTTCAACTCAATACCCATCTTCTTCCACAAAGTCTTCAAAAAGAAACCAACAAACTTACTATCTTTGTCAGAGTTAATACTTCTTGGTAATCCATGTAATCTAAAAATCTCTTTTTAGAAAATCTCAACAAAATTCTTGACATTTAGTGTCTCCTTACAAGGTATGAAATGAGCCATTTTAGAAAATATATCCACAACAACAAATATAGAATTAGTTCCCCTCACTATCATAGGAAATCTAAGAACAAATCCATACTGATGTCACTCCAAGATTTCATAGGAATAGAAATAAGAAACTAGTATTTTGACCTACTCCTTTTTCAACTTGACAAACTCCACAACTCTTTACAAACTTTTGAACATCCTTATACATTTGAGGCCAATAATACTTATCCTTCAAGAAAATCAATGTCTTATCAATTCCAAAATGTCCAATTGATCCAACACTATGCTTTTTTTTAATCAATTTCAACCTCATAGAACTCTTAGGAATACACAACTAAATACCCTTAAATAATATACCTTCTTGAATAAAATACTCATCAAACTTACTTGGTTATTATGTCAAACTAGGTGCTCTACACTCTCTCCACATCTTAGAAAAATTAGGATCAATATCATACAACTCCATCTCTATCAAGAAAGAATGTCTTCTACATCAATAGCTCAGTTAGTGACTCCACTCTTATGCTTAATCACAAATGTGAAAATCTGCAAGTACTTAACCCACTTCATATGTCTCTAATTCAACTTATGTTGACTTCCCAAGTATTGTAAGGCTTTATGATAAATATACAACACAAACTCCTTAGGAATCAAATAATGTTTCCACTTCTTCAATTCTTGAACAATAGCATAAAACTCTTGATCACACATAGAATACTTTCTTTTAGCATCATTCAACTTCTCACTAAAGAAAGCTACATGTTTACCTTCTCAACTTAATACAACTCCTATTGTACTACCTCTTTCATCACATTCAACTTGAAACAACTTATTTAAATCAAACAAAGCTAATACATGTAACTCAAAAATCTTTTGTTTAAAAATCTCAAAACTGTTATTAGCTACATGTGTCCACTTGAATTCAATTTTGTCTCATGTCATTGTCTTAGTCATAGCATTACAAATAGAACTAAAATTTCTTATAAACTTTTTGTAAAAACTATCCAAACCATGAAACGATCTTACCTCACCCACATTCTCAACTGTAGGTCATTCTAATATTTTTTAACCTTCTTAGGATCCATCTTCAAACCACCAGCTGAAATCACAAATCCCAAATACACAATCTCCTCTTGCATAAAAGAATATTTCTTCATATTAATCATCAATTTTCCTCCTTCAATCTCTACAATAATTTTCTAACATGCTCTATATGTTCTTCCTTAGTCTTACTGAATATCAAAATATCATCCAAATAAACAATCACAAACTTACCCAAGAATCTTTTCAGAAATTCATTCATCAACCTCATGAAAGTACTAGATGCATTAGTCAAACCAAAAGGCATAACCAACCATTCATGAAAACCATCTTTTGTCTTGAAAGTAGTCTTACATTCACTACCTTCTCTAATTCTAATCTAATGATAGCCACTCTTCAAATCAATCTTGGTAAAATACTTTCTCCACTCAAATAATCCATTATGTCATCCATCATCAATATAGGAAACCTTTATTTCACTGTGATCTTGTTAATATCTCTCAAATTAGTACACATTATCCATTCTCCATTCTTATTAGGTTCTAATATAGTAGGTACAACACATGGACACAAAATTTCTCTTATCAAACCTTTCTACAACAACTCATGCACTTGTCTATTAATTTTTTCATTTTTAGTAGGTGTCAACCTATATGGTGCTTTATTCAGAAAACTAGCTCTAGGAATTAGATCCATGCAGAGGTAAACCATCAAGTATATCCTCTACAATAATATCCTTTTACTCATTCATAAATTTTGTAATTTATACTAGCACTTAGTCAATATACCAATTTCTTATGTCATTCAATTACCACTAGCTTATATACTTGATCACTACAATTGACACTTGGTTAACACAATTTTCTGATGCTCGGCTGCTACTAGTACAACTCAATCTCCTAGGAATTATGGAAAAACAAACTTGATTCTTCTTAAGTTCCTTTTCAAATTTTTTTCCATTAACAATGCAATTTTTTTATAGTAGTACAATTAACCTCATCTTGACTTTCAATCAAAGGAAGCAATATTTTCTTTTTCCCATTCACCCAAAGAGTATATTGATTCAATATTCCATCATGTATAGCATATCTATCATATTTCCAAGGTTTACTGAATAGAATGTGACAATAATCCATAAGCATAATATCACATAGAATTTTAGCACAATAATGTCCAATCTTGAATTTCAAAATGCATTATTCACTTACCAATATCTTATGCTCATCTTTGATCCATGAAACACAATAAGGTTTAGGATGCTCCAACCTTTGCAACTACGACATTGTAACCAATTATTCTAATGATAAATTTTTAGAACTCTCACTCTCAATGATCATCTCGCAACATTTTCCTTCCATCTTACATCTAGTCTTAAAAGACTTCTCCTTAGGGCAGTTTCCTCATCACTTCCCTTGTTATATAAGATTCTTCTCGCCATCAAATTTTCTCCAACCATAGGTCCACTAGGTGAACCCTCAATGTCTCCTTGAATCACAACATTTTCATTACCTTGCCCACTTTCAAAGGATCTACACTCAAAGGAACTATTCCCTTCTTTACCACATCTAAAACAATTACCACAAAACCCTCCTCTAGAATAAGAACTACCTTTTTTTCAATAAGAACCATTACCTCCTTGGTAGGAATCACCACCTTTCCACTTAGTCTTGTCTTTATCACATTCTTCCACTTAGATTTTCCCTTGTCTTGTACATAATTGTCAAATCTACCACCTTCTCCATAAGATTTTCCTCTGCCTATTTGGAATCTACCACCTCTACCTCTTTTTCTTTGTTTATGCTTCTTTGTCAAGATCTCCTTAGCTTTCAAGGCATATTGATATGCTTCTTCCACACTTCCCAATTTTATAAAACATATCTTATCTTGAATTCTAGATCTCAATCCATTTAGATATCTAGCAAATTTCTCAACATCATCATCCACATGTCTAGATTTGATGTCCAATCTATAGAATCCCTTAGTATAATCCTTCATAGTCATATATCTTTGTCTCACATTTTGCATCTTTCTGAACTAGCTAACATGGTAATTAGTAGGAAGGAACTTCTTTTCTTGTTCACCATCTTTGGCTAAGTCTAAACTTTTCCTTTCCTCTCCTTTCTCTATCAGTTGTTTTCATACTCAAAGAACTTCTCCATTTTAGAGATCCAATCCAAAACAATATTGGTATCCAATTTTCCATCATAAGGAACAACATCTATAGTAGGTTTTCAATTTTCCCTTGATAATTCTTTGAACAAACTTGTCTCATCTTGATCTTCTTCAAGTTCTAGATTAGGGTTTGGTTTTGTTGCTTCATCATCACTCACATCATCAAGATGTGCTTCTATCCTTTGGGTTATCTCTATAGCATCTGATCTAGGTACAATTTGTCTCAATCTATATAATACAACATTGTTAACATTTCCTCTACCTCAAACCATCTTTACAATCAGGTTCCTCGATGATTGTAACACACTGCAAGTTATAGGGGAAATTTGTACATCTATAACCCTACAACCAAATTTACTTAGGGTTCTACACAATCCAATTTCCACAAGGATGAAACTCAGCTCGGATACCACCTAATATAGGGTGGGATGAGATAATGAGGGCCAAAGGCACACCTAGCTATCCAAGCCACCTCTGAGAGTAAACACCATGGAAAATCACATGATACTAGTAACCACGAGAGATAGAGGAGAAAAATTCCTTATAGATTCATCAAAATAGAAAATACATGCCCAACTATAAGGCCTTTTGGGTTATATCCAACTTTATAATTTAGATACATTCCATAATGATAAAATTCACATTCCAAAATTGCTTCTACTCTTCCTACTCTACTTCACCCAAACTTCCTACCTAAAAATCTACCAAAGACTCCTTTAAATATGTATATGGCCATAAATTGTCCCGTTGAAAAAACTAACTAATTACACCCTTACATTAAATTCTAAAACAATCCATTAGTTTTCTCTTAGCAAATACATAACACAAAATTAAATTCAAAGGTTGATTCCAACAAGAAATCGAACACAAACAAATCGACACATGAAGGACCAAACAAATGTTGCAACTTGCCAACACTCGACAACCAGAGGAGCTTAGAAACACTTAACAACCAAAGGAACTTGGAATCACTTGGCAACCAAAGGAACTTGGCAACACTTGACAACACTTGAAAACCAAAGAATAACTCAGCAACAACTAAGAACTCGACAAACATAGAGAACTCAATAATGAAAACATTGCAACTGGACAAACATGTAGGATAGCAATGCATTCCAAGGTGCTCCTACATAAATTCACTCCTGAATCCCAAATGAATAAATGAATTGGTGTATTGATAGCTTGAAATTACATGAAGATAACCTTGTAGGAAAGAAACTTATTAATGCATGTATAATAAACATTAATAAGAAATTAGAAGTTGTATATATGCCCATTACTTGATATGGAAACATATTAGTATTGTAGTCTCTTAAGGAGAAGAATATAAAGGATAACCATATTTAACACTAAGTATATCCTTATGAGTAAGATTATATTTAGAATAGTGACAAATGAAATTCATTGAAGTGAATAGAAGGTGGGTTATCACTAGAATCAACATCCAAACAATAAAAGACATGCATCATTCATACAAAAAAAGGCATGCATCAAATCCAAACATAAAAATATATGCATCAAATTCTAAAAGTATCAACCATTAATGTTGATAGAATTAGAAATTATATTAACCATCAATGCTTACATTACATGTGCTTATATTTTGGATACTTTTTGGTTTCTCACTAAATATTGTGCTAGAATATTGCTTACTAAATAATGTCCCCAAAAGGTATAATGTCCCCAATAGGAACCAATTTATATGATTGTAACTTTAATTGATGATACTATTATACTTTCTATTATATGAGGTAGATTTCCAAAGTCTTATCTTAAGTCAACAAAATAAGGATTGTTGTGGAGGGAATCATATTTTCTATAAATTCAGCAAGATGCACTCCCATCCACATTCCCATCAAGAAATGATAAAAGATCTTTAAAATGTCCACTTTTATGGCCAAAAAGTGATGTACATTTATGGAAATTCAAAAAGTACAAGACCTAACAATGGTTTTTGAAAAAAAATTTGAACAATGATAAAGCCTGCAAATGTAATGCATTATTTTAAGTTTCAGGTTTGAAATACTTTTGTAATAATAATATATTCTAAATGTTTAGATGCATAATAGATAAGGAAAATTTCAAACATGAACAAGAAGATCATAAATTATATAACAACAACATATTGCAAATGATAAACTTCTGACTTGAATAGTGATAAAGTTTATTATTAATTAGTAATGTATCAAAGTTTCAAACTAATTACATATTGAATTAATCCTAATAAACAAAAATTTGATAAGAAAACAAAAAATGATATAAATTATAAAACATTATCTTGTGCAAATTGTAAAATATAGTGAAATAAAAATGTAAATGGATATAAGAAGATTTCTTGAAAATTTTGACTAAACAAATTGAAACATGATAAAATATCTAGAAGCATTACACACAATGAAAATGGACTAGGAGAAAATATCAAGTAAGATCCTATATATAGCTCCAAAAATGTGTACTTGATTACTTTGAGATACTTACAATATAGAGAAATAATACACTTATGTTGAGAATATATTGATCAAAAGTCATATCTCTCTATAAAATTGTCACCCGATAGACATTTCACTATACACACTTAAAATTTAATTTTTATTTTTATTTTTGCTTGACAAACATGGCAAACAAAGTCACTAGGATTTGACAGTAGATATGGGAGCTTTAAGACATGTTGGAAATGCATGGGAATGGTTAAATTTTCATGAAAATCAATAAGGTGTGAAATAAAAGTCTCTACACTAGGGTACTTAAATATGATTTAAATGTACTAAGTGCAAACTTTTCTAGTGTAAACATGGGAAACTATAACTTTTCAAGCACAATCAATGATTGGGTGTAGACACGAGTCTAATGTTATTTCACTTGAATATCCCTAACAATCAAAAATATTTTCTCTCAAGATATACCCTTCAAACATTTTTTTTAGGGACATCCTTGCATTTGTCTTTACAAAAATTCATCATATGAACATTAAATCTTATCAATAACTGAAAGTACCAACATGGTTGTTTGTAGCTATAACAAACACAATACCTCTATTTGTCCCAAGGAATGTATGAATAAATTACTTTAAATAAATTCAAATGATTTAATATCCTTAGAGACTAAGGAATACTAATCTTAAATGATCTTCATATGTAATTTGATATTAGATCTTTTGGTATGAATCTTGATTAGAAAAATAATTGTCTCATTGCTCTTATCTTCATCAAATAAATGGTGCATGTTTTCAAGCTTCAAATTATTTTTATACATCCTCATAAGTTGTGCATTCTATGATAAATTTCCATTATTTTTCCACTATAATCTTATTGTAGAATATGAAAGTTCTCTCTTGTTAGATCTTTCTTGGGAATCTTCCACCTACATGTCCTACGTCTAAGATTATGTCAAGCTATCCTTAATTGTGCAACTAATAAGCTTTATTTTCCTTAAATAGCTACCCCTAAATATGTTTTCTCACTGTATTTACAAGTTGGGTTAAACTATTTTATGCAATATGTATTTTCCCCCAATGTTAATAGTCCGCATGAAAATCCTAAATTATTTGGTCACGCTTTTTCAAATCTCCCTATATGGATACCTTGTGACTCAATGCTTCCTTTTTTTCATCCCTACATACATTTTCCAAGAAAATTGGTCTAACATTCTGATATAGATTTACTATATTCCCATCCACATACATTGGATAAGCACAACCAAAAAAGATAAAATATGATTTAAATATCCTCTAGATATAGTGCATTTTTCTCATGCTTCAATTTTTTTACTCTAATTGTAGTCTTCCATCAGATGCAAAAATTCATTCTTATAGTTAGTGTTGGATACAATTTTTAATTGTGTATTGTCTTTGATGTTACACAAATGTCATATCAGCCATCAAGACAGAGTCTACTGAGCTCAGATGGTTAGCAAAGCAATTTATAGTGACTACCGAGCATTCTTGAACATTACACAGGAAAGTTAGCTTTTACCGAGCTCACTCAGTAAGCAAAGGCAAGTTAGCTTTTACCGAGCTCACTCGGTAAGAAAAGGCAAGTTAGCTTTTACCGAGATCACTTGATAAGCAAAGAAATATTATCTTTTACCGAGCTCACTCGGTAAACAAAGGAAGGTTAGTATTTATCGAATTAACTCGGTCTTCGAAGGAAGTTGCAAGGTTTGCAGTGTTTACCGAGCTTCACTTGGTTAACACGGGGAAACCATTTTGAAGCAATGGTCACCGAGCTGGGTCAAGCAGCAAAGAATTTTATAATTCCAAAGAATTAAGTTTAATTGTTTTGTGCAGCTGACTGATTTTATTTTGTGTTGTTGTAAACTTGTAATTGAGCCGACTTGACAATCTATAAGGTATATATGAAAGGTCAAGTTGTGAATTCAAAAGTAAGGATGTGTATGGATGCATAAAAGTGTGAATGTATGAATAAGAAAATACATGAGCAAATGTTGAGGAAGAATTTGTCATCCCTATGAAGCTGCAAAGTTACATTCGATTAGTAAGGATTTAATGAAGCAGAACAAAGATCTGTATTCAGTAAAGATAAGTTGCATATATCTTAGATCACTTCATTGTTGCTTTCTAATCATTGTAATAGTGATTCAAAATCTCTTAACAGAGTTGGTTTGACAGCCATTTTGTAAATCCTCTAACAAGGTGACAATTCATTTGAATTGTTTTAAAGAACTCTCACAAGGCCACTTCTAACAAGGTGATCAAATCCTCTAATAGGTTCACACCTAACAGTGTGTTTTGTAACCTTTAACAAGGTTGGCTCCTAACAGGGCTCACTTCAGAAGAGTGAAAATTGGTAACTAGTTACTTGGTGGTTTTTCCCAAAATTGGGTTTCCACATTAAATCTGGTGTCTCTTGTGTTCATGTTATTTCTTTATGCATGCATGTTAAACACTTTAAAGGCTTAATAAAGTTAAAAGAACATCTATCTAGTTTCAACATTTATTTGTGTGGTTATCTAGTGTCAGCAACAGCTGTATATTAAGACATCTAAGGATCTGTAAGAAAATTTTTGTGGTAACTGATTCACCACTCCCCTCTTAGTTACTCCATCTCTTTTTCCAACAATTCGTATCTGAGCTTTTGGTGCTTGCAAGATAAGATTTCAAGGATCTAAGCCAAAGATTAGGATGTCTTACAAAAGGGAAATCCCAAGACTTAATAGAAATAACTTCTCAGCATGGCAAGGACTGATGAGACTTCACCTAGCATCCATTGGTGATACAAGATTGAAGTACCTTGATGAAAAATATGCAAAACCAGCTGGTACACTATCTGTAAATGATATTGTTGAAAAGAAGACTCACAAAATTATGATGATAAATATAGCATCTACTCTGAGTTATGAAGAATTTGATGATATCAAGGACTGCAAATCTGCCTTTGAAATGTGGGAAAAGCTGAAAGAGATATATGGACGAGATGATAATGTTAGAAGAGCCAAAGTAGAAAGTCTGACAGGACAATTTGATCAAATGAGGATGAGAGAGGATGAAAACATTACAAAATATGTTGAAAGAGTTAAAGCATGTGTAAGTGTAATCAAAGCTTCTGGAGGAGATATCAGTGAAGAGACAATTATAAGAAAAGTTCTCAGAACTCTACTTCCCATTTATGCAATCAGAGTCTCTGCAATTCAGGAAAGAAGATGTGAAGCAAATCATAAGATAAATCTAGAGGCTATAATTGGAAGATTGACTGCATTTGAACTGGACAACTTTGATAACTATGTTCCAGCTTCCAAAAACATTGAATCAGCATTTGAAGCCAAACTTTCACTCAAGGAGAAAGGCAAAAAGAAATCTCAGTCAAAAAGTGAAGATGAATCAAACCAAAGTTCAGGCAGTGATCTTGAAGTAATTGAAGCCCTTCTAGCAAGGAAATATTCTAGAGGTAGAGGAAAATACAAAGGTAAAGTACCCCTAATCTATTTTTCATGTGAAGAAGTTGGTCATATTGCTGCTAGATGTCCAAACAAGTAGAATAAAGATGAAAAGAAAGATAAAAAATGGAATGGCAAGAAAGATTTCAAATCATTCAAGGATAAAGGTAAGAAAACATGTTTTTGGCTAAAGATTCTAATGACTCTAATGATGAAGAAGAAGATGAGATTGTCTATATTGTTGTAAAAGATGAATCTAATGATGATGAAGAAATGGCACTCATTTCTCATATGAGCAAAAATGATACATGGATCATAGAAAGTGGTTGTTCTCATCACATGACTGGTGACAAAACTAAGTTTAAATACTTTGAAAACCATGATGGTGGCAGTGTAAGATTTGGTAACAATGAACCTTGTTGTATAAAAGGAAGAGGAAGAATTCCCCTAACCAAAGAACTTATATGTGATAATGCCTATTGGGTAGAAGGACTAAAGCATAATATGTTAAGTGTGGCATAGCTACTCAATAATGGAATCAAAGGAGAATTCATGCATGGTAAAACAAGACTGCCAGATGGGAAAGGAAAGTTGATTGGATCAGGCACTCAAACTAAAGGTAACTTGTTCTATCTTGAAATAGGTGAATGTTCATGTTTCATTGCTCAAGTTGAAGAAAGTTGGTCATGGCATAAAAGGTTGTGTCATGTAAACTTTGATAATCTAGTAAAGATAAGAAAATTCGGAAAAGTAAAAGGCATTCCTAACATAAAGAAACCTGAGGTCGGTCTATGCAAAAATTGTCAAATTGGAAAGATGGGAAAGACTAGTTTTAAAGTAAAAACTATCAGTCTGAAGACATATTAGAAATTGTGCATACTAATTTATGTGGACCTATTGGAATTGAAAGCTATACTAGAGAAAAGTTCTTCATTCTTTTTGTTGATGATTACTCAAGAATGATGATAGTCATGTATCTAAGAAATAAATTAGAAGCATTTGAAAAGTTCAAATAGTATTTGGCTAGAGTAGAAAAGGAAACAGGAAAAAGATTAAAATGCTTGAGGTCAGATAGAGGTGGAGAATTCATTTCACAAGAATTCTATAACTTTTGCATTGAAAGAGGAATCAAAAGACAGGAATCAACACCTGGAACACCCCAGCAGAATGGAATAGCTAAAAGAAGAAATAGATCCATCATGGATTGTGCAAGAACATTAATGATTGAAAAGAGCATTGCTATCAAATACTAGAAGGAAGCAATCAGCACTACAGTCTATACCTTGAATAGAGTAAAGCTGAAGAAAGACTCATTCAAAACCCCCTATGAGTTATGGTATGGCTATAAACCTAATGTAAGTTATCTTAAAGTATTTGGAAGTAAATGTTACATTTTGAAAGAATCTAGAAAAAGAAAATTTGATGTAAAAGGTGATGAAGGTATATTCCTTGGATACTCATGCACAAGTAAGGCATATAGATGTTTAAACTTGTCTACTCACAAAGTCATAGAAAGTGCACATGTGAAAGTTGATGAGTTTGTAGAAAGGACTGAAGAAGAAAGCAAAAGGGAACAAGAAGATTATAAAAGGTTTGTCTTTAGTGAACCTGATACAGTACCAGTTACATCAGAGAATTGAGAAACTTCTACTCTCGAGTCATCTGTAATCGAGTTACAGGAAGTTCAAACCGAGCCACAGCAAACTGAGTTAAACTCAATATTTACCAAGCAAATATCTACCGAGCTAGAATAGAAAGAGCCTGAAGTTGAAATGAAAAAAGATAATAATGAAATCCATTCAAAAGGAAAGGAACCTATATTAGCCAAGTATGTCAGAAGACATCATTCAACAGATCAGATCATTGGAGATAAATCTGAAGGAACCATGACAAGAAATAAGCTGAAAGGTACTTGTTTACTTGCTGATTTTGAACCTAGAAATGTCAAAGATGCATTGGAAAATGATAGTTGGATTGAGGCTATGAATGAAGAAATAGAGCAAATAGAGAAAAACAAGATGTGGACTCTTGTACTCAGACCTAAAGACAAAAATGTAATTGGAACTAAGTGGGTATTCAGAAAAAAGTTGGATGAAGATGGTAAGGTATCAAGAAACAAAGCTAGACTAGTATGCAAAGGATATGCTCAAGAAGAAGGAATAGACTATGGAGAAACTTTTTCTCCTGTTGCAAGATTGGAAGGAGTCAGAACCTTACTAGCATATGCTACTCACAAGGGTTTCAAAGTTTATTAGATGGATGTCAAATCAGCATTCCTCAATGGTATACTAGATGAAGAGGTTTATATTGAACAACCTGAAGGTTTTGTTAATCCAGATAAGAAGAACATGGTTTGCAAATTACACAAGGCATTGTACGGTCTGAAACAAGCCCCTAGAGCATGGTATGAAAGATTGCATAACTATCTTATTTAGATTGGTTTTCAAAGAACTAATGATAACAATAGCTTGTATATTAAGGAAGGACTAGATAATAAGATTGTCTTGGCAAAAATATTTGTAGATGATACTATTTTCATAGGGAATGATGATCTGTGCAAAGAATTCTCAGAAAAAATGAACAAGGAATTTGAAATGTCTATGTTTGGTGAGATCAAATTCTTTGTTGGTCTTCAAATTCAACAGAATAAAAATGGTATCTACATTACTCAATCGAAGTACATCAAAGAGATATTGAAAAAGTTTGGAATGGAAGATTGTAAACCAGTTGGGACTCCTATGTGTACCAGATTAAAACTTACCAAGGAAGATGAATCAAAGGAAGTAGATCAAATATTGTATAGATCTATGATTGGAAAATTGCAGTATGTAGTTCATACTAGACCAGATATTGCCCTTGCAGTTGGTATTGTAGCAAGATTTTCAGAAAAACCAAGAGAAAACCACTTGATGGCAATCAAAAGAATAATGAGATATTTAAAAGGAACTGAAGAGTATGGTTTATGGTATAAGTTTGGAGGAAATTTGGATTTGAAAGTATTTACTGATGTTGATTGGGCAAGAAACCTTGATGACAAAAAAAGTACAAGTGGAGGTGCATTCTTTCTTGGAAAAAGGTTGGTTTCTTGGACAAGCAAAAAGCAAAATTGTATATCTCAATCAACACTAAAGGCAGAGTATGTTGCTACAGCAGTAAACTGTTTTGACATTGTTTGGTTTAAATAGTTGTTGGAAGGTATGAAGATGGAAATCAAATAACTAGTTGTTATGTTCTATGATAATACAAGTGCAATCAACATATCTAAGAATCCAGTGATGCATTCCAAAACAAAGCATATTGCAATAAAATATCATTTTGTCAGAGAATTGGTGCAAGATAAAGAGATTAGATTGGAATATATTCATACAAAGGACCAAATTGCTGACATATTCACAAAACCATTACCTAAGGATGCATTCTTGTATCTAAGAGGAAAGTTAGGGGTCACTCCCCTATTTGAAGTTCACTAAAATAAAGTTTTAGTGATGCATCAACTCATACCAGATTGAAGATCTATTAGTTGATGCAACATAATCAGGAAACATTGCATATGAATCAGTACTAAGGGTACACTGAAATTCATTTGAGTTTGAGTTGTCTTTGGCATGTGTTGTCAAAGAGGGAGATTTTACTACTATCATATCTCTCTGAAATTTGTTCAAAATATTTTTCTATCTTAGAGGGAGAATTTTTATATTGACATGTTGTGTTGCCATACAAGTGAAAGACTTGTTTTCAAATTTCATTTCTGCTATGACATGTTGTGTTGCCATCAATTCCAAAGAGGGAGATTTTTGGATACAATTTTTAATTGTGTATTGTCTTTGATGTTACACAAATGTCATATCAGCCATCAAGATAGAGTCTACCAAGCTCAGATGGTTAGCAAAGAAATTTATATTGACTACCGAGCATTCCTGAACATTACATAGGAAAGTTAGCTTTTATCGAGCTCACTCGGTAAGCAAAGGAAAGTTAGCTTTTATCGAGCTCACTCAGTAAGCAAAGGCAAGTTAGCTTTTACCGAGCTCACTCGGTAAGCAAAGGCAAGTTAGCTTTTACCGAGCTCACTCGATAAGCGAAGAAATGTTATCTTTTATTGAGCTCACTCGATAAACAAAGGAAGGTTAGTATTTACCGAATTAACTCGATCTTTGAAGGAAGTTGCAAGGTTTGCAGTGTTTACCGAGCTTCACTTGGTTAACACGCGAAAACAATTTTGAAGCAGTGGTCACCAAGCTGGGTTGGGCAGCAAAGAATTTTATAATTCCAAAGAATTAAGTTTAATTGTTTTGTGCAGCTGACTGATTTTATTTTGTGTTGTTGTAAACTTTTAATTGAGCCGACTTGACAATCTGTAAGGTATATATTAAAGTTCAAGTTTTGAATTCAAAAGTAAGGATGTGTATGGATGCATAAAAGTGCGAATGTATGAATAAGCAAATACATGAGCGAATGTTGAGGAAGAATTTGTCATCCCTATGAAGCTACAAAGTTGCATTCGATCAGTAAGGATTTAATGAAGCAGAAAAGAGATCTGTATTCAGCAAAGATAAGTTGCATATATCTCAGATCACTTCATTGTTGCTTTCTAATCATTGTAACAGTGATTCAAAATCTCTTAATAGAGTTGGTTTGATAGCCATTTTGTAAATCCTCTAACAAGGTGACAATTCAGTTGAATTGTTTTAAAGACCTCTCACAAGGCCACTTCTAACAAGGTGATCAAATCCTCTAACATGGTCACACCTAACAGTGTGTTTTGTAACCTTTAACAAGGTTGGCTCCTAACAGGGCTCACTTTAGAAGAGTGAAAATTGGTAACTAGTTTCTTGGTGGTTTTTTCCAAAATTGGGTTTCCACGTTAAATCTGGTGTCTCTTATATTCATGTTATTTCTTTATGCATGCATGTTAAACACTTTAAAGGCTTAATAAAGTTAATAGAACATCTATCTAGTTTTATCATTTATTTGTGTGGTTATCTAGTGTCAGCAGCAACTGTATTTTAAGACATCTAAGGATCTGTAAGAAAATTTTTGTGGTAATTGATTCACCCCTCCCCTCTCAGTTACTCCATCTCTTTTTCCAACAGCTAGATCCTATGGAAGACCTATGGAGAATTCATGTAGTAATCTTCTTTCCACTATTACAACTACATCCTTTTCTCTATATTGTAAAGGGCAACGCATTATGGAAGGCCTATGGAGAATTCATGCAATAATCTCACTTCCACCACTATAACTATAGAGTTGTTACTAATTTTTATTATGAATGAATGATTTTGATAGAATTATTTTTTATTTCTTTTAGAATCCTTCAATGTTTTCACACTCATGCAATATTGCACTAACAAGATTGTTTTTTTAATACAATTTTTATGTTGAGTTGAAATCGATAGGTTGTAGTTGTGAAAATCATTGATTTTCCTTAAAGAAAGTATTGATTTATTTCCTTTCAATGAGAAAATGTGTATTGATGTCACATTTTGAGTTGTGATCATAGGCTTCTTTAATTAAAATCTATTATGAGTTTGAACAATTGTTGAAGCTTCTCACTAGTTTGATAGGGAAGTGGCTTACATACACCCACATTAGTGGCCATCTGGAGAAGCAGGCAACTACATCATCTTGAATGATGATATGTGCATACTAAATGATGAGCACATGCACTGAGTACTCCAAAATCATCCATTTTATACCTTCATCTATACACAATGTCTTTCTATTTTCTTTCTACTCACATGCATGTTTCATTTCATATGGTCATCTAAAAATTATATGATTTCATTTCATTTTATAGCCTCATTCTTTTGTTTTTTGGTTTGTGGGATTTTGATTGATAGAGATAGGTGGTATTTGACAAGAAATATCTGGCTTTGATCACTAGATTAACATAGATCACAAGGGCATGGCAAGAGAAAAATATACATTACATCTCCACAATCAATGTATAAATTATCAAATCACAAGGGCATGCCAATAGATTCAATGTAAAAAATAATAAATAGCACCCTACCTTATTTGTAGACTTGTCTTGCCATAGATTCTCTTCCTCATACTACTCTGATATGTGAATGAAGTGTTTTGCATAGAATGAATGAAAAATGCCTTTAAAAAAAAAAAACTTATGAACCTAACATTGTCACAAAATTGACGACATCAGAGACACTTCAAAATATATGTAAGAATTAAATTCAAATGCCATTTCCATCACAAATTGGCCTTGAATGTTATAGTGTTTGTTTATGTAATTAAAGAACTATCTCCAATTAAAGGTCACTTGTGGAAGCACACTCACCAAAAGATATCATGCATTCCAAATAAATTTCATATTTAAATAAGACACAATGTTTGATTTACATGTAAATGCATAAAAGTAAAAAACATTAACAAACAAAAGTCACACCTTACACATGTGCATTAGGGGATGGGTTTGAGGAGTTGTTATTTTGAATTTTTTTTTGCCTTCTTTGTATGTGGCATAAGAATTTATGACTATTATTTTGGCTTGTATATTTTTTTTGACTAAAAGAGGGGTAAAACTTTATTTAAAAAAATGAGAGACAAGAGGGAGAGCTCAACTAGGAGCTCTATCCCTACCAACAAGGTTATTGAATGTAGTAGCTAGTTGAGGGAGTAATTGCCACATATCCATAATATTCCAATCTTGTACATAATTAGAAACTCATTTTGCAAAACAACTGGCAACTCCATTCCATTCATGAGGAATGTAAGTAAACTGAATAGACTACTTAGATATACACAAAAGAAGAATTTGATTCATAACTAAACCTAGGTGCCAACTAACATCTACAATTGCCTTTAAAGTAAGAAGGTTCACAACCACTTAGGAGTCAAACTAACAAATAATCTTGCACCATCCTCTTAAACAACATTGTTCCATGACATGTAAAATTGTTAGAGCCTCCATAAGATTTTTAGTATGACAATCCTTATGCACTAAAAAATGAAATTGGGCTTCATTGAAAATGCAATGAGTCTTTCCCCCAATTCTAGTAGCACAAGAATTCTCCTAGAGAGAACTATCAATGTTGTCTTTTAGAGCTCCAGACGGAGGAGGAGACCAATGCCCCTCACGATTCACCTATTGCTTCACCTATCACCTAGTCTATCTAGGAAAAGCGTGAAATCATTAGCTTGCAGCCACTAGGGCCCCTTCATGAAGCTAAAAATTGAGGATATTTCAAATGAAAAGGTTACTATGAGCCATGCCCCTATCTAACCCACATATAGCCTGAATTGTCTCTGACAAAGAATGGGTAATCTTCCACCAAAGTTGCATGACTCCAATCTCAACATCTTGAAATATTCATCAATTCCTCTCTAGCCAAACATGCAAAAGAATAAATAAGGGATCAACAAACCACATAGCATGAAAAGGATAGGCATTAGAGGGGGCACTCCCCAAGTGAACCTAGTAAGAAGAAACGAAAGGAATGTGCCAACAAGATCTTCCTCAATCATTCCACCAAAGCTACCAAATATAGATAGAATAAGAAAACTAGAAGAAGAGATGGGAGATAGACTCCCATCCATTTCTATGCAACACAAAAACTGAGGGCCCATGGAACCCACACTTACAAATATTATCCTATGTAAGACACCCATTATGGACTACCAACCACATGAAAAAATTACATTTGGACCAAGAAAACTTATTCCAAACTTGTTTCCACCATGACACCTTAGCATCTGTAGAAAATTATCTAGTAAGCTCATGGTACCCAACAAAAGAAAAGTACTTACCAAACAAGGTACACCCTAATCCAAAAATCTCATCCCTCCAATGAGAAACACTCTGGTGTAGGAGTACCTAGTCAAAGCCTCTCTTTCTTAGTTTGATTTCTAGATGGATTTTTGGCTTGTATTGACTCTGACCAAGTCAGGAGAGTGAGTGAGTTTGGACCTTTTCAAGGCCATCTCTTTGTTTGAGTTGTTCAAAGGTGAAGTTTCCCTCCTAGGTGGTTTTGGTGTGTTTGTGAGTGTGGCTAATGTTAGGGGTCATGGATCTAGGACCATGAAAGCATGAGAAAGGTATAGTTTGTAAATCATCTTTTCCTCCATGATTTTTTTATATCCTTTTGCATGGATTGGAGCTTCTAACATTTCATTTGGATCACAAAAGGGAGAAGATGTCAAAAAGATGCCAATTGTACAAAAGATGTCAGTAAGGCAAAAATAGAAAAAATCATGCCTAGAGATAATTAATAGATCAATGTATATAGGTTTGGAAGTTCCCAAGAAAAGGAAAGAAAAATTACACAAAGATGCATAAAAGTTGTCAAAGTTGTGCAATTTTTGGAAAGTTGCTTGACAACTTTTTGACAAAAAATTGCAAATTGCAAGAAAGAGGTTGGTGGTTAGTCCAACTTCCTGCAACCTCTTTGGGAGATTATGAAACCATGCAATAGACACATCCCAAGGGTTGGGAATGATAATCATCAATTTTTTATAATTAGATCCATGATTTCCAACTCAGTTTTAACAATGTTTTAGTTTATTTCTTGCTTGTATGGAATAATGGATTGAAGAATTCATTCTAGTATTGGACCTTTGTTGTTCATTTTTTCATAGTGCTTTTCCATTTAGGTTGTAATTTTGTAGATATTCATTTAAGTAGGTTTTGAAATTCATTTGTAAATTTCCAATGTGCTAGTTCAATTTTGACTCTATGAGCAATAATGTCTCCACCTTAAGTTCCTACCATGAGTTCTTCATGGTTTTAGGGGAAATGGAGTGGAGACTATGTACATAGTTTTTTGAGCCCTAGAAAGTGTGTTAAGAAATTTAAATGTGATGCTTATAGGCAAGTCTTTGATACTTGGTTAGGTGATCACACTAGAGAAAGGAAGGATTTGAGGTTTCAATATGGGGAATGCTTCAAACCAAGTGTTGCAAAAGGAGGAGGGGTAATTCATGACACTATATTCCAAAGGAGAATGATTCATGACAAGTTTTTTTGAGGGGATGATCAGACCTTAGTCAGCCCTGCCATACATGTTATGAAACCCTTAAATATAGGCATAAAAGTTATTTTTAGGTGTATGGATAGCTCAGAAACCTGAGACCCTTGAAGCCATACTTTTTTTTCCTCCTTATTTAGAGAAAATTAGGATTGAATTCCAAAAACTAAAGTTGGAGGGCTAATTCTTGTAGCCCTATTTTTTGTAGTTTTGGAGTATGAGTAAGGAACTTGAAGGAAACTTGTGAAACTTGAGTTTAGAAGGATAGTAGAAGCCTAAAATCACTTGTAAGATCCCCTCACTCTACAAGGTTGAGAAAAATGATCAAGAAAGACTACGTAAGGAAGTCAACAAGTTAGCTTGAAGAGGCATTTGGAGAAGGAAGCAACTAAAGCCATTTGTGTAATGAGGTAATGAGTAGTTAGAGCATAGGATAGAGATACTCTATAGATTAGGGCATAAAAGGAACCCTAATATGATAAGAGAAAGCCTAAGCACTTTGTTGAGAAAGTAAAGGAGCTACCCTAGCATTACACCACACTCCCTAGAAGCCAAAATTCTAGAAAGCTCCTACCGGTCCTCTACTAATCCCCAAGGAGGCAAATCTAAAGAGTTATTCCATATAAAGCCATCTAAAATACCCAAGTGATAAGAAGTCATATAATGAGCCATCATATCCTATCTAGCACTAAGAAAAAGAATCATAGAGGGTCTCAAGATGAGAGAACATGGATATGATAGGAGGGTTTTCATCCCAAGCATTAGTCTAGAACAAAGCCTCAAAGCCTCCTTTACATATCTAGAAAAATGCCTTTCTTAACCAACTAAGCACCATTCTTGAGAGTAAATCATAACATAGAGCCTAGACCTTCTAAAGGAAGTAAGGAAATAGAGTAAGGATTAGCACCCTTGAAATACTTGTAAGTGATTATGCAGGCACAAAGTTGATTTTTTCTAGAGCACCATTACCAATAAAGCTTACTAGCCAAAGCTTGGCTACAAAAGATAGTAGAGAATAGACCAAGAATATCCTCCTTTTTAGGCCTACAAATAGTCTCCTAGCTATTTAAACTCCATTTTGAATTATGCAAACTACTGCTTGATAAGATATATCGAGAAAGATCCTCAAACTCCTTGAGAAAGTAGACATGAGCTTCCTGAACCATGCTTCTATAAATAGATAAATCCTAAATAATATATTGAATAAGAGTGACTCAAGTCATAGTAGAAAGCCATCTATGAGTCCAATCATTTAGCTTCTCCTAAAGCTTGTTAAGAAAATTCTTCTAGAAGAGTCATGGATACCTAAAAACAACTATAGGAATGGAAAGATATGTCAAAGGGGGTGACCCAATCTAGAACAAAAAAATATTAGTAATCATCCATTGAATAGGCTACGATGTGGTTAAAAAAAATTGTGGACTTATGTTCTTTAATTTTTCATCCTAATGTCACTAAGTAGATATCTAGAATCTGTCAAAAGGCCATGACCTGTTGGACTTGAGCAATTCCTACAAGTGTAGTATCATTAATAAATTGAAGATGAGAAAGAGAAGGTAACCCATTATCTCAATGCCATCCATGAAATAATCTCTAAGATACTAGAAACTTGATGATCTACCCAAACCCTTGTTGAATTTTATGAAAGATCAACCCCATAGCTCCCAAGAATCACATGCATGCAAACACTTGTCACAAAAAGAGAGAAGAAAAAACTATGGAGGTTGGAATTTCTAGATCCATTGATGAGACATTCTTGATGAGAAAAAAAAAGATATTGCTATTATCAAAAGTGAATTAATAAATTACAAAGAGATCAACCCTTATAAAAGGAGATTAAAACCCTAACAAGAAACTAACCTAGGTTGCATGATAATAATCAATAAAAGAATTAATTATTATATGCCCAAAGTTTAGCTTAAGTAAACTAGAGATAACAACTGACTTAAAAATTAATTTAATATGATTTGATTAAAAAGAAAATACTTCATTACTCTAACACCCCCCCTTAAAATAAACTTAGGGAGTAGCTCAAAATCTAGAAACTACTACTAAAAATAAATTTGGGTCCTAGTAGCAAAGCCTGATGAGGTACCCAAGCACAACCAAATGTTTGAAAAGAGGAGAAATAGGGAACACCACATGGGAAAAACCCTACTCCAAAAAGAGATGGAAAGAAAATGTTCCTAAAGATAGAAACAAAAGGATGATCATGAAGAACACCACTAAAGCATGAAGCTACAAACACTGCCAAACTATTGATCTAAAGAACCCTTACTAAATAGAGCATGACTAGGTAGAGAAGACTAATTCTGAAGAGTTGACCAATCAAAGATGGAAGGTATCTTTGTGGCCTACAAAAATAGGAATGAAAGAATTTATATGGTAATTGATCCATTTACTAAAATGCATAGGTATCCAACCACTACAATCGCCTATTATAGTGGATCAAATACTAAATACATGACCCACTCCATCGAAATAAGAAAGTAATAGAACCAACATAAACCCCCTCTAATGCTAAGATGTGAGACATGAACACTGAAACTAAATGCAATATCTCAAGCAGAAAGAACCAAGAACAATTAGGGTGTAAAAGAAGTAAAGATACCTATAATGACACATGTCATCAACACATCATGAGGCTAATATCAAGGAAGGAACACTAACTTAACAAAGGAAGATGGAAAATATGCCAACATGAAACCCCCCAAGGCACTTTACAATGTGGTGCAACTACAACAAAACACAAAGATGTGCAACATCTCGAAATACAATAGAGTGGCACTTTATCTTAGTGCATTTGTAAATATACTACAAAAAGATGTCAACAAAGATAAAAAGAGACATAAGTTTGATAAAATAGATAATAGAACCCATGAAAATCATCTGAAACAAAATAATTGATCTCTAGACATAAATCAACTAAGATATCCACCAAAATGCAAAAAAACAAACAACTGAATGGGATGTGCCTAGAGCAAAATCCGAAAAATAGAATGCCTCAAGATGTCTCTCGGAGTGCAAATTAGAACCTATGACATTGAATGCATAAAATGACAACCAAACAACATCAAAAGTCCAACTAAAATACATCATCATAATGGTCTTGGAACCATCTTTTCAACAATATTTTATTTATGAAAAATAGAATCCAAACAAGCAAGTTATAGCCAAAAAACCATAGGTAGGTCAAGAAAATATTAGAATTGAAAAAAATCACTACCTCAAGAAGCGTGCCCACTAGCACCAATAATTACCTCATGATTCATGCAAAAAGACTATAATTTTCATACCAAAATGTCTCAAATTGCACGCCAAAAGTAATAATTTTTGGAGCTGAAAAATCTCAATTTGTGTGCCAAAAAATCTTGATTTTTGAGCTCAAAAATCTTGATTTGTGTGCCAAAAATATCTCAATTTTTTAGATGAAAATTTTTATTTTGTATGTTGAAACTCAAATAATTGTCACCTTGGGATACATGCCCAATCTAGAAGCAATATTATTTTGCTTCAAAATCCAACTGTGTCCAAATTCAACAAATTTTATATGAAAATAAGGGTTTTTGGGCACTCTAAGCTCAATAGTGATGTCTATTTGGGCTTTAAGTGCATGGAAAATCAGTGACCCCCTAGATTAGTAAAAAAATCTTCTAAAAAATGAAACCCTCTACAAGAAAAAAAACACAAATCTAAAAAGCAAGTCAAATCTCTCATAAATAGAACATGGACATGAAGATCTAAAGCTCTAATACCATCTTGAAGTTGATCAGTAGCAATAGCCACCCAATCTAGAATTTGTCTTCTTGCAACAAAGCCTCATTTTCCTTCTAAGACAATAGTGGGGAGCCACAATTTAAGCCTCTCAACAATTAGCTTAGTAGTATTTTGTAGACCACATTACACACAACAATAGGCCTAAAAAATTCCAATTGATTAGACCCGTCTTTTTTTCAAATAAGCACCAAGAAAGTAGAGTTCAAGGACCTAAGCATCTTCTTACTATAGTATGATTCCCAAACCACCTCCAACAAATCTGTATTAATAATGTGCTACAATTCTTGAAATACTTCAATAAGAAATCCATTAGGGCCAAAAGCTTTTCCCTTCCACATACCAAAGACCACCTCCTCCTAATCCGTCAAAGAGAGAAGTCACATGAGATAATCATTCATTGTCTTAGTGACAAGAGAAGGAATACAAGAAAAATTAATATTCTCTTTATTGTCATTAGAGGAGAACCCTCAAAAAATTTGGGGTGGGGGGGAGTATCAGGTGGCTCCTAGAATAAAGCTGGCAAGGAAGAAAGTTGTAGACCCTCTAAATTAACCAAATAAGAAATATAAATTTGATTTAACTAAGATTGCACAATTTTATGAAAAAATTTAGTGTTCTTATCATCTTCATGAAGCCAATCAACTCTATCCTTCTACTTACAGTTTATTTCATCTCTAAGTTCCCATTCTTCTAAATCTTTCAAAGCAGTTGATTCATCTTTTCCAAGATCCTCAAAGAAGCCAAGACCCTAAATTTGTCTAGTAATGGCATCAAAATAATCATGAGCTTATCTCTTCATGTGGTGGACATTCCCAAAGCATTCTTTGTTCCATTTTTTGAGTTTCCTTTTGACATATTGAAGTTTTTAGAAAAGGAAAACATAGTAGTATTGTAGGTGGGGGCACTGTCTCTCCAACAACACACCATAAGATCATGTAGAGAAGAGTCCCAAAGCCACATCAACTAAAACTTGAATGGAGGATTTTTGGGATTAAACACCTCAATAGAAGAAAATTTAATTGGCCAATGACCAAAACCCCTCCAATCTAGAATTTTTGAAGAGAGAGTGAGGGAGCCACTAACCTAGAAGAAGAAAACCAAGTATCTATCCAGATGTTTAGAAATAGCTTCAACTCCAAACCTCCTATTATTACAAGTAAAGATCCCATTAGTTGGATTAATATCAAATAGATGCAAAAGATCAATATTTTGGTGAAGAATATTAGACAACAACCCTAGCCTAGTCAACCCAACCCTCTTCACCTCAAGACTTAAAACTGAATTGAAATCTCCTATGAAAATCCAAGGATGGAGAGGATGAAAAATTATAACATACCGAATATGTGACCAAAGTCCCACCTTCCCCACAAAATTCACAAGTATATACATGCATTAGTAATCAGGACCATCTCCCTAGAAACCAAAGAAGAGGCCACCATAGTAAGGGTTGACCGAGAAGAAACCCAACCAAGAGGATAATATTTTTGTGGATCCCAAAAATAGCCAAATGACTGACACTTCACATAGCCTCAACACACTGGTATTATCCATGATGCCAAATACTAGAAGCACATCATACCATAGACTTCACTAAAATATTGGTCTCTTGGATACAAAAGATATCTGGAGAATGATCAAACACCAGCTTGTGAATATATATATAATTTTTTATTTTTTTATTTTTTATTTTTATTTTTAAATTTTTTTTCTGGGGATTCTATTCAACCCCTTAATATTACATGAGATAATAATCATCATTGAGTAGAGTGGGTGAAAAGAGCATCCATGGGTTTCATAGCCTCACACTCTACCAACACATCTCCTAGCATTTTGATCTTCTCTTGGTCCTTCTTATGCCCACTCTTCAAAGAAAGAGTAAAAGAAGCCTTCTTCAAAGGCCCTTGCAGCAAACCCAAAGGTAGGTGATCAAAATATGGTCCATGATGATCCAAAGTAGGGTGCAAAGAAGAAATGAGAAAATACTGAAATCTATTTTTTTGGTATTTTCTATGTTCTATTATTATGCATTTTCAAAGGCCTCTAGGTCATTTCTAGGTTTCAATAGGGGCTTATAACACTGAATGTATAAATTTAGAAGATATTTCCAAAAATCCTAACAATTCATGATTTCAAGCTACAAGTAGAAAGTTATGATTTCTACAAGTAGATGTAATTTTTAATGTGGATTTTTGTAGTTTTTTCAAGTTGTTAGAGTTTATTTTGTAATTAATTATGTTGTGGACTCTTCATTTTCATTTTCAAGGGATAGTTATGACTATTGGGATCCATCATACTTGTATAAACTCTATTTTCAAATTGAATGGATCAATTTGGCTTGCATAATTAGTTATACTAGAATTGTGTTATTTGGATTAGAATTAACAATAACATAGGTTTCACACTAGATGTTGTAATCTGGAATCATAATTCATATCATTAGGGGCGTGACTACACCAAGTTTTGGTGCCAAAATAATGACACCCAACTTTGATTTTTACAATTCTAAAAGCATGCATGATATAGTTCATGCACACTTTAACACCTTAGAATTTTTTTATATGGGCTGCAAACCTACAACCCATTTCATTTCATGTTAGTTGTTTTTGTTGCTAAATTCTTTCCCCTTAATAGTGCATGCACGATTTGTAAAAGTTGAAGAATTTTCTCAATAGCCTCGTCAAAATGCCTCCTCATTGTCGGAGATCAAGATCGGGATCACATAGTATGGGATCACATGGTCTGGTTCAGATTTGTCAGGTGACAAATTATGTTTTATTTCTCACCAAGTGTGAGTGGTGACTCTCAAATCTCTGTACCAGTTGTTCTTGGTTGATTTCATTGCTAAAATTTGAAGGAATTTCAGTTGTATGGGTAGATCTGAAATTGTTGATAGATCTTGGAAAAGAAGTTTTAAATTCTTGATAAGTTTTACAGTGCTATTTGAAATTTGCTGTTATAAAGAAATTGAAATGTAAAAAAAAAAAATCAATTTCAGCAGTGGTTATTTTATTCCTCTTGCAAAGAGGTGGCGACTCTACAAAGTTTTGACCAGTGGTGTAAAGGATTTTCAGTCTTGCACCTATGCCAGATCAGTAGATCGAAGTTTTGCATCAGCACTTGAGGTATTTTGGTTTTCATGTTTTCTTTTCATGAAAGTCAAATGTTAGAATCAGTGCCTCTATTCAGTGATTTTTAGCACTAGTAAGAAGAGGTAGAAATTTTGTTTTAAGATGGAGTCAGATCTTAGATCTGAGATTAGTTTACCAAATTCAGAGAGTTTAGAAACTGTGAGTAATAACATTACTATGTTGAATACAATGGTCTACAAAAGGATTGTCAATATTATAAGAATTGAGGTAGGAAATACTAAAGGTTTAAGTGCTGAACAATGTTATTTAAGGCTTAAGTCAGTAATCAGTAAGATGCCTTTTCATTGTAGACCTAAGGAATCTTCCCTGCCAAATGTTTTCCTTGATGTTCTACTACCCAATTCAGTCAATTGGCCAGCACCTATAAGGTTACAAATAATTTTGCAAACTGAAAAATTCATTGAGGAGATGGAAAGTGGTGATTATAGATTTCATGACATGTCTTCTAATGATAATGAATGTGCTGAAAGCCAAGGTAGCAATGAATATAATTAATTCGTAGAGCAAGATAATCTGTCTTCTGAATGTGAAGAGATGGGTTCAAATGTTAATGAATCAGGTAACAACAATCAGCATGAAAAAGATGGATATAAAAGAGAAGATAAATTAAGTTACAATACATATAAAGTTGAAGAAAGTTGTAACAATAGTAGATCTAGTGATTGCCATAATAGAAATGAATGTTGTGATAATATTGATTTTTCATATTGTTACACTAAGGATCCTACTATTGTAAGTTCTTCATGTTGTCCAGATGATAACAACAGCCAGGAGAAGATTTGTGAGGCAATCTTCTTGAGTTCTGATGAAATCTCTATTTTGTTGGCTCGTGAGTTTGAAAAGCACGTAAGTATCTCTAAGAATCTTCATATGTTCTCTCATAATACTTTCTCATTTAGTCAAAACAATTCCCCAAAGTTTGATGTGGGAAGAGAGGTAGAATCTGAACAATCTTGGTTAGACTTTGGAGGTGTATATAATAGAACCTCAAATGTTTTTGCACATGACGATTTGTTGGATGTAGGGAATGTTAATGAAGGGAAGGTTAATTCTATTTCAGGTTCTTTTCATGTTGACCTTGCTGAGAATTGTTTCAATTTTTCATATGATGAGGAAGAAAACAGTGAAGGTTGTCAATCAGATTATAGATTTTCTTCATTTGCTGATAAGTCTTGTAAAGATGAGTTCAAGATGTATTTTGACATTCGGTTTGATGAAGAAAATGATAGTGATCAGCATAGTCTAGATCAACACTTTTAGAATGAATTTTCATATATGGTGACTAATCAATGTTTTGAGTGTGAAGAGGTTTTAGCAAAGGATAAATTTGATTCAAAGAGTAACATGGTTGCAAGTAGGCAGCGATCAGATTTCACATACTCTTCATAGCCAGAGGCACAAGGTGAGTTACCATTCGATTCATGTAACTCATTCAATGAAGTAGAATATCAAGCTTTTTTGTTTTCGGTTGAAGGAATCCATGACTCAATCAGTAGTGATCAGTTTCATTTTCAATCTGATGTCAGTTATTATGATCACACTGATTCATATTTTCATAGTGAGCAAGGTGTAGAAAGTTTGTCTGATTTTTATATGCACTATGAAGATGATGATAGCAATTTTTTTTGCCTAACAAAGTAATTAAAAGTGTTGATATGATGGGTGAAACAAATGATAATGAGAATTTCAGTTTACCTCAAGGAGATGTAAATGAGAATTAGGTTTATGACAGAGGTAAGGAGTTCTGAAACTTTCCAGTGGCCCAAGGCCATCGTGTGTACATAGTTAGAGTAGTTTCTTGTTTTCAATAAAGCTATTCGAGAAATTTTTCCTATTCAAGTGTGTGGTCTACTTCTCCCAGAGATCTGAAATCTTGCCATGCCTGCAAGGGACATGCATCCCCAGACAGAGCCATTGTTGAGACTAAAAATTGCAAGGTCAATTTTTAGTACCATTGAGAAATCAAGCCCTTAAATGCTTTTAAATGAGATTGTACCTGGTTGTCAGTCCGAGGCCTAAGAGGTGTTTAATGTTTCTAAAACCATTCATTTAGTGCGTCTATGTGTTCTATGAAGTTGAACTGACATTTCGAACCATTTTGTGAAGTCCCATTTTGAGCTAGTATCAAAATTTGCAATCCTGCCCAAGTGTCAAATACCGACCAGAGGCCCAGTTTGCATTTGAATATCTCGCACCCAGGAATGTTTCATGACCTGTCACTTTGAGATTGTCTAGTGTCCATACCTGAGAACCTATGTTTTAGATTTCGAGTCATTTTGAGTCTATTTGACTAGGTTTTGGATCCCTCAAAGTTGGTCAGTTACTATTTTCACACATTTGCAAAATGTTCCTATTTCTGGGAAGCCCTGTTTGACATGTTATAACTTTTGACTAGTTGACCAGAATGTTGAAATTCCTTTTGTGTTGCATTGTAGACATTAGAGACCTCCTATGTTTCAATTTTTAAGTCTTGACGAATCCGTTTGATCAGTCTTCAAACGCGATTCCAAATGACATTTGTATCTTTTGCTGGTGTCAGCATTTGCAGATTTGTCAGTACCCCTGTTGGTGATGTCGTATCTCCTGATCCGCGATTGGTTGAGTCAAATGGATTGTACCCCTATATTGTCCTCTAAAAATACTCTAAGTGTGTCAGTTTGTAAGTCATGAAGAATCCATTTGCACATTTTTCAGGGCCTATTCCATTCGCAAAAAGTGTTTTTGTCATTGTTCCCAATCTGCAAAATCCAGGTAGCTTACTTTGAATGCTCGCCATTTGCGCCTTGTTATTCATCATGAGCCCAAATTGTAGGATCATAATGTTTCATGATAGAGATTTAATGCCCCAGTTTTCATTTCCCCATGTGCTCATTTGCCTAGTTTCCCAGGCCATTTCCAAACGCACTTTCTAGCTTTCTGACATGTTTCTCTGCAGGTAATTTTAAGGAGGCAACTTCATAGGTCGATATCTTTTGACCCCGATGTCGTCATGCAACAAGATCTTGCAGGCCTGCTGAACATGTCAGAGAAATGATATATCTAGAGTTTCGGTCTCTATCAGATGTTTGAATCAGTTTTTAAAGGTAGGTAACAGGCCTCTTGACAGTGATTTCACAGTGACACAGAAATAATTACAATAAGTTTTTAGTGATGATTCAATCATCAAATTTGATTCCAGTCAGTTTGAGGATGTCAATAAATCACTTTTCCAGATCAGTTGTTCGTAAACAAAATTTTTTTTTAGTTGTCCGACTGGCTTCATCAGGATGATTGAGTTTCTGTGCAAATTGAAGTTTATAAAGGAGTACAATAGGTATGTGGATATGCTCGAGAAGACTTTTATTATTAGAAGATGCAAGCTATGCTCCACTTGAGTGGAGTAATGATCAACACAACAGCAACAATAATGCAAGTTTACATTCTGCTCTTGAAGTTGGTGGTAAATCCAATACAATATCATCTCAAATGATAGAGAGAGTGTATATGGCATCTGAGATTTGTTCACCTAGGAAATCCTCCTCACAGAGATAATGTGAGTGCAGATGAAAAAATTAGAAAGAGATGCTCATACACATAGGTCATTAAAAATCAAATCCGCAGAGGAATGGAGGGTCCCCGGTATGGAGCTAGGCGCCGATGGTAAAAGCTGCAGGGTAAAAAGCTTATAAAAAGGAGGTGGACACCATTAGAAAAGGACCACGCCCAGTATCAAAGAAGCACCTTGCGCTAAATAGAAGAAACTAACTGCCCAAGGCTCCAAGTTTGTGCAATAATAAGACCAAGACAAAGTCTATGCATTCAGGGAGAATCAACATGATTAAAGAATAGAGCCACAAAGTGCTATCCAGAAACATGAAACTTCATTCGAAAAGCAAAGGACAAATAGAGCACCAATTAAATAGAGCTTACCCACGCAAGCATAGAAATTGGTAGGATAAGTCGTGGCATGGAGGTTAGAAAGTCACTGTTAAAAGGCAGTTTTAAAACAAAGAAAGTTGTGGCAGGAAAGACTTCACAATGCAACTAAAGCCCCACTCACATTTTCGAAGCCGCAGCAAGTGGAAAATATCTTCACGACCAAAAGATATAGAAGCTACCATTCCAAATGCAACCCACACCAAGCTAAGCAAGGGAGCTTGTCAATCACAAGCTTGGAGCAGGATCACGCCATGAGACCCATTTAAAGCAAACAAGAAACCTGCACTTGAGAGAGGGGTCAATGAGTAATAAAGAAGATCAAACATGCCTTCATAGAAAGCCACGCCTTGAAAATGGATTCCTCACCCACATATCAGATGGAAATGTTGTTTTGAGAAAACATGAAGGTGAACCCATGCTCAAACCTTGGCGGCCGCATGTTGCCCTGCCATCCAGTCACTTAACTCCAGCCTGACTGTTGTGTCTGATCATTAGACTACCTGCAACTGCTTCAAGTAGGTTTCCACCTCTCATGACATCAACCTCCCAAAGGCTCAGGCCCTCCCTCGCCTCTGCAAGGTCTCCCTCAATGTCACAGCGATGCCCAACGTCAACTGTGACAATGTTCACTAAAGTAGCTCTATGGAATCCCACAATATCATCTGAAGGAGAAGGAATATTGTGAAGCTAGTCCAATATCTCTATAGTTAAAAGCTCTAGAAGCTGCTGGTCAAAAGTTTAAAGTAGCAGGCTCATGCAAGAAGAAGACGCCAGTTAAAAGAGAGATATCGCAGTCAAAGCCATCATGGAGGAAGTTGATGTTTCAATGTGAAATCTTGGTGCAATAACAAACTCAGAGTTTGAGTAGGGGAAGCCATCCCATCTTGAAAGACTCCCACACATAATGAATATTTTCAAGATTTTTAGTCCCACATATGGGCCACGAAAGGCTTTTATAGTCTATAAATAAGAGAGCACGCAAAACATAAGGTGTCTTATGAGAAGTGCCTTTTAGAAGGCAATGCTATTTGCATGTGGGTCCCAGCTAGTTGCGTGATGATGTCAACATGTAGAAAGCAAAATTTTGAACCAAGGTACATGCACACTAATGTGGTGATGGAAGCACCAGATTGCGCCAAGTGTCATGATCCAAGGGTTAGCGCACGCCTACAAAATGGAGTTGCGCAGATGTTAAAAAATGCGAGATTGTGCCTGGGTGCCATGTGGCATGGTGGGTCCTTGGAGTGATGACATGGTGAGAATGAGCAGCTCAAATGGAGGCACATGATTTTGCCACGTGGCGAGATTCGACGGTCCGCGCATCCCCGCAATATAGAGTTGTAGGGATTTAAGTAATGCGGGGAAGCGCATTCTCGACATGTGACACCTGGTCCCTACGGTGCTGACATGGCATTTGAGAATAGTGGTCAGCCAATCAAAAGCTGCCACGTGGCAAAAAATTGGTCAACTAAAGGTTGACCTCAGATTGGAAAGAGAGGGAAAATATATGATGTTTGAAAAGATAATTTTTTAATATATTTTCTTAAAAAAATGCACGTGATTGAGTTTTATTTCAAAAGGATGCATATTATAAAGTTTGGACATTAGATTTTTAAATTTTTGAAATAAATTTAAAAAATCAAATGTGAAGACCATTTTTTTTATACCAGAGGGGTCATTTTTTAAAATGATTTTCAGTGAGTTTCTGATAAGAAAAATAGGGGATGTTATATATCGCCGGAATCGGGAGAAGATGAACTATCCGATTTCGGAGTCAGTTTTTGCATAGGTAGTAGCTAGTTCAAGTTATAAGAGGTTTTCTATTAGGTACTTGAATTGCAACCATTTTCAGACCAAGAAGTTCAGTTGTGATTTTTAGCAAGTTAATAGCTTGAAAATGCGTAAAAGACAAGGAGAATTCAGCTGGGGGAATCTTTGAGTGAATTAGATGAAGTTTTATCAGCATTTTGATGCAAATCAGATATTTAGCAAATCAAGGATTTCATCATTCAGCTGGGGATATTTTGCAAATCAGTTACAAGGCAATGATGAAATCAAATTAGATCAAGATGGAGAAGGAATGATGAAGTTTTCAGTTGCCAGAAGATTGAATTTCAAGTGGACACTTGTCAAGTAAAGATCAGATCCGAAAATTCTTTCTCTTCTATATCATTCTTTCTTTCTATCATTTAGATGGTTCTAGTTTTTGTTACTGAGAAACTAGTAGGTTCCATTTTCTGGGAAGAAGAAGTTCATTGCTGTGATACCATTAGGGATTCCAATTTTTGCACTATGAGACCATTGGTTCCAGTATTTTGACATGTTTCCATGACTGTGACACCATTTTTCTTCAGCAGAACTCTCATGTGAACAGCATTGTAGAGATAATATAGATAGTTTTGAGATATTAGGTTGTTTCATGTTTTAATTTTATGCATTTGAATGTATAGTTTCAAGGAAATGAATACATATGAGAAACAATTTCACTAGTTTTGTTCTGGTTCTTGTCTCCTCTCTCAGCAATCTGTAAGTCTTATGTGGTTTTGGAAAAAAGATTTGAGACCCATTTGCATCCCTTTCAGGTTGTATGTTTGATGTATTTTGTTGTTGGACCAAAGGGCCAAGTAAATGCTCGATATGTTTAAACAAGGTTACTGGTTGTTTGAGAAGGATATTTCATGAGAATGAGACCTGAATGAACACTGATGTCTGAATCACAAGGTGGTTGGATAGATATAATGTCTGGGTATATGAGATACGTCCTGATGTCACAGATGTATGTTTTGAATTCATGGAATTGCCTAATGGATTAGGCACTGATTAGTTATAGGATCACTGGTTATACTGTTGCATATTTGAGGTTTTGTTGAATCAACATCTTTAATCAAATGAATTTCCCTTTCATGTTGAAGAGTTATAAACAGAATGCCCTCACTCAGCTTATGAATTTCATTGTTTTGCATCTAGCTACTACAGATATATGTTATTTCATAAGTTATTAGGAGAAATAAGGGTTTCTATCTGCTTTGTATTAGATTCAGTGTATGCTTTGATAATTGGTACCATATAAGGAATCTATAGGTTCACCCGCCTAGGTTTTGTAGAGCCTGAAGTGCAGAAGGAGTATAGCCTTATAGTTGGCCTGGTGTCTAAATGGATGTGTTAATAATGGGAGTTAGCTGCCCCTAGATGCATTTTGTTCTCATCAGGGTAATTGGAAATGGGTAACATTTTCAAACACCAACAGAGCCTTCTTTACATCATGGTCACATGTGGAATCTTATGCACATTTAGCAGTCATGTTGGAGACACTATAGATGATGGACTAGTCACTGATGAGTTCCTATGTGACACATTTGGCATTGAAACATAGGTAAATTACAATTATAATAAACTAATTTGATCACATTTCATATGCATAGTGAATGACTAATTAATTAGCATGTCTTGACATTGTTCAAAATTCAGGGTAAGAGTGTTGATGGCCCTAGTATAGATTCCCCAACCCCATTTTACATCTTGTCAATGAGTCAAGAGGTATATATCAATTTAATCATTTAAATTAATAAATATATTAATTAATTAATCATATGAAGGATTTAAATTTTTTTTAATCCATCTACATCAGTTATCTACTAAACCATTGACAGTCACAAGGGACTCTAAGCCTAGGAATGATATGAGCTTCATAGCAGTACATTTTTTTCATGTTAATTTAATTCATTTTATTAGATTTGTTTCATTTTTCATGTTACATGTAAAATTTATTATATGATTTGTAGTTGTTGAAGTTCGAGACTCCTCCTCATCTTTGCTAGTCCATCGATCATGGAGTTGTTGCTACGAAGGCTAGTTTAGAGCCTTTGACCAAGGTATGAAAGAATTTTCATAGTTTTAGTTGTTATTTATAATAGTTATTATTGAAATTTGAAATGGTATTTATAAGTATGATCGAGTGATTATATTGATTGAATTGTTGTAGGGCCTTGTTACTCCTGATCATTGATGAGCCTTTGAGGTGGATGTACAAAGTGACTATTTGATGGTTGTAAGAAAATAATTAATTTTGTGTGTACATATATTTTATTTCAATGAAACAATTATTGATTCATATCTACTTTGTTTGTATTAGCTCCAGTTAGAAAGGATCCTAAACAAGAAGATGAGTGAGCATGTGAGGTATACCCCATCATCCCCATCATCTCCCTCCACAAAATGACCAAAGGTCTCTAGGGATTTGTTTCCTTCCTCTCATGGGAAGAAGAAGATATAGGGATAGACACATATGTATAGGCATTAGTGGACATATATCTTGGATTTTATGTTAATGGACATATTTAACATACATTTGATGTATCTATGACATTTTATTGTTAGAAATGCTTTAGAATAACTTAGAGGGGGGTGAATCAATTATTTTGGGTCCAAATGTCCAATTCAAAACTTTTTCACTAAGTGTAGTGAGCCCATTCAATCATTCATTCATCCAAGCGTTAAATTTCCTATTCAACAAGTTACTGTAAATCAACATGCAAGCATAACACACAAAGAGATCATCACATAACACAATGATTTATGTGGAAACCCAATTTGGGAAAAACCACTAGTAACATGCTACTCAATTCTTGCTCTTCTGAAGTGAAGCCCTGTGAAAGGCCTACCCTATTAAAAGTTTACAACACACTATTAAATGTGACCTTGTTAGAGGATTTATCCACCCTATTAGAAGTGGGCCTGGTTAGAGGACTTTAGAACATTCACTTGGAATGCTACCATGTTAAAGGATTTATAAATGGCTATTAAACCAACCTAAGTCCATAGGATTTTCATATCTAATACAATTGCTAGAGAGTATTAAAAAGTCTTTGACCTAATGACAACATACAACTTAACTTGCAGATCTCAGATCACTCTTCACATTGTCTGGCCTTCAATCCTTGCAACACTTGACAACTTTCCCTCCTTTCAAGCTTAGTCTCATTGAGTCTCCATGGTCAATGTACTAGTGAAATCATCTCACTCTGACCACTTGTCAAAGTAGACCCTCTGTGCTCTCTTCTTCCTTCTCCTAGATGTCTTCTTCTTGACACCCTTCTAACCACTTCACAATTTTGGCACTTTAGTAGCAGCAATAGCAGCACTTGCTTCTTGGTCTATGAATCCTTAAATAGAAGTCTTCGAGTTCCTTTTCCTAATCGATTCTTCCTTCCTTTAATTTCAATTCATATGGATTGGGTAGGATTCATTGAATCTAACCCACATTTCATTTCGAATAATCCTTTGAATTCGCCCAAAAGAAATTTACATAAAATCCTATGTCACTAGCTCATCATCCTTATCCTCCAGCTGGTTCAAAAAATTCAAGGTAACAACTATGTCAGCTTAGATTTGGTGAATCTTTAACATTTCCAATAATGCAGTAGCTTGACACTATTGAAATGCTAGTGCTCAACACATGCTATATTACTCAGCATCAACTACATTTTTACTGATGCTTGGCACCTAAAGTTCACTCGGCACCCACTAAGATCTTTTGATGCTCAACACCTATTACTTTTCTCAGCACTTGAACTTCACTCAGCACCTGAAGTTCACTTGGCACACACTAGATCTTTCCTTTTGCTTGGCTCCAACTGAGAATTTTCTTGGCTTCAACTAACTTTCTCAACACCTACTAATGAACTTAGTTTAAGCTTTGCAGTCAACCTTGTTATAGCTTATTCCTCCAATGTTTCTAAGTGTGACCAACATTTGTATCTTTTAGTATGTTACCAATACATCATTTAACCATTTTCTTAACTGATCCTTGCACTTCATTACAATACCATAACTCAACCTTTCCCTTAGGTCTTCTTGTTACATCTTGTTGATTAAATCCTCTTCATCAATCAACTAAGTGACAGTGCTTGAATCTTATAAGCAATTGTCATTCCTACAATTAGAAGGTTTGACATCAATGACAAAACAATGATTGAAAATATTCTTTTAACAACAATCTCCCTCTTTCAATCAAAATCTTCTTCATCAAAGATCTTTTCAATTAGATTTCCAACAATCTCCCTCTTTGATATTGATGGCAAACCAAATTGATCAATCATTAGAGTAAACAATTTAACCAAGTCATCTAGGTTAGAATAGTAAGTCAAATTCCAAAAAGTAATTGTGCTACCATTAGTTTTCACATTTCCCTCTTTGTGCTAGCTTCTTCCTCTTAGTTGTTGTATCCTTTTTCTTTCCTTTCTTTCTTCTTATAGTTTCTCCCTCTGTATGCATTTCTCATCTTTTGTTATTCTCTATTCTAATCAATTTTTGCACTTTCTCCCTCATACTATTATATCATTTGTTGTTGAGCAGTTTCTGCTTTACTTCTCCCTCTTTGACAACAATGCCAAAGACATATTGTTTCAGCATCTTAATATGCATGTGTAGCTTTTGCAGGTTCTTTCATTTTCTCCCTCTATCACCTTGTCTATGATTGATTTGGAACTTCATCACTTTAATTACTTTAAGAATAAATCCTAAAGTAGGTATCCTCTACATCAATGTGTAATATTTCAAAAATAAACTTATTTGATGGAGGACAGTCTTGCCTTTTCTTAAGTAGCCTTGGTTAGGGGTATCACCTCTAACTTACCTCTAAGATACTCAAAAGAATCTTTAGGTAGTGCTTTTGTGAAGATGTCAGCAATCTATTTCTTTGAGCTAACATATTCCATCTTCACTTGTTTGTCTTCTACCAATTCTCTTACATAGTGATACTTAATTGCAATATGCTTCATTTTAGCATGCATTATAGGGTTCTTTGATATGTTGATGGCACTTGTATTATCACAATAAAGTATCATAGGCTCATTCACCTCTTCCTTCATACCTTGTAGCAAATGTTTGATCCATACAATATTGGTGCTATTGATAGCAGCTACAACATATCCAACTTCTACAGTAGACTGTGAGGTACAACTTTTCTTTTTACTGATCCATGTAATCAGTCTTTTTCCCAAGAAAAGTGCTCCTCCACTAGTGCTTTTTCTATCATCTATATTACCTCCCCAATCTGCATCAGTGTAGGCTTTTAGCTCAAACTTTTCACTTCTCTTGTAATAAAAACCAAAGTCATTAGTTCATTTTAGGTACCTCAATATTCTCTTCACTACCATTAGATGATTTTCTCTTGGATTTGCAAAAAATCTTGCCACTATTCCAACAGGTAATGCAATGTCTAGTCTACTATGTACAACATACTGCAACTTTCCAATCATTGATCTATACATTGTTTGATTCACTTTAGCTGACTCATCATTTTTGGATAACTTATGTCCTATTGCCATTGGTGTACTAACTAGTTTTGAGTCTTCTAATCCAAATTTCTTGAGTATTTCTTTGATGTATTTTGATTGGGTCACAAATATGCCATTCTTCAATTGATGTACTTGTAATCCAACAAAGAACTCAATTCCTCCAAACATGGACATCTCAAACTCATGTTTCATTTGATAAAAAAAATCTATGCATAGAACATCTTTTCCTCCAAATATTATATCATCACCAAAGATTTCAAATATCAAAATGTCTTTACCTTTTTTAGATTTGATGTACAAGTTGCTATTGTCATCTATTTTATCAAATCCAATCTTCATAAGGTATTTGTGTAGTCTCTCATACCATGCTCTAGGTGCTTGCTTCAACCCATAAAGTGCTTTATGCAGTTTGCAGACCATATCCTTGTTGTTGTCATCAACAAATCCCTTAGGTTGTTCAATGTAAACTTCCTCTTCTAGTATACCACTTAGAAAAGTAGACTTCACATCCATTTGATAAACTTTGAAAACTTTGTAAGTAGCATATGCAAGTAATGTTCTTACTCCTTCAATTCTTGCAACAAGGGAAAATGTTTCCTCATAATCTAGTCCTTCTTCTTGTGCATAGCCTTGGCAAACTAGTCTGACTTTGTTTCTTGTTATCTCTTCATTCTCATCAAGTTTTTTCCTAAACACCCATTTGGTACCAATTACATTCTTGTGAATTGGTCTAAGAACTAGGTTCCAAGTTTTGTTCTTCTCAATTTGATCTATCTCCTCTTCCATAGCTTTATACCAGTCATCATATTGTAGTGAATCTTTTATTTTTTTGGGTTCAACCTTGGTCAGAAAACATGATTCATTTCATAGTCTATTCCTTGTCATTGGTCTGGCATCCTTGTCACCAATGATTTGATCTATAGGGTGATGTCTTTTTACATATTTGGCTAATTTTGGTTCTATCCTTCTTTCCATGTTTGATCTTTCAACTTTAGAGTCATTTTTCTCTACTCCTTTTGGTACTTCATCATCTATTTCATGTATACTGTTTTTAGAATCAGAATGTGCATTTCCCTCATTCTACAACTCAACTTCTAAATGCAGCTTGACATTCACTAGGTGTGACTCGGCTGATACTAAAATTTGTTGTTGTTTCCCAACTTGATTTGTAGCATTGCCTTCAATAGTCATTCCTTCATATAAGTATACAAAGGATCTATAATCTTTTGATTCCCTAGTTCCATCAACCTGAACTTCTGCATGCTCATCAAAATTTACATTTCTACTCTCGAAAATCTTGTTAGTGTTAGTATTCAAACACTTATATGCTTTGCTTCTAGTGGAGTATCCAAGGAATATTCCTTCATCACTCTTTGCATCAAACTTGTCATTTCTAGTATATTTAAGAATATAGAATTTACAACCAAATAATTTGAAATGTTTTACATTAGGTGAACGACCATACCATAATTCAAAAGGTGTTGCATTTGTACCTTTCTTGACTTGAACTCTATTCAATGTGTAGACTGCAGTACTTACAGCTTCTCTCTAGTACTTCAGAGCAACATTTTTCTCCATCATCAAGGTTCTAACATAGTCAATCACTGATCTATTCCTTCTTTTAGAAATGTCATTCTGAGGTGGAGTTCTTGGTGCTGATGTTTACCTTTTGATACCTTTGTCATTGCAGAAAATTTCAAATTCCTTTAATGTAAACTCACCTCCTCTATCTAATCTTAGGCACTTTATACTTTCTTGTTTCCTTCTCAACTTTGGCCAAATACCACTTGAACATTTGAAATGCATCAAATTTTTTCTTTAAAAACATGGCAGTCATCATCTTTGAATAGTTATCTACAAATAACATTATGTATCTATCTCCAAGGTAGATTTGAACTTCTGTTGGACCACATAAGTCTATATGGACTAGCTCTAGTACTTCCTTGGAAGTGTATGTTTTTCTTTTGAAGCTAGATTTAGTCATCTTCCCCAATTGACATTGTTTGCACATTATGTTTTTAGGTTTCTTTAGTTTAGGCAACTCTCTAACTTTCTTCTTTTTGCTAATGCTAATCAGATTGTCAATGTTAACATGACACAATTGTTTATGCCATAACCACACATCATCAATTCTAACAATAAGACAAGTTGCATCTTCCATATCTAGGTAAAATAGATTACTCCTTGTTTGTTCACCTTTTCCTATTAGATTTCATCAATGTCATAGATCTTGGCAGTTTTGTTTCCAAACTCTACTTTGCAACCTACATTGCCTAACTATGATACACTTAACAAATTGTAGTTTAGTCCTTCCACATAGTATGCATTATCACATGAAATCTTCTCAATAATTTTAATGGAACCTTTCCCTTTAATTTGACATGCAAGATCATTTCCAAATCTAATACTATTTCCATCATACTGAGCAAAGGTAATAAACTTACTTTTATCTCCTATCATGTGATGTGAGAATCCATTATCTATGATTCACTTTTCATTATTGTTCACATAGGTTACCAATGTTGTTGTTTCATCTTTATCTTTATTTGATTAATCCTTCATGGCCACATAAACTACTTCATCATCATTCTCATTAGAATCTTCTTCAACAATCTAGCACCTTTTTCCTTTGTCCTTGTAGTCTCTGCTATAATCTTCTCTTTTGTTCTTGTACTTGTTTCCTTCTTTGCAGTTCTTCTTCTATGTACATCTTGTAGCAATATGACCTAATTCATTGCAATTGAAACAAATGATAGGGAGTTTACCTTTGAATTTATCTTTGCTTATATGGAATCTCCTAGCTAATAGTGCTTCCAATTGTTCCACATCTTCCTCATATATGCTACTATCATTGGATGCATGCTTTCCTTTTCTACTTTTCTTCCTTGATGTCACCTCCTTAGTGTCTTTCATTGTCAACTTGTCCTTGAAAGTAGATTCAAGGTTCTGAGGTCTGTAGTAGTCAAAATTGGATAGTTCAAATGCAGTAACCCTTCCCACCATTCCTTCAAAGGTAATTGCATCACCTGGTATACATCTTAACTCTTGGATGGTTGAAACTCTAATAGCATAGATTAGGAGCAGGTTTCTCAAGTATTTTCTATTGATAGTCTCTTCTTCCAGTTGACCACCTAGACTAACTATTGGACTTACCACTTCTATTATTCTAGATTCATATTGAGCAGCATTTTCACCTTCCTCCATTTTCATGTCATCAAACTTTCCTCTAAGGCTTTCTCTCTTTGCTCTTTGAACATTCTCATCTCCTCCATAGATATCTGACATGACTTTCCACATCTTGAATGCAGTATCACATCCTTTGATGTCATCATATTCAGCATAACTAAGTGCAGAGGATATCTCCAGCATTGCTTGATTGTGCTCCTTCCTTTTGTTGAAATCATCTCTAGTAAGAGGTCCAGCTGGTTCTACATGTTCTATTCCAATTGAGGTTTTTGCATAATCACCTATTGATCTGAGGTGCAATTTCATCAGACTCTACCATGCAACAAAGTTATCTTTGTTAAGCTTGGGGGCTTCTCTCTTGGACATCTTGATATTCCTGCTTCTAGTACCTTGAAACTAAATCATTAGATGGCTCTGGTACCAATTGTTAGAAATGCTTTAGAATAACTTGGGGGCAGGGGGGGTGTGAATAAGTTATTTAGGGTCCAAATGTCCAATTCAAAACTTTTTCACTCAGTGTAGTGAGCTCATTCAATCATTCATTCATCCAAGCCTTAACTTTCCTATTTAGTAACTACTATAAATCAGCATGCAAGCATAAAATACAAAGAGATCATCACATAACATAGTGATTTATGTGGAAACCCAACTTGGGAAAAACCACTAGTAACATGCTTCTCTATTCTCACTCTTCTAAAATTATGTCCTATAAAAGGCCTACCCTGTTAAAGGCTTACAACACACTATTAAATGTAACCTTGTTAGAGGATTTATCCACCTTGTTAGAACTGGGCCTGGTTAGAGGACTTTAGAACATTCACTTGGAATGCCACCCTATTAAAGGATTATCAAATGGCTATTAAACCAACCTAATTCCATAGGATTTTCATATCTAATACAATTGCTAGAGAGTATTAAAAAGTCTTTGACCTGATGATAACATACAACTTAACTTGCAGATCTCAGATCACTCCTCAACTCTTCACATTGCCTGGCCTTCAATCCTTGCAACACTTGACAACTTTCCCTCCTTTCAAGCTCAGTCTCATTGAGTCTTCATGCTCAATGTACCAGTGCAATCATCTCACTCTGACCACTTGTCAAAGCAGACCCTCTGTGCTCTCTTCTTCCTTCTCCTAGATGTCTTCTTCTTGACACCCTTCTAACCACTTTGCAATTTTGGCACTTCAGTAGTAGCAGTAGCAACACTTTCTTCTTGGTCTGTGACTCCCTAAATAGAAGTTTTGGAGTTCCTTTTCCTACTTGATTCTTCCTTCCTTTAATTTCAATTTGTATGGATTAGGTAGGATTCATTGAATCTAACCCATATTTTGTTTTTTCTAGAAACTTCTTGAATAATCCTTTGAATTTGCCCAAAAATGATTTACATAAAATCTCATGTCACCAGATCATCATCCTTATCCTCCACCTGGTTCACAAAATTCAAGGTAACAACTATGTCAGCTCAGATTTGGTGAATCTTTGACATTTCCAATAATGTAGTAGCTTGACACTATTGAAATATTGTTGCTTGGCACATATTGTGTTACTCGACATCAACTACATTTTTACTGATGCTCGGCACCTGAAGCTCACTCGACACCCACTAAGATTTTCTATTTCTCAACACATGTTACTTTTCTTAGGCACTTGAACTTCACTCAACACTGGAAGTTCACTTGGCACACAATAGATTTTTCCTTTTGCTTGGCTCCAACTAAGAATTTTCTTTTTTCAACTAGTTTGCTTGGCACCTATTAATGAACTTAGTTTAAGCTTTGCAGTCAACCTTGTTACAACTTATTCCTCCAATATTTCTAAGTGTGACCAACCTTTGTATCTTTGAGTATGTTATCAATACATCATTTAACCATTGTCTTAACTAATCCTTGCACTTCATTACAATATCATAGCTCAATCTTTCCCTTAGGTGTTCTTATTACATCTTGTTGATTAAATCCTCTTCATTAATCAACTAAGTGATAGTGCTTGAGTCTTATAAGCATTTGTGGTTTGACATCAATAACAAAACAATGATTGAAAACATTCTTTTAACAACAACCTCCCTCTTTCAATCAAAATCTTCTTCATCAATGATCTTTTCAATCACATTTCCAACATTTATATTTGATGTATGACATATATCTGACACATGACATTATTGGTTATCATAATATATGATATGTTTGTTCATGTATGACATTATTGGTTATCATAATATATTATATGTTTGTTAATGTATGATATTATTGGTTATCATGATATATATCTTGTTTTTCTTGTTTACATTTTAAGTACATTTCATGTATTTCATTTTAATGTAATTTGCATTCAAAATGATGTAGAGTGTTCACACCAAAAGCTAGTTAATTCACACCAAAAACTACCTTTCCCACCTTCCTAAGTGTCTTCAAAGACTCTTTCCAAATTGGATACAACATTGAACAAACTTATACCCAACTTCACAAAACTAATTGAACACTTTCCCTATTCAAAACTTTGGAAGCAATAAGTGAAAATGAAAAAATTTGAGAAATGTATCATAATCAACTTCTTGCTTCAAACTTACACCTTCGACACTTCAAGGAACACCTAATAACTATCTCACAAACTTTAGTCTATCATCTATTCCATCCTTCCAAGATATTTTTCAACATCTTGTGAGTGAAAAAAATCATCCAAAATCCTATGACTATATTTTATTTGCAACAACATGTAATTTACAAATTTTTGGCCAACTCTTCACAAAGGGAACTAATTATGTTTCAAACCCATGAAATGGCTACTAAGACAACCAAGAAGATCCTTAACATCTTACACTAACTCCATTCAGTGATAACATGTAGCTAAAGTGGTGTTTCATTCTAACAAAGTACAAGTTTGTTGTTCTAAAATAGGGAGTAATGATATTTGACAATAACTCAATGATCCTATATACAAGTTTAACATCAATAGTGACTCCTTGCCATATATAAAGAACTTAATAATCACCAACACCTTATGCCTCCTATAACTTCATAGAGGCTATTTTCATCATTTGATGTCTATTCCAATTGATTACCAGTTGGTTTAATTGGTTACAAGGTTAATTTCAACATTTTCCACAAAATTGCTAAAATTGCCAAAAAGTTGTCAACAACTTTTATTGTATCCATACCTCACATGAGCTCTAAAATATGTCCCCATCAAAGATCACTTCCCTATGGCATATAATCACTCTTAGGGTCAATTTAGTTTGGCATGCGTAAGAATGTTTGAGCACTCAATAGGATGGGATGAGCTTGGAAATAGGGTTTATCCAAAAACCTAGAGCTAATGGAATAGATAAATTGATCCCACAATAAACGGTTGGAGAGATTCACCAGTTGGCAACTTTGTACTAGCTAATGCTACAAGTTTCAGCATCACCTAAGATGATGCCACAAAATCAAAATAGAATCTGATCTCCAAAAAGTGAGAGAGGTTATTTTAGGTGTGGGAAACATGGTCTTGTAGCACCTTAAATTACATCCATACCTTGCACAAGATCTGAGATATGCCCCATCAAATATTTCTTCCCTTTTGGCTATATTCATATCTACATTTTTATTGAAGTGTCAAACAACGATATGAAGCCTAGTTTACATTAAATGAATATTATAACTCACCATTTTTGAACTAATATTTATGCATATCAAAGAACCTATGTTTCATATTTCAAGTCATTTTGATATTTTTTGACTAGGTTTTGAATCCCTGAAAGTTGGTTACTTATCTTTGTCATGCCAATGTAAAATTATTCAAAATTCTAGGAGGCCCTATTTGACTAGTTGTAACTTTGACCTAGTTAACCATATTGAGAAAGATCCTTTTGTATTTTATTCTAGAGGTTAGGTACTTGCTATGCTCTAGATTTGAGCTTATGATGAATCTGTTTGATTAGTTTTCAAATGTGATTCCAAATGCAAGTTATAAAGTTTCACTGGTATTAAGAAATGTATATTAGTCAATACTCCTATTCGCGATGTCATAACTCCAAATCCATGATTTTTTGAACCAAAATCATTGTGCTACTCCTTTTTATTCTTAAAATTCTTTAAGTGTGCTAGTTTTCAAATCATGATGAATCTATCTGCACACTTTCCCAGGTCCATTCCTTTTGTGAAAATCAATTTTATGCCAGTATTCCTAGTCCTACAAATTCAAGTACCCCAATTTGAACATTTTCCAAATGCACTCTGTTATTCATCATAGGCCCAAATCATAAAATTATACCCTCCTCATGATAATGAACTAATGCCCCATTTTTTTTGTTTCCAATTTTTAGCTTGACCTATTTTTGAAGCCAAAACAGAATGTGATTTATTATTTTTTAACATGTTTTTTTGTAGATGGTTTCATGAAGGCAACTTTGATGGTTAATATGTTTTGACCCAGGTGCCACCATGACATGTGATTTTTCAAGATAGAAGAATATGGAAGAAAGAATTAGCATGTCTATTTTCAAAGCCAGGTTGTTGGTTTTAGTCAAATTTTAAGGCCAGAAAGAGGACCCCTTGGCATGAAATTGGTAGTTTGTAAGAAAGAATAAAAGTAAGTTTTAAATGATGGTTCAGTGATTGATTTTGAATCCAATCAGTTTCAGGTAATTAATTTAAGGAGTTAGGTGTTTCAGCTTGAGTTTTTTTTTAGCCAAACCCATTGTGGGGCCCGACTGATTCCATTAAATTGGTAAAGTGCCATGGGAATTGAATTTTCTTGATTATAACATTGAAGTTAAAATAGAGAGTAAAGTGTTATTGCTTTCTCATCTCAAGATGTGAAAATTTTTGGTGGTCCATTTGAATAAAAGAGAGACTTTGCATGAGCATATATTGAAAGAAGAAAAGTCAAATGTCCATGTTCTGAATGTTATAAGATCATAAAAGACATAGATTAAATGATGAATATAGAATTAGCCTGATATATTTTACTTATGGGGAGACTTGTGACTTAAACTAAAGGAAGGCACCATATGTTTTGTGACATGAGATCTAATCATGAGAGATATCCGTGTTTATTTTCTCTTCCTGACTTGTGCAAAAGAACATAGTGATAGTTTAGGATTGTTAGTAGAGGATCTCATAAATGAGAGTGAATATAAGGGCTCATTCATATTCCAATGAAGCAACCAAATATATTTTTGAGATTTAGATTCTCCTATAGTATTTGTGAGACTTGATATGTGTATCATGAAGCCTATTTTTTTTTTAAATGGTTGTTCAACCATGTTTTCAAAATACTTGCAATCAAGAGTGAGGGTGAGAAAATGTAGAGGCACATAAAGGATGCATGCTAGGATCAATAGGAAGTGAACCCATTGCTAGCTTGAATTGGATTACTTATGTTTGAATACAAAGAGAGGTAGTGGGTTAGATGCAAATCACTTACAAACTCTAATAAGTAGTGTTTTGGCAGGTTGTGACCAAGCAAAAAGCTTCCTTGACTTTCCAAATAGTCAGCTTATGAAGCAAAGCTCCTTTCCAATTAACTCACATTAGAATAAAGGAAAGTAATTAGAAAGCCTCAAATGCTTTTAGTTTTTAGATTGCATTAGAATAAGAGAAAAGGTTGTCTCCCTCCATTATGTTGATGCATAATGTCTTAGTTGGTTGAAGAATGTTTATAGTCACCATTTGGAGTAAAAGATGCCTTTTCTAACATAGTGATGAAGAAGATAAGAAATATTGAGTGAAAAGTTCAATTTGAACTTTGTGATCCTATTTTGCATAGCAAAAATTTAAGCCTATATTTGATAATGTAGCTTATTTATGGTGGTGTAGAACATGATGTGATTTTGGTGTGGTTTTGGCAATACAAAAACAAAGTGGGGGTGGTAGTAGGAGGGATGTTGGAAGTTTGCATCTTGTGAAGCCTAGCCTTTCTTTCCATCAAACTACCACCATTTGAACACTTGCTCCATGAAGACACATTCATAGATGTTGATATAGGAAATCACAATCAACTAGAAAATCACACATGTATATGGATTTTATGAAAAATCCCTCTAGAAGTATAGTTTGATTAATGTGTGGTGTTAGGGTATAGAAATATTTGATTAGATGGGTTAGAAGCACTTGTTTGAGAATTGAGTTGTTAATGTGCATTAGGAATCTTTCCCTATAATATCCATTCTAAATTAGGTGGTGATTGATATGGAAGAGATTTATAAAAATTTGAGCGAATATTTTTTAGTCATCCAACAAAGCAAGTTGTGTTCACTCAGGGGTTTCTAATCCCACATTCTTAAAACAAGAGGCCTTTTGGTTTTATAAATACTAAATCACCCTATTATTAAGTGCCTCAAAGACACTACACTTTTGTAAGCCACAAGCAGCTTGTGCATGGGGCCCACTTGGCCGGATGGAGGGAAGATGAAAGATAATTTTAACCTTACATACAAATCAAAGAAGATGATGTGGCAGTGTGACTAAACCTAATCGAATGAATTAGAAAGAGACATGTAGTATCTAGATGGTAAAATATTAAGGTGACATGTGATGCAAAAATTGAGGAGTAGTAATGTGGTGCTTCCAAGTTTAGAGGCACATGATGTTGACACGTGTTTGATCTGACTAATGTCATTATTTAGCAAAATAAAGTTATAGGGATGTTAAGAAATGTGAAAATGTGATGAAAAAATAGAATGTGACATGTGGCACTATGTTAGGAGACTTGAACAATTCAAGAGGCCAATCAAGAAGTGCCACATGGTGATGATGTGGCAGTGCACCCAACAGGTAGGTGATGTGGTGATGATTGTATACGAGGAGATCTAATGAGAAGCCACATGGTAGTGTGTTAGGAAAAAACTAGTAGATTGGTGATCAAATCAAATGGTACCACATTGTGCCTAGGTGGAAGTTATGGAGCAAAGATGGGCCAATCATGTGATGCCATGTGGTGTAGGGGGTCAAACTTGAGTTGACTTGGATGCATAATTAGAGGGAAAAATCAAGTTCAGAAAAGTAATAGTTTATTATTGTTTTCTCATTTTGAACATGCATAGGCAATTTTAAATAATTAGAGGGTTGTAATAAAGTTTGTAACCTTAGATAAGGTTAAATTTTTGCATTAAATTTTTGCAAAGGAATGCAGACTTCAGAGCTATTATAGGAACCTAATTTTCAAATTAATATTTTGATGTGCCAATATAGGACTATCATATACCGTTGGAAAGATCTTGGAATGAACTTTCTTGTTTTGGATTTTTTTTTTTTTTTTTTTTGGCATAAGAAGCCATATGTTTTAGTTATTCAAAGTTTTTTCCTAGGTACTCATTTTTCAACCACATTCAGGTATAGTAGTTCAAAGTTGGTTTTTGGAAAAATGGTGAACTCAGTGTGTGCCAAAGGTAGTAAAGATGAAGTTAGTGCTAGTTTATTCACTCTCACATCATTTTATTAGAATATTTTATCATTATTTCTGATGCATATGTGATGATTTGATTAGAACAAGGGTTTCTCATTAGTTAGAAAAGGTATCTTTGGTTTGTTAGAGCATAATGATGAGATTCCTTTCAGATTTTTGTTGTAAGAAGAAGAGAGATTCTTTGCAATAGTAGGGGATGGATATTCAAGTGGACATGTGTCACTTGAAGATTAGATCTAGTTTCTTCTTCCTTTCCTATATCTTTCTCTTTCTCTCTCATTGTAAGGGTTGGTTCCAGTTCTTTGACAGTTTTCACTACTATAATACCACAAGGATGGTTCTAGTTAGGTTGAAATTTCTATCATGACTGTGATTCCACCATTTCTTCAGCATTTTTCTCTATTATGAATAATTGTTTTAATTTCTTATAAGCAAATAGATTATATAGTCATCTGTTGTGTATATTCAAACTCTTGCATACATTTGATGTATTGATTTTGAGGAGATTAATAGAAAGATCTATTGAAAGTTTTAATCTAAACTTTATCTCCATCTTCATGGACTTGTAATTTTCTGTTCATATATGTATAAGGTATATATTTTCTAGTTGTAGCTTGGCTTTGAAATTGTATTCCATTGCTTGTTTTGTTGTTGGGTCAAGGGCTTAAGTAAATTGCTTAATATGCATTGACAGAATTGTAGGGATCATGGGAGGATCTTATACGTATGAATTTCATTTTGAAGATAGATGTCTTTTACAAGGTGAATGAATAGATCAAATATTTGAATATATGAGTATATCTTAGGTATCCATGTGTGTGTTTTGACTTAGCTTATGCCCAATGGATTAGGGACTGATCAGCTAGGAGATTACATGTCTTTGTTGTCCATACCTTGGGTTGTATTGATATTCTACATTATAATCAAAATCCTTTTCCCTTTTTGTTGAAGAGCTAAAAAGTGTTACCCTCACTTAGCTTATATACTTCATATGTCATGATTCTAGCTTTCATGCCTACGTTGTCTGCATGAGTATTAGAAGATTAAGGGTATAATCTACTTTTTTAGATTCAAGTGTATGCTTTGAACACTGGTACCATATAAATGAATCTAAGGTACACCTACTTAGGTTTTGCAGAGCCTAAAGTAGAAGAAGAGTCTAGAAAATATGTACTTGGAAAAATGGCCTAGAAGCATTCATATTGATAAATACTCAAAGTTATTAGATGCTAATGGAAGTATATGCTATAGAGGAGATGGATAAGCTCAATTACTATATATTAAAGATATCTACAAGTAATAAAGTAATGGAGGGATTAAATAAGGAAATGAAATAGATAAAAGACAAATCTTAAGAGAAATTTTTGGAAGCAAAAAGGTACTATAATGCCACTAGCCTTGAGATTTTTCAAGATTAACTAAAGATCAATATTTTTGTGGTGTTGTTAGTAGTCCAATAATTTAGAGGAACTTTTAAAGATGCTTCTTTAGAAGATTATATTAGACAATCATTTAGAATTGAGGAGGCATTGTTGGAACTCCATAACAAAATTGAGGATTTTGTGGGGATGAGGATAGCAGTTAGAAACTACTGGAAAATAGTAAAGCATAACTATGGTGCTTTAGATTTACTAGAAGCTAGTGAATTGGTGGAGATAAGAGTTAAATTCAAGAACAAACATCCAGACATCATTTTGGTATAAAGGGGAAGAAAATCTAGAAGCTGGAAGTTTAGTTTTGATACATAGAAGATGTTTTGGTTTTTTGAATCATGTCACCAAGGTATACAGGTGTACTTTTCATAGAGGTGTGCCGAAAATTTTGAAGATGAAGTAGTGCACTAACTATTATCTTCCAATTTCTATATTAGAGATATCCATGTATCAGAAATGCATTTTAACAGTAGTTCAACTCCCATAAACATTGAAAGAAGGTTGAGTTTTCATTTTTAGAACTTCCAAAGACTTCTAGATCATATCACAACTTCCTTCTTCTTTTCTTCTTACTCTTTCATTCTTTTTGCATCATTTAAAGGGTCATGCACCCATTAATCAATATAAACAAGGGTGGAGACCTATGATGCAAGGGCATCTAAGGTTCCTAAATATTTTGACATTTTTATGGATAAGCTTAGTGCTCAGTCATTATTGGGAATAGTGTTGGCTGAGGTGCTCAGCCACTAAAGGAGCTCAACAATTGTGGTACTTGTTCAGTGAAGGAGCTTGGCATGTATTGGTTTCTTGATAGGTGTTGGTGTAAATAAGTATTCACTTATTACACTTACTTAAGTTTACTTAGGTTAATGCATTATTTAATTATTTTGCATTATTTTATTATTTTTATTTGTGAGACACTTAGGAGTTTGCGCACCTTTTGAGTTGTCATGTAGACAATGCAAGAGTACGCAACTCTATTTTAGCACATGGTGTCTACAACATTGTTTTGCATGTCACACCCTTGTAGGCTTATCCTCTCATCATCACACTTACTTGTGTGCTTAATGGAGGATAAGCCATATCTAGTGGACATGTGTTTGGTTGTATGACACATCATGGTGCTGATTATGAGGCATTCTAGATGTATCTTAGAGGCCTTTATATATAGGCACTCCTAGTGTACTTTCATGAATGATATATTGAATACATCATCATTCTGATCATACTTTCTCTCGTTTTGGTCTACTATGTGCTTGTATTTGAGTTCTTAGTTCTTGGGTAAACTTTTCCCTTAGGAAAATTCTTACATGGTATCAAAGCAATTTGGAGACTTTATCATCACATAGTCATTCGAGACCACGCTTGCTTCATCACCTCAGCCTAAATATGGAATGTTGTAGAAATTGGGAGAGTCTAGCACCAGATCTGGCCTCCCCATTGCGTTTGAAATGCTGAACCAGTAAAAATTGACTATAAACTCAGCTACCTTGGCCCAAAGTTGACAGTGAGGAAAATTTTTTTTGCAAATCGGAACTCGAAGGCCCCGATTTGTAGTATGGGTATGATCTTATTTTCAAATCTAATTAATGTGATTTTTGAATCTGAATTTTTTTTCTCTCCTATTATTCGAATATTTTTCAAAATTATTTTCAAAATTATTTTTTGAGGTTAGAGAAATTTTTTTGCAGTATCAGGCTATCAGATCCTGTACTGCATTTTTATATGCCAAAAAATATTATATTATAATTTTGCAAGCTACTTTAATTATTAATTCTACAATTTTTTTATCTAGGTTATATAATATTACAACTGGCAGCATTAACATACTCACCGGCCAATTTCAAACTCGTCGCTCAACTCATTTCATTTGTGCTTCGTGGCTCTTTCTTTATAAATACTGTAGACTCCAGCTATGGCATCGATGTGGGATTAAAACCTCCTTCTGGCAAGGGTTTCCTTTTTTGGCTTTGTTCAAAAAATCTGGCCAGTCGCAATGAGATCTCTGGCAGCTCAAGCAAGGGTTTCTATCGGAGGCATTAATCTTTTCTAACATTGTACTGCGGTTCCCTCCTGACAGCAGATTACAGTTTCCCGGTGTCTAATGTCCACCCCTGCGTAGAGATTTTGGCACCCTATTACGAAATCTGATGACTATTGCATATTTTGGTGAGGGTTTATAAATCCAATGCCATTGTTCTTCTCCCACCCATAGAAGAAGCTGGCCCATGGTTTTTAATTCTCGCTCATACGCGGATATTTGAACCATCCTGCCATGCCAGACTGCAGTGTGTGACATGTCATTTGACTCACAGCTCTAATTGGGCTGCCATGTCACCTGTGGAATTGAAGAGCAATGCCATGTCAGCAGTATGATTGTTGACATGTGTACGATCTGTACAATACAAAAATCTAACTTAGCTTGCCACATCACCCTATGGTGCAAATATTTTTGCTAACATCATCTTTTGCTTGTGTTAAAATTGACAGCCATTTGACCATCATTTCTAGGCATTTTACAACTGCATTGACAACCTTTTGATCATCAAATTTAGACTCGTAGTTTTCCTTCCAAACCCTCTCTAGATTGCTTTTCAGTTTGGCAGCCTGACTTTGCGAGCCAATATCTTGGACATCTGGACTCTAATTCAGGTGCAATTTTTTTTGAAATTGGGTAAAATTTTCTAAATTTTCTAGTGGTGGTGTTGTTTTCTAGTTTTAGTGCACAAATTCTATAGAAATTGTGCCTTTTGGCTACTGTACCTACATAATCCTATGTTTTGCAACTTCAGAAGCTCCGTACAGGCACATCTGGTCAATTTTTCAGGTTCTATTTTTTTCAAAAGTGCATTTTTTTGCCTACTTTCTAGATCTAAAGTTAGATTCTAGGGTTTTGTGGACCAGTTTCTCACTTTCAAAATTAGGCCTTCTTTGGCATTGTAAAGCTTTGATTCTTTTTCAAAATTGTTGTAAAACTAAGCTACAATGCTTAAGTGACAGATTTAAGCCTCATAAGGTAGTTGTAAAAGAAAAATTAGAAAGTCCACTTTGTTCATTTTGACAAGTGGCCCATTGTAAACGCACTACTTATAAAGTGCCAAGAGCATCTTTTTTGGGGGGGTCTTTTGATTGAGTGAAAAGGGGGGGTGTGTACTATGTTTCTTGTGTCTCTCTTGTGCTCTTTTCATTTCTGCATTGTGGGTTTTAAATGTCCTCCTTTAACTTCATGCAACTATTTTACATGGAAAGATATTGCATGGAGTAGATTAATGGAAAAAGGATATAGTTTGTATGTTGATGGTACAATTACCAAACCTGCTGATGCTAAAGAACTCATTGATTAGAAAAATCAAGATCAACAGGCTTTAGGTGTTATCAAGAGTTGTGTACATGGGGATCTTCTCTTTCACATTAAAAATTATTCAGAATCTAAGGAAGCTTGGGATAAACTTGAACAGTTGTATGGTAAAGTGGATGACGAAAAGGGATTTCAGATTGAGGATGATCTACTTCTCTTGGATCCTAAGAATTATGACACAATTTAGGATTACATCATCAAATTCAATGAGTATAGGGCACTTCTTAAAGATTGTGGAAATCCCATGAAGGATGACAGGTTGATTCATCACATCCTGAAGAAGCTACCTTCTAAGTATGCCAACTTTGTTTCGAGTTTTAATACTCATAGGTTGACCATGGGATCTACTTACTAGAAGCCTTCCTTTGATGGATTTTCAAACATGTTGATTGTTGAACAATCTCACTTGGTGGATTTTGGACTTCTCAAGTCATCTAAGACAAAAGCTTTGGTGGTTAGTGATGTTTACAAATCAAGTCAAGGGGGGAAAAGCAACAAGAAGAAGAAGCAGTGGAAGTAGAAAACACAATCTGAGACACAAAAATCCTCCTCTCAACAAGGTAGTTCTTCTTCAAACAAGAAGGAAAGTAATGAAAAGAAGGAAAAACTCTTTTGTGCGTACTACAAAAAGCCAAATCATGATGAGCATCATTGCAAGACAAAAAGAATCGATGAGTTAGAAAATCTACTCAAGAAGAATAAGATTCAAGTGCTAGGTACTTCCAAGGATTCTACTCCTACCTCTTCAAAAGGTAAAGGTCAAGCACTTATGGAAAACTCAAATTCTTCTTCAGAATGGATACTCGACTTAGGTGCCTCTTACCACATGGGTTCTTCAAAGGAAGACTTTTCTTCATTGAAGCAGTCAAAGGTGCCACACATCTTTGTGGGAGATGATGCTAAGATGGAAGTTGAAGGGAAAGGACATGTGGAAATGGAAGATGGGGAATTCAAAGATGTTCTCTATGTTCCAAATCTAAGTTCCAATATCCTATCAATTTACCAAATCACTCACCTTGGAGATGGTCATAAGGTTGAGTTCCTTCCAGATTCAATGATGGTGTGAAGTCTCAAAGATGATTCATTGGTAGAAGTGGGGAAATTCAATGATGACAAGAGGTTATATTCCTTCTCCCACTTTGTGCCTAAGAGTCCTTCCCAAGCCTTGTTAACTCACTCTACTTCACAAATCAACTTATGGCATGAGCGATTTGGTCACCTTGACTTTTTCTCTCTTCAGCAACTTTTCTCAAAACATATGGTCAAAGGTCTACCTAATATCAGCTTTTCTAAGGAGAATGTTCATCTTGTTTAGTGGATATGAATCTCAAGGAGAAGTATGATAAAAGGAAATCTTCTCGAGCTCCAGTTGTTCTTCGGCTAGTTAATATGGTATTAGCAGGACCCTTTGCAGTGACTTCAGTCAGCCAAGGCTGCTACATACTCTTATTTGTTGATGAATTTTTGAGATTCACTTGGGTCTTCTTCCTTCATCATAAGAATGAAGTGGTTCATAAGCTTCAAGACTTCAAGACTCATGTTGAACACAAGTCAAGGAAAGCCATCAAAGTACTAAGGGTGGACAATAAGAATAGATATGTTGACAGAAGACTTAAGAACTTTTGCAGAATTGAGGGGAGTGATCTTTAGAACTCACTAGCATTTAGTCTGCACAAGATAGATGTTGCAACTATGAGGATTAGGACTCTCAAGACCATGGAAAGTTGCATGATTAAGGCCAAGTCTCTAGATCCTACATTAGAAGTTGAAGCCATTAGCAGTGCTGCTCACATACTTAATAGATCTCCTCATCCAGCCTTAGATGGCAAGACTTCTTTTGAGGCATGGTGCAGTAGAAAACTAGTTGTGAGTCACCTTAGAGTCTTCGGTTCTCTATCATGGGCAAACCTATCTTCCAAGAGTTGTAAGGCACCGAAACCTAGGCCTTGTACCTTCATCGGTTATGAAGACAATGTGAAGGGTTATAGACTGATGGATTTAGAGACACATGAGATCTTTGTGGAGAAGGATGTTCACTTTGAGGAAATTTCTCCCAGCTTGTTCTCTACTCCTCTTCGCACATCATACATAGTGGAAACTGATAGTGACAGCAGCGATAGTGCTTTAATAGGTTCAGACATGTGGGGTTCTATCAAAAATTATAGTGAGAGGTCACATCAGTCCAATCCACATGCTTATATTGCCATAGTGACAGGTCCATCACATCATGGTACATCTCATCTTCCAGCTCCAGCTTCACTTGACTTGGAAGACAAACTTGAGGACTTACATCTTCTCATTGATGATGGTTCTTCTATAGTTGTTGTGAGGGCTCACTCTGACCCTCATGTCCATTCTCTACATGATCAATCTTCACAGGTTGGCATGATTGTGGATCCTTATGAACAACAATTAGTGGAGGCCTCTTTGTTAGTTGAGGAGATAGATGGTTCAGTGGAACAGGTTCAACAGACATCCTTGACCGATCTGCATTCATTCTTTTCAGCACAGTTGGAAGGGGTGAACTTCAGCATCAGTACAAGGATACTTGAGCAAGTTTTAGGGCCACCATACATCTTTAGGAGTGTACCTTTGCCATTGTTTCTTCCTAAGGGGAGGAACACTATTTTGCATTCTTGGACCAACTTCTTCATCAGAGTAGCTTTCACTTGTCAGCATTCTTCTTTTGGGGGGGAGCCTATTCTGTCTCTCTTCCTTCTTTCATTTTCTTATGTATATATTGGATGTATGTCGTAATGGGGGGGTCTTGATTACTCCATCCATCGATGCATCCTTTCTTATCTCTCTTTTTGGGGGAGGGTTTTTCCCATGAGGTTTTCCCTCTTTCTTCACTTTATGGGAGATTTGCATTTTCATAATGTACATGGGTACCTAATATGGCCTAGTAGCCGGGACCCATTTTGCTTTTTCATCCTAGTTTTAAAGCTTAAGGGAATTCCCCTAAGTTGCACTTAAGGGGGGGTGTTGGTGTAAATAAGTATTCACTTATTACACTTACTTAAGTTTACTTAGGTTAATGCATTATTTAATTATTTTTATTTGTGAGACACTTAGGAGTTTGTGCATCTTTTGACTTGTCATGTAGGCAACACAAGAGTATGCAACTATATTTTAGCACATGGTGCCTACAACACTATTTTGCATGTCACACCCTTGTAGGCTTATCCTCTTATCACCGCACTTACTTATGTGTTGAATGAAGGATAACCCATATCTAGTAGACATGTGCTTGGTTGTATGACACATCATGGTGTTGATTATGAGGCATTCTAGATGTATCTTAGAGGCCTTTATATACAGGCACTCCTAGTGTACTTTCATGAATGATATATTGAATACATCATCATTTTGATCATACTCTCTCTCTTTTTGATCTGCTGTGTGCTTGTGTTTGAATTCTTAGTTCCTAGGTGAATTTTGCCCTTAGACAAATTCTTACAATAGGTATTGGTTGCTTGACATGTAGTGGGATCTTGACATACACTAGGAGCTCGATATGACTTGGGAGTTTGTTGATGCCTAACTTGGTCTTTCTAATGCTTGGTTCCTATAGGTGTCAATTTGTCTATGAGTCAACTTGTGCATTTAATTTTTGTTGTAGCCAACTTTTAGTATTTAATTTGTGTAGCCGAATTGTGGCTAAGTATATATTTAATATAAGGGATTTAATTAATTTTTTAATGAACTAGGCTGACTTTTGGCTTAGTTGGGGATAAGTAGGGGGTCTTTTAGAGTATTTAGTAAGTAGTGATCCATCTTGGAGAATAGGATGCAAACTTTGAAAGGCTAGTAGTTGCAGCTTGAGAACTAGAGGATTGCTTGGTGAACTTGAGGGTGCAAGTGTAGATTTTTCTTAGTGTGGTTATCCCATTATAGAATTGGACTAGTTGGGATCAAGATTTTAAGTTGGATCTTATGAGATCTTACAGAACTATTATTGTAAGTACAGTTGCATTTGGTCCTAACCTAGAAGGCCTTACAATTGGGCATATTGCATGCAATAAGTTATTTTATGAATAAAGAATTGTTATTTAATATCAGATATTTCATTGTTGTTGTATTTTTGTTGTGTTTCTACTATGTGCTTATATTTGTGGGTTTGGACATCTCCTTTGAGGATTCTCCTTTGTTGTACTACATCAACCTACATAGCACCATTTAGAGAGTCAATTTGTATATAATTAGATTTGTTTTATTAGTTTTTAGCATAAGTTTGCATTTAAATAACTCACTCCTAACACAAATGGAGGAGATAATTTCTTATAAATACATGGATGTAATATGTACTCCAGGCTATTATTTTGATGCAGTAATATTGCTATTGGTCCTGTCATTCTGAGTGCAATTATTCTTGCCAGAGTGTGTTTTTTTTTGTGAATGTATGTTCATGAGTAATAATGGAGCTAGTTTTTTTATTATGTTTTTATGATTGTGTAGTCTTTTAGTTTTATTATTTTTCTTGTGTTAACAAATTTTATTGTTGTGACAAATTGGGGAAAGGATCATCTTGTTCTTGCATAGCATTTTGTGTCATGGGAGCGCACTTTCCATGGCCTCACATTTTGATAAAATGTGAAATATATTTCATTTATTATTGAAGTTCCCATCAATAATTGTATTAGTGGAATTGAGGAAGCATTGCTCCTAATTTTATTGGTTTCTTACCAAATAATTTTGATAATTTAATTAGTAGATATGTTCTTACTTTGGCTTATGTCCATTAGGAATTTCCCTCTTAGTTATTTTTTGTAATATCTCATTACTCTACCTTTGTATTTTCTTTTTAAACACTTTCTTAAAATAGGAACTCACATAGTTGCACTAATAAACTACACTCATCATAAAATTAAAAATACAAAAATATCCCATTTGTTTTTTTGTTTCAAATAGCAATAGATTAGGGAGATTGGTTAGAACCAACAAAACCCTCCTCATAAACATATACATTTAGCTTCAAGTGAGTTATCTAGTCAGGTGTAAAACCCACCCAAAACCTTGGAGTTAGTCCTTGATCAACTTTTCAAGATAGCGATTTGAAATGATCCCTATCATTCAACATCATACAAAATGACAGCTCAAAAAGTTACACCTTCTTCAATAATGTAGCATCACTTCTTCTCATTTCCTTTGGAGTTAGACCATCTTGTGCTAGTTACTTTTTAGTTATTGTTCTCTCTTAAGTTTTTGGTTTCTTTCCTGATAGGTTCTAGAAATCTAGCATCATAATGTTATACCTTTTGCAATTAAATAATTTTAAAGGAATCTTATGCTTGTACTTCCATTTTCCTCAAACCATTGTTTTTGCAAAAAGTCCTTCAACTTTTCTTGTTCAGCTTCTTCAGCATATAGGATCTCTAGGTCTCTCTTGGGTCCAAATGTTCTTACATATTTAGTTGGTGCAATAGAGGCTTTGAATGTGCTTTTAACCTTGAGTAGTTGAATGTTGTTGAAGTTTCTAAGTTAAAATGTAATGAACTTGCCCATCGTAGAATTGAATGATACCTCGATCTTGTTTATAGTTCTCAACTCTTGAATGGTTGAAACTCTTATCAGGAATAACTTTAAGAAATCCCTCCTAAGAAAAATATGTAAAATATGGGTGAATTCAACATTAAATGTGAATGAAAATTTTCTAATTTGGGGTGATTTTTTTGTTCGAGGAAAGGGAAAAAATTATTTTCTATTGGAATTTTTTCCTTTCTATATCAAAATTTAATAATAATTATGGTGAATTAAATTTCCTTGGCATGCAAATAGATGTAGGTGATTTTTTTGGTTGGTCATAAACATTTTGTAATGTAAGAGGAAAATTAATTATTTTATATAGTATGAAATATTAATATAGTTGGCTAATTTGTGTATTTCTATAGAGACATTATTTAATATTTTGTGAATTGACAAAGTCACGGGTGGGCCATGTCCCATATGCCAAGTGTACAATGTATAGTGTCCTTGTAGTTTTCTAATTCATTAAGATTCAATTAATAATGTGTCTCTTATTGTTTCTAACTTGGTTGTTGTCACTTTGCATGTTATCATTGTTATCATGAAAGGAATCGATTTAGATCATTGACATAAGATAGATCAATGGCCTTAACTCTATTTTGGGCCTAATTTTAAATGTTATAACATAAATTCTAATTCTTCTTCAAATCAAGACACATGTCCCAAAGTTCAAAATATAAAATAGTTGGCTAAATGGGGGTAGTTGGATATACATGTTAGTAAAATGGTAGAATATGCTCAGCCCTAGGGAAAATATTATTTTATTCTAAGGGTGAAATGACATCATCTAATAATAAGACATAAGGTAAAAGCTAGTGAATATTTTAAAATAAATATGTCCTAAATGTAGATTAATTGGTGATTAGACTAGGATTTGGGAATAATTATGTGTAAACTAATTGTCAATTAGCATAGGATTTGAGCCCAAATTATTTTAATAACTTGGCAACCTATTTGACCCCATATGTAGGTTTTATTCACCAAACTATGATTTCCCAATGAGATAGAATCACTGCTAAAAGAATTACTAAATCTTATGGAAATCTCGTGTAGTAATGTTCTCAATACTTTTCTTACAGACTCATCTTATGTTACTCCTTTGTATGCTATAATGGATAGCATAACCTCTTTTATACACTTTCCATAGTATTCCATATATTTTCCTTATTGCATCCTCATTTCATCAAACTTTCCTCTAAGGCTTTCAACTTTAGGCTTCATGGCATTCTTATTGCCACCATGGAAAAACTTTAGCTTCTTCCACATCCTGTATATGAAGTCTAGTTCCTCCACATCTTTATACTTGGAGTAGGACAAGGTTCTTGCTAGAGCATCCATTGTGGATGTGTTTTTATCCTCCTTCAACTAGTCTATGTTGAGTTGACTAGATGGTTCAACCAATTTTACCTCTACATGGGTCCAGTAAGCATCTCAAAGAGTCTTCAAATTCAAATGCATCTTCCTATATGATGCATTGCAAATTTCCTTTAAAAACTTTGGTGTCTCTTTTGAACATGATAATATTTTCCTAGAGCTATTAAACTCTTTTCTCCTAAGGACCTAGGCTCTCATACCAATTATTGGACCTACTATAGATTTTATACTAGGGACTAAGTTGAATTAGTATACTTACTAGTTTCAAGCTTTTTGTCCAAAATCACACTTCACACTTATCTATGGGTTAGTGCTAGATATAACTCAATTGCTACATAAAAATAGTAATACATAATACATTACCTATTTTGTGGAAACCCAACAAGGATAAAAGCATAGTGTGTGAGTCAATCCTCACAATTCTAGGACTCTTCTGAAGATTGTCTAGTCAAGAGCTCATCCATGTTAGAAGATTACAAAGACACTATTAGGTTCCACCCATTTAGGGGAATTTGATAAGACCTATGAAATTTTTTCCCTATTAGAAGCAGCCTAGTTAAAGGACTTTACAACACAACTTAATATGTTGCATTATTAGGGGATTTGTACAAAGAGCATATTAGGGTCCCCCGTCAATGGGATTTAATATTGTAAAGGTGATTAAAAAATAGGGAATAGTCTAATAGATATCTTGTATACTTATCTAAAAATAGATCCTTCTTCAGCTCTAATAATCTATCTAAAAGTATGCTTTGTGTTCTCTTGGCTCTATAACTTTAGTTCTTGGCCACTTATATGCTTGGTTCTTCTTTCCTTTTGCACATGACAACCTTGTGATGTTTGGGTTTGTTAGATTCTCCTTATCATGACAACGCCCTCAATGAGAGTTTTCTCTTATCACTCTTCTTGACTCCATAAGATTCCAATTAGCTTGACTCTTCTGGCTCTTCATCTAATCACTTGACAATCTAAATTTTCTCATTAAACTCTTCCTTCTTTTCTACTTTATTTTAGAATTTCTTTGAATCTATTATCTAAGAATTAAAATTTTGAATTCCCGTACCTACTTCTACCTTGACTTCATGTTGTAGTAGTGCACTACTCTTGTCAAATGTAGCATGTTTGTACAATAGTAACATATGCCATGTGTCCTTAATAACTTGTTAATGTTGGAAAAAATTCAAATTGACTATTCCTTGATCCATTCCTTCATCGTCACTTAATGCACTATTGAGCACACATGTATAAATAGTCAAGGGTATCTTTCTTCATGCTTGTCTTACTCATGTGGCCAATCCAAATCACTAGTCTAGCTACTTACTCTGCCGATGTGCCTCCTTTTTCTTGCACAAACTTCATTTAACATACTTCATCTTAGTGGATAACCTCTGTCATCTCGTTTGTTGGGTTCACACTTCCTCTCTACTTTGATCATTTTTATGACCTAGATTTTAGTGTGCTTTCCACTCATTCCTCTCTATTGGTCTTGGTTCCTTTGTATGTGTTGACATCAATGACAACACCTTTGATAACTAAGACTATTCATTAGGCTATTGTTCAGTCTTCAAGACACCTAGGGAAACACAAAATGTCCTTAGTGCATCTCTAAATTTGAACATTTATGTCAAAAAAGATGCTTCAAAGACCAAAATCCCTATAAACATTTATGTTTGTATAGTAGAGATGTGCAAAAATGATGACTATTACATTATTGAAAACACAAAAAACATAGAAAGAAACTAATTTTTATTCACTTCTATTTTACCAGCTTCAAATTGTATTCAATACTCTCTTATGTCTCATCCTACATTCTATTTATAAAGAATTGTATCTACTAATATGACCAAACTATCCAAAACTAACCTCTAAAATAGTTTATAGACAAGTTTTTTGTCAAATTGTAATTACATATAGGGTTCCAATTTGACAACTTGTTGTCAACTTTGGAAACACTACATTATTCAATATTTATATTTCTTAAAAGATCATTCAAAGGCTCTATTATAACATTGACATGATACTAAACACTATAAACTCTTACACCTCATGATTAGCCATGTAAACCATACATTGCATATAGGGAAATTATTGCAATTTTGCATCATTTTTGCATTTTATGACATTTAGGACTAGCAATGATCCATTTTAGAATGTTTTAGTGCCTTTTAGTCATTTATGACTCTATCCTTCATGAAGTTCTATTTTTACTCTATTCCATGGTCCTAGCTCATCATGATATTATTACTTTGTTAGGGTACTCCTACACCATACTCCTATGGTTTAAAAGTTTTCCAAGTCCTCTTGGAAATTTTTCTTGCAAAAGAACATGTTACACAATAAAGCATTCTCATCTTCATCTTTGGTTTGTAAAGGTCATTTTTCTTGACTTGTTTCTCCTTTGCATGGTGTTTCTTGAAACAGTTCCTCTTTATTTTGACTTTAGGTTTCCTACCATGGGAAAAATATAGACCATATGTTGTTCTTCACTATCCATTCCATCTACTTAATATACTTGTAGCATCATCATAGGTACCCAACATAGTTACTCCTCTTCTCCTTCATCAAACTTTCATGCCTTCATACTAGGAGTATGTGCCCAATATTGAGCATTTTCTTCAACCTTCATCACAACCTCATTCCTCACTATCAATTATTCATCATAGTAAACCTCTAAAATTCAATACCTCTACCATTCTACTACTATGGCTTCAAATTATTTCCATGAGTGAGGTTCCTCTCTTTGACCTACAACTACCTTGTCCTTATGCCATTCAACTTGGTATCTCAACTCCCCATCTATCCTCAAGGCTATATTAGTAGCTCTCTTTTTTGCTTCCACTTTTAGCCTTTTGATAGGCCACATTACCTTCTTTTTTATCTTTAAGTGTCATGCCTTGGATTTTATCCTTAAGATCTCTATCTTTTATTCTCTTTCTTCATCTTCCATTCTTCTCTTCTCTTGAATATTTTTCCACATTCCTTTATTCTCTTCCAATACCCTTCTTGAGACTCTAAATTCCTCTTGCCTCATACATTTCACCTCATCTTTTCTCCATTCTTCTTCTTTATTATTTCTCTACACTTCCTCTCTTCTTTTCTTTTCATCATGCATAAATTGTTTTAGTAATTGTATCAACTTTTTCTTATACTCTTTCAAATTCAATTCTTCTCTCTTCTCCTAGATGTTCCACTTCTCTCATACAACTTTATGTACATGTTGGTGGGTTTCTCTCAAATTCATAACAAACAAAGACAAATATCTTTGATTTGTATGTGAGATACAACTTCTCCTTGTTAACCAAGCCCCCTCAGTTAATGAAGCTAAATATAGATGGAACCAGTGTTAATCGAGCTCACTCAGTTAATAAAGAAATTCTGTGAAGATGCAATGTTAACCAAGTTCACTTGGTTAACACAAGAAAATCATTCCTAAGTTAGTGTCTACCAAGAAGGGTCAGGTAATGAAGGATTTTCTTGTTTTGGCATATTGATTTCAATAGATTTGTCTGTTGATTCTAGCCAACTGAGGTAATGAATATTAATTATTCTAAGATGTATTCAAGTCAACTTGACAATGCATAAGGTATAAGGCCAAGTGGAGAATTGAATGTGTAGAAGAGTATTGAAGAATAGAAGATGCTTGGAGGAAGTGAATTAGAAGGATAAGTAGAATATCCTTGAGGAGATGCAAAGATACATTCAATCAGAAGGGATCAAGTATACAAGCCAAAATTGAGATCTGTAATCAATAATTTAGTTTTATCAAAAATTTGATCATCTCATTGATACTCTCTAACCATTGTAGTAGTGATCTAAATCTCTTAACAAAGTTGTCTTAACATCTATTTATGAATCCTCTAACAAGGTAGTATTACTATTGAAGTGTCTAAAAACCTCTAACAAGACCACTCCTAACAAGGTGATTAAATTCTCTAATAGGGTCACACCTAATAGTGTGTTTTGTAACCTTTAATAGGGTTAGCTCCTAATAGGGCTCACTTCAGAAGAGTGAAAATCAGTAATTAGTTGCAATTGGTGGTTTTTCCCAAATTGGGTTTCCACATTAAATCTTTGTGTCACTTGTGTTCATTCTATTTATCTTTATGTATATGTAACAAAGTTAAGTAAGGGGGTAAAGGCATAGACCTATGTCACCCTTTTGTAAAGGAAAAGGCTAACAAAAGTATAACTATTCACCTTCAATGATATAAAACTAGTATTATTATTTAGAATTTGAATATGAAGTAAAGTAATGAAATGTGTAGAAATGGTTAAAGTTTAGGATTAAATTTTTTAATAATTATTTGGAATAAGAAATGATATATTTTCCTAGTTTTTATAAATAATTTTTTAGTTGCTGAAAAATGTTGAAAATTAGGGGTTTAGTTCCCACCACAAAACTACATGAAAATAATCATTTTTTTATTTGAACTTAGATTATGTTATAGATAACACATATAGCTAGAACAATCAACAATAAAAATTGACTTTAGAGCTATATTTTCTCTTTTATAGTGATTCAAATTTAAACTCACCCCAAATCAATAGTTTTCATCTCCCACCACATTTTTAAAAACAAATCTATTCTAACCAAAAGATAAATTATACACTCTAAAAGAGGACTCCCTCCTCTAGAACATCATATAATTTTTTAATTTTTTGATATGATTTAATATTTTTTCTTTCTCAAAATCAATATTTTTTCAAGTGTTAAAATACGTGCTTGTAGAAAATTTTTATTACAATATACTATATCTAATTAAAACATTAAATACTCTATATGAGAATGTTCTTGACTTTGAACTCTATAAAATGGTGTTTTTATTTTACTAAAAAAATAATAAGAGATATTGAAATGTCAGTTTTCTGAAATAATATTATTTCGTTAATAATTGGATAAAAACTAGTATAAAACATGCATTTAATGGACATTTCTAATTGGAAAAGTGTGAGACCATATATAACTTAGCTAGAATGAACTTATCTAGATCATATGTTTGAAAAAATTTAATTTTTGGACAGAAATACTCAAATTTAGTCATTTTGATAAGTCAGCTTGAAAGGTGACAAAAATTTGTACTTTTACCCAAGGTTAATTACATATAATGTCTTAAGATTTTTATGTTAAGCAGTTGTCGAGTTATTTGAGTGTTTTTCGAGTTACAACATTTGCTAGTGTAAACCGAGTGACAGTGTGTTTACCAAGCATTAGTATTTTTAGTGAAGTTTATTCTGACATCTAAGGGATATGAGATTTACTTTTTGGTAGTTAATTCACCCCTCCCCTCTAGTTACTCCTCTTATATTTCTAACACTCATATCATATGTCTTTCTCCAAGACACTACTTTATTTTTCTAAACTAGAAACAAATTAGGGTTTCCTCAAATTTAAATAAAACCTTTCAATGGTAAACTAATCATTTTATAAATCTTATACCTACCTTAATTCACATATTAAATGCACTCAAACTCTATCCAATCATGTGTAGCATTATGTTGGCATTTCCTTTCTTTTACTTATGGGATATTCTAACTCCTCACGAGGGATTCACAACAATAGATCCTAGACCCTAGACTTGTAACTGATCTTATAATTGATTTCCTAATATCCTAGAAAAGTGAAACACCTTCCACCTTGCCCACAATACCCAAAGAACTTTGTGATGCATTAATTAAATCATTTTTACAATCTATTTAACAAACCTCATATCCTTACAACATTAGTGGCAACAAGAATTCATCATCCTATCCCTGGATGGTATCTATTCAAACTGACCCTAGAAATAGTTAGGAATCTCCCAAGTTTTTTTTCACCCTCCCCTTCTATCTTAGACTCACTCATAATCTCTTGTTTAATTAGATATAAAAAAAATTATTTGTCACTATCATCTCATGACAATTTTACCCCTGCCTATAACTTCATTTTTTTGACCCTATTTTGGATGTTCCAATATTTGTAGCACCTTCAAAAAATTCTAAAATGCTACTTACACCAACACCATAACCTTCAAAACCAATACTAGTTTGGTACCATGAAAATAACCTTTTTTTTTACTCTTATGATAGAAAACCATGTTTGTGATTGTTACATGCATGCTAGACCTCAAAGCCACATTAAACAATCTACATGCTTCTCTTGCAAAGACATAGACATATAATTTACAATATTTCACACATCCCTAAAAACTTAGAAGGGTTTATTCTATGCGAGATTGTGGAGACCTACATTTTATTGACCCTTTGGTTACCCTAGCAAGGGTTTTTACTAATTTAGAATAATCTTATTGGATCTCTATGTATAAAGTTTCTTACAAGATGCTTAAAAGATCAAAATGTCCTAATACCTCTCTAATTCTCTCCCACATGAAGTTCCCTCAAAAAATTTATGTTGGATACTAGAAACATGCAATATTCATGATTGTTATAGTATTGAAAAGATAAAAAGGTAGAGAGAATATTTTATTAATTCTCTTTTATTCAATCAAACTATTGTTGATTGATGGAGGTATAAATACTATAAACAAGATACTAAGAGGGGGGTTGAATCATAATCTTAAACAATTCAAAATTTTCACCAATTCACTCACATCTATCAATAAACTTGTGCATGTAAAACTTGCAATGTTAATCTATTGTAACATATAAATCTAATAGATCACATGCATGAAAATAAACACATAACACAATATTTGTCACCTAGAAACCCTCCAAGGAAAAGGTAAAATTGGGGTGGTGATGACACCCACAAATATTTACTATTCAGTAATTAAATTAACCTATTACATGGTTACAATTTGTATGATCATAAAATATGATCTACCTTGCAAGGGGTATGCCCTGTTAAAAGCTAAAGAAACTACTAGGTCTCACCTTGTTAGAGGATTTAACACTTAAAATAAAGTAAGGACTCTATTAGGATATTTACAAAGATCTATTAAGAGATTTACCCAAATTCAAATTAGTTAGAATTGATTCAATACCTAACTCTCAATTTTATCTAAATATGATTCCAAGTCTTCTCCTTACTCACTGATCCTCTCCTCTAATATGATATTACTTTTCTTTCCCTTTTGATTCATAGCTAGCAATAGGTTACTTTCTTTGTTAATTTATAACATAACTCTTCACTAACTTTTGATCTGATCTCAATCCTTCACTTTAGTTCTTGTTTGCATGTATACACTTCTCCATTCTTCCTCTTTCTCAATCTCGCACACATGCATGATCTAGGTTAAGATCCTTTCTATTTAAAAAGTTTCATAAAGATTTTTCTAGATGGTTCCATAATAGCCTCTTTATCTGAGTCATTGATGAAAAATCATAAGAATATCTAATCCACATCATTTATGCATAAAACTCTCTATAAAAACCTCTAAAAACATTAAATGGTCCTTCCACGTTAGCTTGGAAATGTGTTACCTTAGAATCTATTCCATTCCTAACTTTTGTGAAAATTCTACATTGCTTTTTCTTTACTATTTTCTGATACTCAACATTGTTATTTCTTGGTATGTATAGTTCTTAGCACACACTATGTTACTTTGCACTTGTATGCTTTAAACTTTCTCAATCATCGTTGAGCTTGGCTTTTATTAAAATACTTGGTGACCATACACTTACTCAGCTCCTATAGAGCTCAGTACATACTTGCTTATGTATATAACTCATCCTATGTAGAGTATCTTAGTTACAATGATGAGCATCTAACTCTTCCTTCTAAATTATGGAGTGGTTAACACTAATAGACAACAATGGTTAGAAAAACCAACAATCTCCTCCTTTGACATTAGTGGAAAAAACACATTTGTCATATTTACATCTTTTGCAACATAATTTGATAATGACCTCTCCCCTAGGTATTATGAGTTATGCTAATGAATAACAATAAAAATGAATAAAAAATTGATCTATTTCTCCCATGTTTCATTTTAACAAATCTAGTTCCCCCATCAATACCTAATTCCCACTTCTTTTTGAACATTTTATGTCACTTCTATTAGGGTTGAACGAGTGGATGTAATCCATATTGCTCAATGAATTCCTTATGAAATTTGATGATCATGGAAAATGTGTGGTCCCATGTAGTTCTTGCTACCTCCAAAATATGATTTTATAATTGAAGTCTTGTATCCAAATCAATTAAAATATTAGCCACTAAAAGAAGATGATCTTCTATGATACTTCTGTTGGGCGGTCATTATGCATGAGGTCAATGGCAAGAATCCATTGCGCAATTCCTCTCTTGAAAAGCTAACCTTTTGGGATCAACTCCAAGGTTCAGTATTTGTCTTGCGACGTACTAAAATCCACTCAGTTGAAGATAAATGTGATTGTTCACAAGGAGGCCTTTACTAGTTCTATTATGATCTCAAAATGAAGTAAAACCTATTTGCTATCTCAAAATAACACACAAAAGAACAATGTTTTTTGTATTTTTTCTTTTCCAATGAATACAATCTAATAATACAACTAAAATGAGTTCCTATTATAACAAGGGGCTAGCAAAGAAAATAAAAAAATTGAAAGCAAATAACATGAAATTGAAATAACTTGAAATTGAAATCCTAATGGACATAAGCTACAGAATATAACACACTATAAGTTAAGCTTTTGAATAAATCAGTAGGAAACTAATGAAAATAGGAGCAGTGCTTCCCAGAATCCAATGATGCAATTGTCAATGAGAAACTTTAACAATTGTATGATATTTCACCTTTCATCAAATCGCAAGGCCACAAAAAGTGTGCTCATGTGAGACAAAAAGCTATGCAGACACAATTTGATGATCTCTTCTCGAGCTTGTTATGTCAGCAGAATTTGTGAATCTTTAGCAAACACCGAAACTAAAAGATTGCACAACTAGAAACAACACAATAAACCTTTGGCTCAATCACAATCTCATGAATAAAATTCACAAAACAATGACATATTCAGGCAAGAATCACTACACTTGAATGTGAGAACCAAAAGCATAATTTTATTGCATAATACCGACGGCCCTTGTTACATATTACAGTGGGGTATTTATAAGAAATTGTCTCCTCAATTTGTGTTGAGAGTGAGAGATATCTTCATGCAATAAAATGCTTTTAAACCATTAAAACAAACTAAATATATACAGACTAACAATTAATATGGTGCTTAGAGGGACTCCATCCATATTTTATTCATTAATTGGATGCATAAGCACTTTACATGTCAAAAATAAAGAAACCATAAGAGAGAAAGTAGGAGGAAGCCTTCAGTAAAAGTAGGAGTGTCTGGAGGTGCCAAAAATAGAAGCTAGTCCTTTACTAGGCGTGTATCAAAGTTAAACTACCATTAGAATGTGTTCTTGATGCATGGAAAGTGTTATTTTTGGAACAAGCAATTAATTGTCGATGCACCTCTGATTTGCAAAGCTACACACCTGTAGAGTTGTGGACCTCGAGAGGGTCAAAATTTCAAAATTTAATTGAGTGTCAAAATTGAAATTTTGGCATCTGGGTTTTTTTCTTCTTCATCCCAAAGCTATGTTTGGATGTTTGCCCTTGAATTTATATATCATCTCAGTAATCTGAGCTGCATCTAAAAGATCTAAAGCCTCATACTTATCTTTTACCTTCTGTCTATAATTGTCTACCTCAATTTGGGTTTCAGAAAAATCCCCGAGTTTGGTATCCAATTCCAACAAGGCTTCTTCTATTTTGAAGGCTTGTCAGATGTCATAATCATTAGAAACCTCCACAAAAATCTTCTTGAAATTCTCCACTATTGTCTCTACAAGTAACAACTTTTCATGTTCCTCATCTTCAAAAATATCCAAACATGCATCACTATAGTGTCTCTCTACTTCTAAAATTCACTCTCAGGCTTGGTCCTTGAGCCAATGAATCTCCTCGTGTAATGTCTCCATTACCTTATTACTATCCCCTATTTTCTCTATCCAATCATTAATCATATCTAATTATTCTCTGGTATATATATCAATCAAAACCTAGTATCTTTGGCCCTTTAGAGCTTGTAAAGTCTGCAAATCCTTACTCTAGGCCCATACCTCATCCATGATACTAAAGTCTTGCTTCAAAATTGCTATGATCGTATTCACGTTCTCCTGCATAGCATGCAGTAACTTAAAATTTCCTATGATAATGGTAACAAATTTCTCCTCAAAAATTTCTTGCCAATCCTAACAAGCCTTCAAAAATGCATCAAGTTGCACACCTCCCCCTTCCCTAAGTACAGTGTTCAAAGTCTACTCAGAGTGTTCAGGATCTAGAGGACCAACAACATCAGCTAGATATCCCTTTAGGATCTCAACCTACCTCTAAAGTGCTTAGAGTTTGACCACCTCTTGTTCCATGTGCTTAAAACCTCTTTGACTCCCATAGTCATCATTTGTTGAGCTAAATCCTATATAGGCCTTCCCAACATAACATCCTTTAATTCATAATCCTTCAGGCTAAGGCCTTCTACATCTGTGCCTTCAAGAGGAAGAGCCACTTGTGCAAATAAATCCTCGTACCTTATGCTAGTGAAAAATTCCAATGGTGTTGCCTCGTGTGATAGAGACTCAGGCTTATTCAAAATCTCTACAATGTCACAAATGTCTTCCTCTAAAGCATGAAATTGAGGCTTAGTACTCCTCATTATCTCCTTTAAAATCCACCTAGGGATATGTCCTACTAAGGACTTGGCTCTTGATGATGAAGGGGTGTGTTCTGCTATCTCCTTCCCCTTATCACTCTTTGTCAGAGTCATATCTTGTTGGGAGGATTCCCCTTCTATAGCCTCAATTTTGGTAGACCCTATAGCTTGAACCTAAGTGTCTTGGGAAGGTGGTTGAGAATATTCCACCATTTGTCCTTCTGACACTTCACCAGTTGCCATTTGTTCTGGTCTCTCCTCTAATGATGGTTTCTTTTGAACATACTCTCCCTCTAAACTCTGAGATGGAGGAGTCACCGAGCCCTATTCTACCATTGTAATTTGTGGTGGAGATGAAGGAGTAAGATTAGGACCCTATGTATCTAGCGGCATCTACGTCTAGTCTTCCTATTAAGGTTCACCTATGGGGATGTCCCTAATTTTATCCCCAATCAACTTTGTACCTATGGGCATGAAATCAAAATTTGAAATTGAGAAAACATCATTTCCCTCTTCACTCTACTCATCCACCCATTGCTATACTTTATCTTCTAAAGAAGAGAGTTTTAAGGGTTCAGCTTGAGTGGATGGTGGGGTACCTGTGGCACTCTTTCTTCTTTGAAGCTCTATGGCTCTAGCTAGTCGAGTTCTTCCTTGTAGGGGAACTTGTTCCTCTTCCTCTTTTGATTCTTCTTCTTCCTCCTCTTTGTCTCCTTTTGGAATGCTTTCAGGAATAGATGGATTAGGCACTAATCTTCTACTAATCATTTTCCTTTTCTTCATCTAAATCTTTAATCTTTTCTTCTATTTCTTGGAGGTAGAAGGAGAGGCTAGCTCTTCTTGTGTTGGAGGAATGGAGACATGCAAAATCTCTCCCTCTTTTGGTTGGGTGGACACAATGGGAGGCAATTGAAATTCATCTTGGACTTGGGTAGCTTCAGTATTTTGGGACCCTTGTGGACTCTATTCCTACTATTAAGGAGGCACCTATTCTATCTGAATCCTCTAAGGAGAGGTCCTCTTTCTTTTGTTCTTTACTTTCCTTTTAGGAGGGTGATAATATCTGGGTAATAATATCCAACTGGGCGATCAAGCTAGTACATTATTTTTGGCCTAATAGGAGACTGAGCTGCAAAGGTAGGAATTGTTACTTTCTTTCCTCTACCTCTTTTTGAGCAAGCATGTGTGGAAGATCACTCTGTCAGGAATTGGATCAAGTGGAAAAGGTTTCTTGATCCAATCCTTCATCATTCTGATGACATGCCTAGCTTCATGATTAATATCATGGGCCTCCTCCCTGTCAACCTCAGCATTTGTAATGGGTCTTTCACCAATTTTTTCTGCATTGAACAAGGGTCCAATAACTCCTTAGAATCTTGTTGCTTTATCTCCTTTGGGATTTTCAACTCGAGAGCCTTTTCTGCTAAATACAAAGTCATCGTACAATAGTTCGTTATGCAAACATCATAGTCATTTGTGGCATTCATCTAGTGAGCTTTAACAACATCCTCATGATGGAAGTCCTTTCCTACCAAACTCTCAACTCTCCTAACATTGTCAAAATTGGACCCGGGAGAGTTGTATTCTTCAAGGGGATAGTTGTCCCACTTTGTACTTCCTCTTCACCTGATATGGTCCAATGACCAATGGCCATGCACAACAAGGTCTCTATTGTCTCTTTATCTTCTCATAGGCTAACTCAATTTGTCGAGATATCTCCAATAGCACCATTTTACCACTTGCATATCTTAGGAGCTTCTTAGGATTGATAGAGACACTAGCTACCTGTAGATATGTGAACATCTTGAACTGGATGAAGTAGGCTCTGAGAGTTGTAACTTGTGCTTTGGCTTCAATAGATAACCTCTTCCCATAGTCTCCCTCAATGAATCGAATGATCACAAAAATGAACACATCATTCATGATTCTATATTCCTTGCTCTGTACTGAGAGTTTCTTCCTCACTAGCTGAGGGTAGACTATGTATGGCCAGACATTGGGGTCCTACATACTACCTCTCCTATACAAATCGGGATAGTTTGTTTCCCTCACCACAAGTAGGTATACCATGTAAGAAGTCATGTAAAACTTCTTCTTATCATTCACTATCCTTAGTTGCTCACACAAGTTCTCACTTAGTGTGGCAGCCCAGTCCAATGGTATCTTTTCCTATCTGATGGTCTCAATGAAGTTGACCATGAAGGTGCTAAGGTGACCAGCTACGGGTAAGCCCATGACTCTACTTAGGAGAATGATGGAATAACCGATATCCTCCTTCATGTATCCTCTAGTCATATCTACTTTTCCTATTATCTTTCCTTGAGGGGGCTTCTCAATGAGGTAAGAGGATTGAATGATGTCAATTGCTTCCTATTGGTGTTCCATATACCATCTCTTAGCTGCTTCATATGATAGCCTTATGAACTAATCTTCTCTTGGTAGGTGGAAAACCCTCTCAATATTGTTGGGTCAAAGATCCAACACCACCTCCCTAGTGACACTCTTGATGACCCTTTCTTCAAGAACAAAACACTGTGACAGGGCCATAATTAGCTTACTTGATTGTAGTGACATAGGATGTGATGCTATGTTCACTAATCTAAAATAGATTAATTCAGACATCATGGCTGTTCTCTCTATTGGCTTGTTGCAAATTCTTAGGAATTCACCTAGATCCATGTGCCCTTAGTCAATATCTTAGATTTTTGCATGGTCATCATGAAATCTTGACTTCGAGGGTACATCTTGGAATTTGAATACTATAGGTTTGGGTGCTACTCTGAATGTGTACGCCATTTGATTACCTGCACATTGTGAGAAAAAATGATTATTAGTCCAAAGATAAAATGAAGTGTGAAGTGTTGGGGGGGGGGGGGGGGAGGGGAAACCCCCCGCGCTGGGCAGAGTGTCTAGTGTGCCTCAGCGCGCATACTAGGGCACAACACACACTCCATCGGTGCACATGTGCTAATGCACAAATTGATTGATTTTTTTTTTACTTTTAAACTTTTTTTTTAAATTATATTTTCCCAAATTTTTATTTTTTTGTGTTTTTTCAAATTTTCTATGACTCTAATACTCTTAACTCTAACATTTTTTTCCCGACTCTCGAACTATGAGTCTGGGAGTTGGAAAAAAATATAGGGGGTCCCCATTCCTAGTGAGGAATGGGGTGTGTGTTGCAAATACCACAACAAATAGCCCTAAAAAAAGGAAGAAATGACCAAGGCATTTCTTCATCAACAAACATTCCTCCAATGTGTGTCAAACACCAACCAAACTTTGAACATCTCAAGAGTCTTTCAGATGACTTTACAATCAAAATCTCAAAATTTGAAACTTCAAACTCAGTGTGTACGTTGTATATTCATTCCCTTTGATGCCTTAGGATGCAGTCTATCAAAGTTTTCTAACAACTCATAAACAATCTTCCACTCCTCCAAGCTCATTCATTTAGAATCTCTATGAAGGCTTTTCATCAATCAATAGCTTGACCAGATGAGAAAATCAAATTAAGAGCTCTTATTGGGATGCCATGTACTTTTAATTTTCTATCCATTTGAATAATTGCTCCATGTCATTCAAAATGTTACTTTTGATGAAGCAATAGTTTCAATCTAAGATACTCTTTTTTGAAACGTATCTTTTGCCATTTCAGACCTTTAGAATCCTTTATTCTTAACATTGTATTTTCTCTTTTTTGTTTTTGTTCTTTTTGTATCCTAACTACGCTTAGACTATGTAGTCAGGACATCAGTGTCATTTCTTGGATTCGATCTCTTTTGAACACCCCTTGCATTCCTCTTTTAGAATTTTTTAGAAACTCTCACACCAATCAATGATCTTAGCAACCTTTCGAGAAGACCCCTCATATTTGAACTAGTTGAAGTTCAAATCATCTCTTGTCATCTTTGACTTCAATTCGACAACACTCAAAACAATCAAAATTTTAAATTTGCAAAGTGTTGAGAACTTGTTAATCTAGGCCTCTAATTTCCAAAATGAAAATCCCCTATTTCCACAAGGAATGTTGGTTGCTCGGTTGGTATAAGACACACAATCATTTAAATGTTTTGAAAAAGAAATACCTCTTCCTAAAATCAAAACCAAAGAATGGTTAGTAAAATCTTGAGAGAAAATCTCAAGTACACCTTACCCCCATAGGATTGACACAACTTTGAAAGGAAACACACAACTAAAAGTAAACACACAACATGAAAGCAAACACACTTGCAGAAATAAACACGCTTGTAGGAATGAAAATCTAAGCTAAATGCAAAAATAAAATCTAACTAATTTTTGTTTTGTTTTTGTCTTTTAGGCTTCAAAATAATGCTTCAGTAACTGCCCATTTACAGGTAAGGGAATAAATTCCCCCTATAAGGAACTGAGCCTAAAAGTGTTTTTTCTAAGAATTTTTGCGATCTGATAAGGTCCTATCCACAAGCGTTGAAACTTAGTATGGCTGCCCAGCTTTTCTTTCACCTTATCACATAGTAGAACAAGGTCAAAAATCCTGAATGAATTTATCATGGCTCTCTTTTCGAACCATCTTTTAACAACAGCTTCATGTTTAACCATGTGCTCCAATGAAACTATTCATTTTTCATCCATCTCTAAAAGATTCATCAATCTAATTTGTACTTTGTCAGCATCTTCAACATACCCACTCATGAATTTCAAAATTGAAATTCTAAGATTAAGTGGGAACACTAGTTCTTGCTTATAGACAAGAAAATATAGAGAAGTCCCCAAAGCATTTTTGACTCTCACTCGATTTGTCCATAAGGCATATTTGAGCTGTGCATGCCAATCCCTAGGGTTCTCCTTCAATAATTGTCTTATTATTGTGATCAAGTTCTTGTTTGTAGATTATGCTAACCCATTCCCTTGTGGGTAGTAATTCAAAGAGAACTTGATAATGACTTGATTTTCAAATGCCCATTGGGTCAAGAATGCAGATGCAAAAGCAGACCTGTTATCACACACAAGGGTTAATGGCATTCCAAATCTGGTAACAATATGTTCTTCCAAAAAGTATGTCACCACCTTAGTAGTGCAATTTCTGAATGTTTCTACCTCCATCCATCATGTATAGTAATCCATAGCTATGAGAATAAATGCATGTCCAGTTGATGATGGTGGGTTGACTCAACCAATGAAATCTAGCCCCCACTTTGTAAAGGGATGTATCTCGTACAGAGGCTATAAGGGCATTGCCAGATTTCTTTCTCTATTGGCACTAGTTTGACAAATATGGCAAGAGTGTACATTCTTGAAAGTATCCTTGAATATTGAGGGCCAAAAATAACCTAATCTTAGAATCATGTGGGTCATTGCTTCTATCGAACCATGTCCTATACCATACTTATCATGAAAGTGTTCTAAGACTTCATTTGCTTCCTCACGGCCTAAGCACTTCAGATAAATTCCTTCATAGTTTCTCTTGTACAACTTGTTGTCATGTAGCATATAAGATTCACACTTCATTTTAAGGCCCCTATGTTGTGAACTATTCATCCAACTAGGAAATTGGTCTTGTAGAAGATAATAAACAATGTCTTGATACCAAACATCTATGACCACATCTTGATTAATGTCAACTTGTGAAACAACCATCTTCTTCTGATCATCCTCATCCTTTTCATTGTCAAACTTGAATTCCTTTCCATTTCCATCCTAGTTATTAGCTATCATCTTTGACAACCCTTGACCTTTGACTAATCTCATAGATTGAATTTTGAGATCAAATTCTTAAAGTATAGCTATCCTGTTTCCTCTCCTTTTACCGATTTCATTCTACATTAAAAGCATCTTTATTGTTGGATCAAGTACAATTGCATACACCTTACTTCTTAATATATAGTGATGAAACTTCTTTACTACCTTGATCAATTCAAACAATTGTTTATCAAGGTTTGAATAATTCAACTCTACATTCTTTAGGGGGCAAATCATAAAAGCAATCGGTCTTTCATCCTCATTTTCCTTCTTCTATGTCAGAATCCTTGAACAAAAGTGTTCAAAAGAAAAGAAATAGATCTTAAAAGGTAACTCATAATTAGGACTCACCAAGACTGGGGCCATATAAATGGCAACCTTGATATCTTCAAATGAGTTCTTAATCTCTGGAACCCATTCTGTCTTAGTCCCCTTTTTGAGGAAATCATTAAGGGGACAAACTATCTCTACAAATCCACTTATGAATTTTCACACAAAGTTTATCTTTCTGAAGAAAGATTTCAATTCCTTCTGACTATGTGGAGGTGCTAATTTTAGAATAGATTCAACTCTATCTAGATCAATGGAGATTCTAGCTTTAGAAATAGCATGTCCTAGGAGCTTTCCTTTAGTAATGCCAAATGAACATTTCTTGGGATTGAGAGATATGCCATATTTACAACATCTATTGGATACCTATCTTAGATCAGCAATGTGGGTACTTCAATCTTTTGAAAAGATAGTCAATTCATCCATCTAGATGACTATACATCTGTTAATCAGTCCTTTAAAAGCTTCATCTATTACTCATTGAAATGTGGGTCCCACATTAATCAGTCCAAAGGGCATTCTTCTATAGGAAAAAGTTCCCCACTTCATTGTGAAAGTTGTATTTAGCCTATCTTCTTCATCAACCATCACTTGATTATATCCTGAATATCTATCTAGGAAAGACATCATTTTTGAACCATTTATAATTTGCAGAACCTCATCAAGTGAGGGTAGAGGATAATTGTCCTTTTGAGATGCTAGATTCACGTTACAAAAGTCAACACAAAGATGAATCTCTCCAGTCTTCTTTCACATGGGAGCCAAATTTTCCATCCATGTGGAATGGTGAATAGGAAATATAATCTTAGTATCTAGTAGCTTCTTTACTTCTTTCATGATCAGTGGTTCTATGATAAGATTTACCAGTCTTTGTTTTTATCAGAATGGTTTGGCATCTATTTTTAGTGGGATGTCATGTGTGATAATCTTAGGATCATAAGTCTTTAGCTCTTCATAGCTCCAAGCAATGACATCCTTATATTGGGTGATTAATTTGAGCATGTCTTCCCTTTCTTGTTGATTGCACGCTTTTCCTATTTGTACCATTTTTGGTTCTTCATCAGTACCCAAATTGTACAAGTCACATTCTCTTATTCCCTTTTCTTGGGTGACCCTTCTATTGAGTGTTGATGCACCATGATCAAAGATGCGTTCTAGTTCAACCATTCCTTTTGGAATAGTGTTGGTTTTTTAGATTAAGAATCCCATCCTCATCCTCAAGCTCATCATCTTTAGGTTTTTTTCAAGTGTATCATCAATATCGTTTCGCTCAAAATGGTGGCTACACATGATAAACTCAAATATATGTTGATCATCTTGAAAAACCTAAAAGTTTGTGATATTATTAGGAATGGATGGAGTAGGAACCAATTCTACTAAAAATCTTTTCAACTTGATTCTTTCGACTAGCTATAAAGCACTTTTTGAAATGGCAAGAGCATTTGCTACCATGTTCTTTCTTCTTGGAATGGATTTGATGTTTAGAGCTTCATAGTCATCCATTATATCCCATACCCATTTTTTGTAAGCAAGTAGCCTTTTATAGTTGCAAGAGTATATGGATTTTAATTGGGATATGACCAATTGAGAATCCCCTTCGATCATGAGAGTTGTGACTCCTTTCTCTAGCGCAAAGAGAAGTCCTCAAATTAATGCCTCATATTCTACAACATTGTTAGTACATCTAAACTATAATTGATATGTGGCATAGAAAGACATACCTTTTGGGTTGACCAATTTGATACCTACACCTGCTCCCATCTTGCACCTAGAACCATCAAAGCAGAGTGTCCAAATTGCATTTTCCTTGGGTTTTCTAACTTTATGCTTATTTTTCCTTAACTTCTATTCCACTTGAGCCTTGAATGACTATTTCTTAGGAATCCATTGTAACTTTTCTTGTGTAGGACTTGATGATACCCCTTCAAAATCAATGGATAGAGGAAGTGTATGCTTTTCTTGTTTATCTTGAATTTCCCCTATGAGTTCTTTGATTTCCTCAACTTTAGGTTTAGGATGAAAGACTACTTAATTCCATCCTTTACATTTCACATATCATCTTCTCCTTTGTACTTTAATCATCCTAGGAGGTGGAGAAGACAAACCTCCACCATCTGAATAGGTATCACTGTATGACACAATTAGATCTTCGCTTTCCTCTGCAATATTTTAAACAAGGTTGGATGTGTTCACCAAGTTTTGGCTTTCTATGAGTTCATCTATTGAGATCCTTTTATCCTTGTTTTCCATTATGTAGGTCAATACCTTCGCTACTACTTCTTGGCATGACAAGAATTCAAACTCAGAGTGACTAACTTTGTATAACCAAAAAAATCCTGGAAGGAGGAAGATGCTAGGATCGACTTCCTCTTTTAAGCATTGAAAATTAGTCATCATACTATCTATGAACTATGTCACGATTTCACTTTTGGGTATTGGCATGTTAGGTTCTTCATTTTGCTCTTGAGGTGTATTGGCTAGAACCATATCCAATAGCATTACTTTGTATGAACCCAAATCCAATTGTAAGAATTCTATCTCCTTCAGGGCATTGTAATCTATAATAATCATTTTCAATTTGGGCTTGGCATCTATCTTGATTTGGTTGTTCAATCCTTTCCATGGCAACCATAATTGAGTGAAGTCTGTAGAAAACCATCCTCTTAGGAATTTTCTCCATTCTCTGCTCAGGAGTAACCCATATGTTTCTAGGATATCAAACACATATATCAATAACATCCTGAATCCAAGGGTCAACTATCAAATGTATCCGCACATCTTTCAACACACCAATGACTTTTACCTTTGTTTTATCCAACTGTATCACCACTTGATTAGAGGGTTGAGGACTAACTCCTAGCCTTTGAGTTATTGATAATGGAATTATGTTACATGAAGCTCCTAAATCAATGAGGAAATTGTGAAGATTCTTCCCATATATCCTGATGCTAAGAAAAAATGGGGGTACCTCAACTTTGTCTTTGAACATAGTGGGCATCACTTCTATAGCATTCACTTATTGAGATACTGCCTTTTGAGGAACATTATTCATATTGTGGGAAACCTTTGTATGATCCAATGTCTTCATAAGAGCTTCTCACTATTATGGAAAATTTTGTAACATGTCAAACATGGACATATTGGCCTTAGTCCTTTTCAAGTCCTCTACTACATTGTACTTTTCAGTGGACCAAGTGGGATTTTTTAGTATCATTTCTACATTCACTTGATTTTGATTCTATTTTCCTCCATACACTGGTCTTATGGTGGTAGATTGTTACTTGCTCTTGGATTAGGTGGAGTTGGTTGTAAACCTAGAGGAATCCCATCTATCAAAGATTCCTTTCTATTTCTCAGATTATACATATTTTGATTGTCATTGCGAAAGAAAAACATCTCATCATGTTGAATATCAAGTTCCTAACTAAATGGGAATGAGAATTCCTCACTTGTTGGTTGTTCCACTTGTGTATTCTATATATAATTGTAAGATTCCAATAGCATAGCATTGAATTGTATAGGAGGAGGATTATCATTTACCTAGGAATTTTGATTCATCTCCTAATTGCCATTATAGTACAAACCATCATTGTTAAGCACATTTTTTCTATCATCATACTGATTGATATCAACATATTGAATGATGTTGTTATCAATAGGAATTCTTCCATTATTCGATCGGGTGTTCCACTCTTGGTTTTGTCTTTGGAAGCTATTGTTGCAATCTAGAGGATTGAAGTTGTTCCCCCATTTATTGTTTCCTACATTGTTGTTATTATTGTTCCCGTTGAAGTTCCTATTGTAATTTTGACCAAAATTGTTGTTGTAGGGGCTAGCATTGTTTCTTTGGAAGTTGTTATATTTTCCTTGTGACAATCTAAGATGTGTCAATTCATTTTTTATTTGTGACATAATCTTCTTCATTTGACCAACTTCTGAAATAAGGTTATTGTTTGTTTCCATAGGAACTATGGCCTTTTGTTCAAAGAAAGCTATTTTTAGAGCCTTACACCCCAGATATGTTATCACATGATTTTGTGGAGCAGGTGCCTACTGTAATGGAACTAGATTCATAGGTATTAATTGGCTAGGCATTGTGGATGCTCCCATGGGGTATGTTGGTATTTTAGTGACTGCTTGTGTTGGAAGCATCATTCCTCCTCCATTAGGATTGGCTTTCTTCATAAATGTGATTGCCTCTATGAAGACTTTATCCAATGTATCAATATTTTCTATAGGAAGTCTTCTTAGAAAAATCACAACAAGATGGTCCATAGCATTTAGATAAATCTGAATAGTGGCCTTAACTAGTATAGTGTGTGGTGTTTCCAACTAGTGGTAGGCCATGTGAAGGAAATGGTTGAAGCATGAAACTATCTTAGCTAGGTCTCCTTTGATTGCTATTAATTATTGATGTATCACAACTTGGTTGATGAATGTTTTGAATTGTTCCAAGAACAATTTTTTTGAATGTATCCCAATCGCCAATGCATCTAGGTGGCAAATTGAAATACCAATTGAAGAAAAATTTCCCCCAAAGAGTAGGGGAATAAATGAAGAACTATGTACTCATTAGTAACTTTCTTGCAGTTGCAAATTTCCTTGAATACCTTGACATGATCTTCAATATTTTGTGTTTCACCATAGATGAATCTAGGGCAAAACTTCTTATGAATCTTAGGGAGGTCATGGAGTGCACCTCTCAAGTTTATTGGTGAGTCCACAGTGTTTGTGAAAAAGGAAATTGGAGGGTTTGGTGGACCTAAAGGTGGTTGTTGAGGAGTAGCTATTGGAATATGTGGTGGTCTACCAGGTGGTTGAAGTAGAGGTGGAGTTGAAGAAGATGATGAAAGTTTGAATGGTAGTGGTTGAATTCAGGATGTTCCTTTGTCACTATGTAGTTTACAAAAGTGGGTAAGCTCAAGAAACTCGCGTGCACTTGGTATAGACCTTAATGCTTGCTAAAATGGGGATTTTGGATAAATATCCTCTAGCTTGCATCAATTTTGAAAACAGTGCACCTCTGTAGAAGTACACTTTCTCACCTCTCTAAATTTTGTGCATCATAGAGTTTTGCGCACCTACACACCTATGAATTTGTGGATATGCATAGCTATGGACCTATAGACCTATGTAACTACGATGCTATGGACCTGAATTTATCAAAAACCCAGGAAATTTTCTAAACTTTTGTGAAGTATAGATTATTGTAGAAGTGAATTTTTTTGAACAAATTTTCTTCCTTTCCAAGAGTCTAAATAGCCCTCCTAGCACCACTTCTATTGGGAAGTCATTATGCACAAGGTCAATGGTAGGAATCCATTGTGCAATTCCTCTCTTGGAAAGATAATCTTTTGGGATCAAATCTAAGGTTCAGTATTTGTCTTGCGACATACCAAAATCTGCTTAGTCAAAGATAAATGTGATTGTTCACAAGGAGGCCTTTGCTGATTCTATTATGATCTCAAAATGAAGCAAAATCTATTTGTTGTCTCAAAATAACACAAAAGAATAATGCTTTTTGTATTTTATGTTTTCCAATGAATGCAATCTAACAATGCAACTAAAATGAGTTCCTATTCTAATAAGGGTTAGCAAAGAAAATAACAAAACTGAAAGCAAATAACATAAAATTAAAATAACTTGAAATTGAAATCCTAATAGACATAAGCTACAAAAAAAACCACACAGTGAGTTAAGCTTTTGAATAAATTGGTAGGAAACCAATGAAAACAAGAGCAACACTTCCTAGAATCCATTGATGCAGTCGTCAATGAGAAACTTTAACAATTGTATGATATTTCACCTTTCATCAAATCACAAGGCCATGAAAAGTGCACTTATGTGAGATGAAAAGCTATGCAGACAAAATTTGACGATCCCTTCTGAATCTCATTATGTCAGTGGAATTCTTAAATCTATAGAAAACACCATAACAAAAAGATCACACAAATAGGAACAATGCAATAAACCTTTGGCTCAATCACAATCTTATGAATAAAATTCACAAACCAATGACACATTCAGGCAAGAATCACTACACTCTAAATGCAAGCACCAAAAGCATAATTTTATTGCATAATAACAACAGCCCTTGTTACATATTAAAATGGGGTATTTATAAGAAATTATCTCCTCAATTTGTGTTGAGAGTGAGAGATATCTTCATGCAATAAAATGCTTTAAAAAAATTAAAACAAACTAAATATATATAGACTAACAATTAATCTGGTGCTTAAAGGGACTCCATCCATATTTTATTCATTAATTGGATGTATGAGCCCTTTACATGTATAAAAAAAAGAAAACATGAGAGATAAAGTAGGAGGAAGCCTTCAATCAAAGTAGGAGTGTGTGGAGGTGCCAAAAATAGAAGTTGGTCCTTTACTAGGCGTGTGTTGAAGTTAAACTGTCATTAGAATGTGTTCTCAATGCATGGAAAGTACTATTTTTGGAACAAGTAGCTAACTATCAATGCACCTCTAAATTGTAGACCTGTGTACCTACGGACCTGCACACCTGTGGAGCTATGGACCTTGATAGGGTCAAAATCTCAAAATTTTATTGAGTGTCAAAATTGAAATTTTGGCATCTGGGTTTTGTTCTTCTTCATCCCAAAGCTATGTTTAGATGTTTGCCCTTGAATTTCTCTATCATCTCAATAATCTTAGCTACATTTGGATGATCTAAAGCCTCATACTTATCTTTTACCTTCTATTTGTAATTGTCTACCTCAATTTAGGTATCAACAAAATCCCCAAGTTTGGTATCCAATTCCAACAAGGCTTCTTTTGTCCTGAAGGCTTGTCAAATGTCCTCATCATCAGCAACCTCCACAAAAATTTTATAAAATTCTCCACTACTGTCTCTACAAGTAACAACTTTTCATGTTCCTCAACTTCAAAAATATCCAAGCATGCATCACTATAGTGTCTCTCTACTTCCAAAATTTGATCTCAAGCTTTGTCCTTGAGCTGATGAATCTCCTCATGTAATGTCTCCATTACCTTATTGCTATCTACTATTTTATCTCTCTAGTCATTAATCATATCTAATTCTTCTCCAGTATATACATCAATCAAAACTTGATATCTTTGGACCTTTATGGCTTGTAGAGTCTGCAAATCCTTACTCCAGGCCTGTACCTCATCCATGACACTAAAGTCCTACTTCAAAATCTCTATGATATTATTCATGTTCTCCTATGTAGCATGTAGTAACTTCAAATTCCCTATGATAATGGTAACACCTTTCTCTTCAAAACTTTCTCGCCGCTCCTGACAAAACTTCAAAAATTGATCAAGTTGCAAATTCTGCTCAGGGTGTTCAGAATCTAGAGGACCAACAACTTTAGCTAGATATCCCTTTAGGATCTCAACTTGCCTCTGAAGGGCTTGGATTTTGACCTCCTCTTGTTCCATGTTCTTAAGAACCTCTTTGACTCCCATAGTCATCATTTGTCCCGTTGGATCCCATTTAGGCCTTCCCAACATAACATCATTTTATTCATAATCCTTGAGGCTAAGGCCTTCTGCACCTATGCCTTAGGGAGATGGAGCCACTTGTGCAAATAAATCCTAGTTCCTTATGTTGGTGACAAATGCCAATGGCATTACCTTGTGTGATGGAGACTTAGGTTTATTCAAAATCTCCACAATGTCACAAATGTTTTCCTCTAAAGCATGAAATTGAGGATTAGTACTCCTCATTATCTCCTTTCAAATTCACCTAGGGATGTGTCCTACTGAGGAGTAAGCTCTTGATGACAAAGGGGTGTGTTCTACTATCTCCTTCCCCTTATTGCTCCTACTCAAAGTCGTATCTTGTTGGGAGGGTTCCCCTTCTATAGCCTCAGTCTCAGTAGAACATATAGCTTGAACCTCAGTGTCTTGGGAAGGTGATTGAGAATATTCCACCATTTGTCCTTCTAACACTTCATCAATCACCATTTTTTTTGGTCTCTCCTCTAATGATGGTTTCTTTTGAACCTACTCTCTCTCTCTAAACTCTAAGGTGGAGGAGTCACTGAGCCCTATTCTACCATTGTAATTTTTTGTGGAGATGAAGGAGTAAGATCAAGACCCTGTGTATTTGGTGGCATCTGCATCCGGTCTTTCTATTGAGGTTCATCTATAGGGGTAACCCTAATTGTATCACTGATCAACTCTATACCTATGTGCATGAAATCAAAATTTGACATTGAGAAAACATCATTGCCCTCTTCACTCTACTCATCCACCCATTGCTATACTTCATCTTTTGAAGAAGAGAGTTCTAAGGGTTCTTCTTGAGTGGATGGTAGGACACCTATGGCACTCTTTCTTCTTTGCAGCCTTGTGGCTCTAAGTAGCCAAGTTCTTCATTGTAGGGGAACTTGTTCCTCTTCCTCTTCTGATTCTTCCTCCTCCTCTTCTTCTTCTCCTTCTGGAATAATTTTAGGAATAGATGGATTACACACTAATCTTCTACTAATCCTTTGCCTTTTCTTCATCTGAATCTTAATTATTTTCTTCTATTTCTTTGAGGAAAAAGGAGAGGCTGGCTCTTCTTGCGCCGAAGGAATGGAGACTTGAGATCTATCCCTCTTCTAGTTGGGTGGACACAACGGGAGGTAACTATGGTTCATCCTAGACTTGGGTAGCTTCAGTATCTTGGGACCCTTGTGGACTATGTTCCTGCTACTGGGGAGGCTCCTATTCTATCTAAATCCTCTAAGGAGAGGATCTCTTTCTTTTTTTCTTTCCTTTCCTTTTAGGAGGGTGATAATATCCAACTAGGAAATCAAGCTAGTACACTATTTCTGGCCTGATAGGAGACTGAGTTGCGAAGGTAGGAATTTTTACTTTTTATCCTCTACCTCTTTCTAGGAAAGCATGTGCATGGAAGATCATTGTTTTAGGAATTGGATCAAGTGGAAAAGGTTTCTTGATCTAATCCTTCGTCATTCTGATGACATGCCTAGCTTGATGATTAATATAATTGGCCTCCTCCTTGTCAACCTTAGCATTCATAATGGGTCTTTCACCAATTTTGTCTACATTGAATAGGGGTCGAGTAACTCCTTAGAATCCTATTGCTTTATCTCCTATGGGATTTTCAACAAGAGAGCCTTTTCAGCTAAATACAAAGTCATCCTACAATAGTCCCTTATGTGAACATCATAGTCATTTGTGGCATTCATCTAGTGATCTTCAACAACACCCTCATGATGGAAGTCCTTTCCTGCCAGACTCTCCACTCTCCCAACATTGTCAAAATTGGGCTAGGGAGAGTTGTATTCTTCAAGGGGATAGTTCTCCCACTCCCACTCAAAGGATAGAATATCCTACTTTCGCTTCACCTGATATGGTCCAATGACCAATGGCCATGCTCAGCAAGGTCTCTATTGTCTCTTTATCTTCTCATAGGCTAACTTAATTTTCTGGGATATCTCCAACAGCACCAGTTTGTCACTTGGGTATCTTGGGAGCTTCTTAGGATTGATAGAGGCACTAGCTACCCATAGATATTTGAATGTCTTGAACTGGATGAAGTAGGCTCCCAGAGTTGTAACTTACACTTTGGCTTCAATAGATAACCTCTTCCCATAGTCTCTCTCAATGAATCAAATGATCGCAAAAATTAACACATCATTCACAATTTTATATTCCCTACTCTGTGTTAAGAGTTCCTTCCTCACTAGCTAAGGGTAGACTATGTATGGCTAGGCATCGGGGTCCTGCATACTACCTCTCCTATGCAAACTAGGATAGTTTTTTGCCCTCACTACAAGTAGGTATACCATGTAAGAATTCATGTAAAAATTCTTCTTATACTTCACCATCCTCAGTTGCTCACACAAGTTCTCACTTAGTGTGGTGGCCCAGTCCAATGGTATCTTTGCCTATCTAATGGTCTCAATGAAGTTGACCATAAAGGTGCTGAGGTGACCAGCTATGGGTAAGCCCATAACTCTGCTTAGGAGAATGATGGAATAACCAATATCCTCCTTCATGTATCCTCAGGTCATATCTACTTTTCCTATTATCTTTCCTCGAGGGGGCTTCTCAATGAGGTAAGAGGACTGAATGATGTCAATTGCTTCCTGCTAGTATTCCCTGTACTATCTCTTAGCTACTTCATATGAGAGCCTTATAAACTGATCTACTCATGGTAGGTGGAATACCCTCTCAACATTTTTGAGTTGAAGATCCAACACCACTCCCTAGTGATGCTCTTAACAACCCTTTCTTTAGGAACAAAATGCTATGACAAGGCCATAATTAGCTCAGCTAATGATACTGACACAAGATGTAACGCTGTGTTCACCAATGCAGAATAGATTAATGTAGACATCATGGATGATCTCTCTGTTGGCTTGTTGCAAATTCTTAGGAATTCACCTAGATCCGTGTGCCCTTAGTTAGTATCTTGGATTTTTGCGTGGTCATCATGAAATCTTGACTTCAAGGGTACAACTTAGAATTTGAAGACCATAGGTTTGGGTGCTACTCCAGATGTGGACACCATTTGATTACCTACACATTGTGAGAAAAAATGATTGTTAGTCCAAAGATAAAACTTAAAAACAATGAATTGAAATAAGCATGAGGAAAAAAAAATGCCCCATTTGGGTATTTTTTATTTCTTATTTTTGTCATTATTTTAGTTTTCTCTTTTTTTTCCTTTTTTTTTAGAATTTTATATTTTATATTTTTATATTTTATATTTTTTTTGGCTTTTCGAAATTTAAAAAAAAATTGTATAACTTTTTATTTATTTTTGAAATTTTAAAACAATTAAAAAAAAGTGTGTGAGTGCACCGTAAGCATGAGAGACATGTCATGGGCACGATGGTCATGAAGGGTGTAGTTTAGGGTTTGCATAGAGCATGGGCGCAAGGTGCCACACGCACTTGAGGCATCAAGGGCATGCTAGTGTAAAGTGCTGACATAGGCAGAGCACATTGGTAGTGTTGCAGGCACCAAGGGCACCGCATGCAATGTGCTATGGGCATGAGTGTTGTTGGCACTGCGAGCATCGAGGGCACCATGCACGATGTGTCATGGCCATGTGTGTTATTGGTGTTGTGGGCACTGAGGGTGCCACATGCAATGCATCATGGGCATGTGTGTTGAGCATTGTAATGGTAGTAAATATCGTGCATGGGAATTGGAAGAGCACCAAACTTGATGTGAAAATGAAAATAATGAAGTGTGAAGTGTTGGGGGGGGGGGGGGGGGGGGGGGGGGTGCGGGGGTTTATAACACCCCCTCCCCCCCTCCCCCCACACTGGGCTAGGTGCACAACGTGCCACAGTGTGCACTCTGCCTGCATGCACATGCTTATGTGCAAATTGATTGATTTTATTTTATTTTGACTTTAAAATTTTTATATTTTTTATATTTTCTCAATTTTTGATTTTTTTTTTATTTTTCAAATTTTCTATTTTTTTGTGTTTTTTCTATTTTTTGTGTTATTTCAAGTTTTCTATTTTTCTTTTTGTTATTTCAAGTTTTCTATTTTTCTTTTTGTTTTTTCAAATTTTCTATTTTTTTTATTTGTTTCAAATTTTCTATGACTCTAATACTCTTAACTCTAACAATTTTTTCCTGACTCTCAAACTATGAGTCTGGGAGTTGGAAAAAAAAAAGTAGGGGGTCCCCATTCCTAGTGAGGAATGGGGAGTGTGTTGTGAATACCACAATAATAAGATCCTAGTTTATTTTCAATTCTCTCTACATGACCTCCAAATGAGGTATCGATATTGCTAGAAAATTGAAGCACTTCCATTTAGGACTAGTTTAGGCATATTAATAGGTGTTTTGGGGTCATATCAAGCTCCTTGAGTGGGTATTTGACTAGATCTGACTCTTTCCCATTATTCTCCCTCTCTCCCTCCTATTTCCAACCCCTTTTTGGCAGCCTTTTTTGAAGATCCAAAATACTTGACGTTCTGGGTCAAGGATGACCTTTGAGGTGGAGTTGAACCTCAAATTTGACCTAAGTCAAGGATGACCTCAACCCTAACCTAGGTCAAAGTTAACCTTGACCCTGACCCTAGGTCCAAATTTCAAGTTCTAGAGGTTTCAACATATCAGGCCTTGGAAACTTTCATTTCCTACTTCAAGGTTGGTTGTTTCAGATTTTGGAATGGTAAAATCTTAAATTGTATTTAATTTAGGTCTATTTCTAGCGGTTAATGGTTAATTGGAATTTAATTCTCCTATGTTAGACTCTCTATACATTTGTGGCCTAGACTAGTATAAAAGGAATCCTTTCTCTCTCATTTTCATATCCACTTTTCATAAGGACATGATCTAGAGATATATTTTTTGATGATCAAGCATCTTCCTTCCATTGAATTTGAGCATAAGTTAAATCAAGTGATCAATAAATAAAGGAGAAGAAAATAATTAAAGAATTCAAGTATCCAAGTAGTCAAGAATTCTATTCATCAAGGAGATCCATTGATAGCCATTGAAGGATTAAATCTCTTTAGAGCCCTCTTATTGAAGATTCTAACATACACATTCATTGAAGCCTCTTTCTATTCCAAGATCCATTCAAGATTGGCATTGAAGATCTAACACAATTTATTTGAGATATCCTACATTCAATTCTACATTTATTTAGAGCATCCATACTTGTGGATTCAAGGATTTGAATCCTCAACATGAATTTCAACATAAGCAAGGTAAATAGTTCCATTTAATTTGTTTATCTATATTTCAATTTCAATTCCATTTTTTAAGGTTAATTCAAAACTAGATTTAGACCAAGGCAAACCCATCATCCAACAATAAAACCCTTTTTCTTGTAGGAGCATGTGCAAGACAATGAATATTAGTGTAGATTTGAGTACCCTTTTTGACAAACTTTGATGATCCACGAATAGAATTTTCATCAAAGTAGTATAGGTCAAGGTTGGAAATGAAGTGGTAATATCTTATCTTAGCTTTGGGTCAAGGTCAAATTTCTCAGAAAAACAAAATGTTTTTGGTTTTTCTTTATTTATGCATTTCTAGTCCAAATTTGGTTGTAGAATTTATTGAAACTATATATAGACATCAGAAAACAACATTTTCATATTTACTCTACTTTAAGGTTAGTATTTGTTTTCAATTCAATTAAGATTTAAATACATACTTTCTATAACAAGATATAAGGTTTTCTTCTCTATTCATATTCTTTATAGATTGACTCTTTTGTGCATTAGCCTTTTTGGTTAATCAAATTGGATCTTTCCTTTGGGAATTTGGATTTAGAGGTAGATCTTATATGTCTTTCATCCCTTTCTACATTTTAGATGAACACTCACTATTCATCTTACATTTTGGTGAACCCATGATAAAAAACTCTTTTTTTATGGTGTTAGATCTTGTATGTATTAGATTTAATTTCTTTGATGTATTTGCATCTCATATAAAGTAAAAATACAAAAATATTCATTTCTTCATGCTTTTTTGTTTTGTTAGTTTAGTTCATTTGCATTGCATTAGTATATGAGCTTTACTACTTTTAGTTCTACTTATAATATTCTGGTTAGACAAAGTTGTGGACTTATGGGTGCCTTTGATCATGAGTCTTCCTCTCCTTTCCTTAGGATATCATATGACGGTTTGATTATTGATGATTCCAACCCTATTATGGAGTAAAACTATTCTCACTCATCTCATGATGAGGATGATTCTTTAAGAGTTCCTCCTAAACAAGTCCAAAAATTTTCAACTAAACTTGATAAAATGGGTAATTGGCTTATTTAAGAAAACCATAATCAAGATTCTATTCAATCTATAAATGCTCTTAAGAAAGCCCTCTATGATAATGATCATGCTGTTAATCTCCTATGTGGTATCACTCACCTCGTGCATTCAAGTGTTAGACCTTTAGCTCAAGAATCTCAAGATTTAGGATTTATTCCTTTGGTTACTAGTGTCAAATCTTTTTCAATTCTTTTACCTAGTTTTCCTTCTTATACCCATCCTTTGGTGACTACAATGGTTTTCTCCCTTTCTATGATTGTTTCTCCTATATTCCTTCTTGCATCACAACCTTCTTACTATAATTTTCCTTTTACCTATTCCAATCCTCTTCCAATTATGGTTCCAAGTGTTCCTCTAGTTGTTTCTTCCATTCCTATCATTTCTTACACTTTACCTGGTATTTCTAATATTGTTGTGCCTACTTCTTCTTCTAATGATTCAAAATTATTAGTTTGGCTCAAATTGAATCATCTTTAAAACAACAACTTGCTTCTTTAACTCAAAAAAAATTTAGAATTCCTACATGCAACATGGGAAGTCTTATATCCTTAGACATCATTCGTACTCTTGTTCCTCAGAAAGTTGTTATGCATCATCTTGAGAATTACAATAGAAAAGGAGACCTTGTTACTCATGTTAAAACATTTAAAACCCTTTGTAGTGACTACGCTCATGACCATAGAATTTTATCCAAGTTGTTTGCTTTAAATTTTCATGATAAGGCCTTGCAATGGTTTTGTTCCTTGCCTCCTTATGTTACAAGCTAGAGTTTTCATTGCACCAAAAGATTGACCTTTTAATGCTTGATACAACCACTAGACTTATAGAACACAATAGGGGTTAAGCCATGTCATGAATCTCAAAGGGGAACATTGACAGTTAGTCTAACAATCCCCCCCCCCCCCCCCCCCCCCCCCTCAATGTTACTCAAGGAGATTCAAACCTTTGACCAAGCTCTGATACCACTTACTACAAGCTAGAGTTGTCATTGCACCAAAAGATCAACCTTCTAATGCTTGATATAACAACTAGACTTATAGAACATAGGAGGTTGTTAAGCCATGTCATAAACCTCAAAGGGGAACATTGGTGGTTAGTCTTACACCTTATTCAATTGACTCTTTTCCAAAACTTTTCAATGCCTTTATTCAATAATTTCAAAATAACATTGTTCTACAAGTGTCTTTAACTCATTTAATGCATTGTAAACAAAACATTAAGAAAAATTTGACTAAATTCATTTGTAGATTTAATTATTTACGTTCTCAAATTTCTTATCATGTTTCTAACATTGATATTCAACATATGTTTATTTCAAATTTTCAAAAGGATAGTAGAGATAAGATTCTTCTTACTAAATTTACCCCTTCTCAATAGCTTTGTGCAACACTTCATCATTAGCAATTACAAGTGAGCCAATTTGAGAGAAACACTCCTATGGTTCCTATTCCACTTGCTAAGAGTGATGTTGCTCCTAATCCAAAGAAAATTCATTAAGCCTAACAACTATGCCAAGATAAATAAACAAGCAAATACAGTTGTTGATCAAGTTGTTGTTGCATCTCACAATGCTACTTCAGCATCCACTTCTTTTCGTTTGAATTGTATGTTTACTTCTCTCTCTAAATATTTACATTCTATTATGAATAGGTTGTTAAGTTCTAATATGATTACTTTACCTCCTATTTGACCTCTTTTACCTACTACATTTGCAACTAAATCTTTTGATCATAAAGATTTTTTTCAATACCATCATCAAAATGGCCATGATACTAATAAGTGTTATTTTGTGATAAGGTTCAAGAATTGATTGATTCTAATGCCTTATCTATGTATAGTTTTCATGGTAGTGGGAACAAGTATGCTTCTCCTCCTAATTAAAACCTTCAAATCTATGTGAATCCTTTACCTACACATGTTACTAATCATATTATCAACTGTTTGAGCATGTTGATTTATCACAATCCATATCTTCACCTCAACCTCAAACTCACACTCAACTTCAACCTTAAGTTACACAGACACCTCAAGTTAAACTAAAATCTCAACCCAAACCTCAAAAAAAATATAAGAATAAAAGACCTTGGAACTCTTGATTATCTTTGATGATTCTGAGATTATTAAAGGTCTTGATTGTCCTCTTTACATTTATGCTAAGATTGCTAAGATGCCTACACATAGTTGTCTAGTTGATCCTACATCCTTAGTCAATGTTATTGCTAAAGAAAATGTTTTTTATGAAACATTTGCAATGTGATTCTTATGACACATCTGATGTGTGGATTCAAACTTGTAATGGTTTTCTTTATCCATCATTTGGTTCTATTGATTTTTTGGTTGAGCTTTCTTGTAAAATTGTGAAGACTACCTTTGTTGTTGCTCCTACTTCTGATTAATTTCATGTTAAACTTGGTTTGCCTTGGTTGAATTCCATGCATGCTATTGCTTCTCCTATTCATAAGTGTCTTAAATTCATTCATGGTGAAGAAGTGAAGATGATTAACCATAGTTTATATAAGCCTTCTAGGCCCAGAGATTTTTCTGCACTTGACTTCTTTTGGCCTTTAATACATAATTTATTAAATTTTAAAGATACATATCCAAAAAAAAATGGGTTGGGGTATACAAGATCAGTTCATGAGTTTAGATGGCATGAAGCCAGATAAAATTACTATTCATCAAAAAAACACTAACAACAAACAACAATGCCCTAAGGTTGCATGAACAGTGCCAGTCAAGGGAGGATCGTTATCATCTAGACCCTAGAAGTCCTTGGGGTTAGTATTTGGCTCAAGGGGAGCCTAACCATTTGCAAAAATGACATCAACATCTCCAGGTTGTTTATATCCCTTTGGACTAGGTGGAGAGATAGCACGGTCTAGCTAAGGGAACGCCCACTTGGTGTCTCTATGCACAGAAGGCCAGCTTGTATAAGGGACAATAGGGGGGAGCCACATGGGACCAATCTAGATGCAACCTCTATAAAGTCAAGGCTGAGTAGAGAAGACCACTCAGACTACCACTGGGAGAGTGGTGATGAAGCTATGATCTAGGAGTATGTGAATGACATGCAAAACTACTTTTCCCTCTCTGATGACCATGAGGAGGAGTATAATCCCCAAAAAAGGCATCTGACAACACCCAAGAAACCATAAAAGGGAGTATTTTCCTAATGGGATAAAATCTCCTATAGGTGGAAAACCTCTAGCATGACCATATATGTCCATACTTATATCTACAACATGACATTATTGTAAATATGTGCTTTAGAGTACATAGCAACATGAATAGCAAGAGAGATGTGAGAAAATAAAAACAACATTTTGGTCCTTCCAAATTGTAAATAAAATCTCCATTTTGAGAGCATGGAATATCTAGGATTACTTGAAGGGAACCCTAGGAAAATCTCCTAGCACAACAATATGCCATGTAAAAGCCTCTAGGTGAAAAGATTTTTAACAATCATGGATCCAGAGCTAATAATTTTGGGCTCTCTTGCAAAACAAGAAAATATGTATGAATCTTATTGGTTGGACACAAAATCGACATCTAGGGTTTGGGACTCCTAGATGTCAGAGTCGATGACCCAAAGGAAGCCCCTCAAAAAGGAGGAACTAGGAAAAGTAAGCAATCTTTGGCTCCATGATGGTGTTCCAAACTATGGCAAACCTATGATTCAAAGTCTTATGCAAAGACTACAAATGCCAACATTGATTGAGAGTATCAACCATTAAAGAGGGGGAACCAACCACCAATATCCCAACTTGGGCTTATAACTTATCATATCAGTGGTAAGATATCACTTGTAACCTCTCCACTAAGGGTACTAAGCTTGTGTAATAAATGGGGAGGCACCACAAAAACTAGAAGATCAACTTTTTGTCGATCTAGATAGATAAGCTTGTAATGCACCTACAAGTCCTCCCATCATTGAAGACTCATATTAACCCTTGAAAATAAATCTTTAGGTTTCTTTATACCCCTTAGAAATAAGTGCATTGTGCTAGCTCCTTGAATCTTAGCCAATGGGACACCTTGAACAGAAAACAAGGGTGATGACCACAAGTTTTGTTGGTTCATAGAGAGGTCATCTATGAACCCATTGTCAACTCATCAAAGGCATGGCTTGATGGCTTTCTATGCTATCCAAATTATTTTAGCAACAAAATTTCCCTAAATTTGCATAGTTTCAGTGGTCACAAGAAGGATTAAAAATCTAATCCCCTACTAGGCAGGCCTATTGATTGGGAAGCCTGAAGAAATATAATGCCCCAACCAAATTTTCTAGACCTCATCACTAATGAGAGCCATAATGACCCACTTAGCATAGAGGTAAATCCTCTATTTGTGAGTGGAAACTATGCCAAGACCATGAGACTTTTTGGGAAAATAACATAAATACCAAGCAACTATATGAAAGCCATGATACACATCATTAGAGGCCAAAAGGAAATCCCTTAAGAGGTGCTCAAGATTGAGGTGTGAAGTTTTAAAAGGATCCCAACATGAGGAGTAGTAGACATGCATTGCAAGAAGCACTTTAGATAAATTTTAAAGTTTTCCTACAAGGGAGAGAATCTTAGTGATCCAATGTACCAATTTCATTTTTATCTTACCCAGGACATGATTCCACAACTCCATGGGGAAGGCTTGGAAAACAAAATGAATGCCCAAAAAATTGAAAATTTTACCATGTTGAACCCATTTTCACCTATAACATTGAAATCATTGAAAGCCTAGAAAGAAGGACTTTCTACAATAGAGGGTCTTGTACCATTGAATAACAGACCCAAAAGAAAGGAAAAATGTATCCAAGCTATTAGAAAAAAAGGTTAATTTCATTTCATTTATTAAATTACCTTTTCTCTCTTCTTAAGAATTCACTTTATGCACCTTTTGCATTCATATTTAATAATTAATTAGTAATTATTAAATAGCATTATCCTTTTAGCTTACCCTTTGTATCTTTTAAGTTACCCTTTTCGGGTTTCGATCTCCTTCTATAAAGATAGATCATTTGTAAGTATCTTGTATATTTTTCTTTTGTGAGAATACATTTGCATATTTTTTAGAGAAAATCCTTGCCTGAAATGTCCCTTTTCTGATTTTGTATGATATTTCCAACCTCTAATCAGATTTTCAAGATCAAACAACTAATATCACAAAGATCCACCAAATTTCTCAAGAAACCCCAAATCGGGTATTGCCAGAAATTGTGCCAAAAGCTTCATAGCTTCACCTATTATTAATAAATCTGAAAGTGGACATTTTTACAGAAATTTCAGCAGCATAACAGCCTACAAAATAACATTTCTAGATCCGTATAGCCTTTACACAAAAGTTCTCAAATGTAGGACAAAAACTATGCTCATCAGGCTCTTGAAGTTAACACAAAAATGCTCGGAAACACCACAAAAACACTAATAATCTATTTCAAAAGTTTAATCATGTCACAATACATATATTCAGCTCTATTTTAACACCTTAAAGTCTGAAATACAGCAGCAACCCAAACTGATATGAAATACTCAACTGAAAACACCAAACTCATACAAAAACCACACCCGAAAACCCACAAATCTGCATTGTTCAGCACAAAGGCAAACTCTGTATGAGAATGCACATGGAATGGCTTCAAACTCCTGTCCTTAGCCTTCCTAGAAACCTACAAACTCCCATTATTGGGTCTCCCTAGAAACCTATAAACTCTCTTTCTTGGGTCTCCTTCTCCGCAGGTTTGGCAGCCTCTGAAGAATAACAAAGAAATGAGCAAAATCAAGTTCTGGAATCAGCCCAAAATCCCTCCAAACCCCTTAAAAGAGGGCATAACCATAACTCACGTCCAAGAGAGGTTAATGAAACATATTTTAATAATAATTTTCATTTATTAGTCCAACAGGTTTCCAAAGATTAACCCCCTTTTTCTGAAACTTCACTTTCTTGGGCCTGCCTGCCTTAGCAAAGATTATTATTTTTTAATTATTTGAAAAGGGGAAATGACAAGTCCTCCCCTCCCAAAAATTTCTTGTCCTCAAGCAATGGCTGAACAATAAACCAATCAATCCACCTGGAACCCAAATGTAGTCATGAACTATACTATTGTCAATTAACACAGGCTTTTGCAATATCCTCTGCAATATAACCAAGAGGAATCTGTAATCAAATTGACAATTATTGCTCAACCAAACTCCAAAGTCACAACTTCCACAGTCAGAAACTCATGAGACACAAACTCTTAGAACATCAAAACCCAAGTAAAGTGGACAAATCAAACCACCAACACAGTAAATACCATCAACGCATCCCACTGGACTATACGGAATGTACAATCCAACTCTGCAACAATGGTGAATGCTCTCGAATGAAACTATACCAAGTATGGAGAATCCACACACTGTACAACTCCTGCAATCAACACAACTCTACAAATCACTAGCCACTATCTCATAACCATAACTCCCATGCACTGCATGAACAAGTGATACAACCCACTGTGATTGATCACCAACTAAGTCAGGAGATGTCATAGCCAAAGGAGTAGAATCAATAACAACACCCGCTGAAGCATCACTCCAAAACTCCTGCTCTAAGTCATGTATTATCAAGCTATCAATTGCAAAACCTATCGCCAAGTTGTGCCCATCACAACTCTCATATCAAGGCATCAAACTATCCCATAATTGACGATAAGCACTAGGAACCAAAGTACATCTCTGTATCATCATCTCATCAACATGGTCATCAAAGGTAAATTGATGAGCATACCTCACAATGTAATGTTGATAGAATGCACCAATTTTAGTCAATGCGTCAAACTGCAATCTAGATGTAACTAACTGCAATCGATCACTAACCAAGTTGGAACTGACTACTAGCTCTAAAGACATCACCAAGGGAGTAGTATTACTAGTAGGAACCATGCCAACTATCGGCTCACCAACATCACACATGGTCTTTGATACAACATCTCTAGTCTTCATGCCATTAGTGCTAGAGGTCACCACCATGTCAGGCATACCACAAAAATTTTCTACAGCACCTAACTCAACTGAACTTGACTCTAGTGGGAATGAACCTGATATGCCAATGTTAGTATCAAGGATGGATGCATCCCCATCTCCACTGTCTCTGACAATCTCGGCCATGGACATCCTCGGATCACCAAACACCACAGCTTGTGACTGTATAGAATTAGGTAAAGACTATAGTCGCTCTAACTCCATGGTCACCTTAGCCAAATAAAACTGTGACTCCTTGAAAGCCAACTGTGTACTCTCAAGAATCTCAGAAGTCACCTCAAGCTGCTTAGTAAGCTCACTCACCTCATCTTCCTTGGCCAACAATGCATCATATGTTGTACTGCCCTACTCCATAAGATAATCTCTGTCGGCTACCAACTGCATATAATTTTGTCTTAAAATCCGAATAGCCTCCCATAAAGAGTGGATCTTTGTCAAGGAAAGACAACTGCCTTCCTGCTCATCACTAGTAGGAGAACCCCATCCATAAACTACTAACAACTAACAAGCAACATCGAAATGCTGGCAAGTGATAGCAATGTCTCAGTCACTAACTCTCAACTGATTAGACACATGATAGCACTGGCTTGACTGTCTCCTACAAACCTCCTCTAATGCATTGTCTAAAGGAGTATCCTCAAAGTTACTAGTCTCTAGAGTATTACCATCCATATCATGTGAATCAAATCTAAAGCTCATATCAACATACAGAGTATCAAAAACATTAGCATTGCTGTCCAACTCCTCTATGCCCAAGGAAACTAAGTCTTCAAAACTGCCCACTGCATCCTCCTAGATGTCATCAATGCCAATATGATCCTGGGACTCATCTATACACACTGCCAAATATGTAATATCATCAACACATTCCAGCAAGTATGGTCAACTGGATATATGAACAAAGCCCAACATCAATGTATAAAAACTAATACCAACATTGAACAAGATACTGGCACAAGAAAAGACAACACCATGTAATCTACTAATTAAATCCATGATAGCACCCAAACAATCACTGCTACCAAAAAGTGTTAAAGATTTCCAATCAACTGAATCCCAAATGCCAATACAACAATCTCGAGTCCATATTTGTAAACTATAATGAGCTGGTAACTCAAGCAAAATCCTCACCTGAGTAATATGACCAATACCAACTAATTCTACATACCTGTCTAAAATTATCCCTATATCTTGGATGTGAATGCAAGATGAACTTGCAACATTATCAATGTCCACATATGATCTACCATTTGCAGAAAGCTGAGTATTAGGAGTGCAAGATGAAACTAAACTCAATTCCATGCCATGCTTATCCCCATGTCTCTCCCAGTCTTGTAATGCCAATGGAGTATTCACCAAAGAAGCTTGAGTGTCCTCGAGCTTGTGAGAAAGCCTGTCAACTTCCTCCTCCTTCCTCCTCAAGGCATCTGAATAGTCTCTGACAAGGCCAAGAAGATGGTCACGATCTGATAGAAGATGTAAATAACTCAACTTCATCATTCCCATTCCTTCCCTAATCGCTTGTAAGTCAACACAAGGAGACTTTGCCTGAACTCCCTTATGTCTACCCTGTAACTGAATCATCTGAATGTGATCCTCTATCATATCCCGCATCTTGTCATGATGAGATAATGAAATCACAATACTATCTTTGTTCACCTTTAGCTGGCTGGAAAAATCATGTGAAGTACTACCTGCCTCAACCTCATGTGATGAAGCATCTAACTGTGCCTAGTACTCTTTCTCAGCAAAGTCATGAATGCTCAATGTCTGCTCATCTCTACCAGGTATCTCACCATCATGCACAAAAACATCCTCATAATCATCATCTAAAACCACTACCTCCTGTGGCAGAGTAGAATCTGAGACCTTTGCTTGGCTATAAGCTAGTTTCTCAAACTCCTCATGCAAGTTCTTGGTAATTGTGTCATCTGCCTTGTGAGAAAATCTGCCAAATAGAAATCCAGTCAACTTATCCACCTTAGCTGGGTCAGAAAACATGTCATTCATTATACGGTGGTGCTCAACCAACTGTTCAGACATGTCATGGCTTATTTTCATAAGTTTATCTCGAATGTCTAAATAACCATCCTTTCTACTATTTTGACTCTAGATATCAATTGTCCAAGATCGTGTCCTCTGAGACTCTATACTATACCTGTCCATTCTGGATAAAGTAGAGTGTAACCCCAATAGGATATAACTTCTTCATACACCAAGAACTAACATGCAAATGATTAGAAGTAGCATGCAACCATAGATTTTGACATGCAACTGATTAGAAGCAACATGCAACCACCAAATTCACCAAGAACTAACATGAAAATGATTAGAAGTAGCATGAAACCATAAATTTTGACATGCAGCTGATTATAAGCAACATGCAATCATAAATTATGACATGCAAGATCTGGGTAGTTATCAAAACTAACATGCAAGATCTGGGTAGTTGTCAAAACTGGCATGCAAGATCTGGGTAGTTGTCAAAACTGACATGCAAGATCTGGGTAGTTGTCAAAACTAACATGCAAGATCTGGGTAGTTTCAAAACTAACATGCAAGATCTAGGTAGTTTTCAAAACTGACATGCAAGATCTGGGTAGTTGTCAAAACTGACATGCAAGATCTGGGTAGTTGTCAAAACTGACATGCAAACTTCTACAAACCCTCAGGCTGGCAAGATCATAGCTCTGATACGACTAAAATGTCCCTTTTCTGATTTTGTATGATATTTCCAATCTCTAATCAGATTTTCAAGATCAAACAACTAATATCACTAAGATCCACCAAATTTCTCAAGAAACCCCAAATCAGGTATGCCAGAAATTGTGCCAAAAGCTTCACAGCTTCACCTATTATTAATAAATCTGAAAGTGGACATTTTTACAGAAATATCAATAGCATAAAAGCCTAAAAAATGAAATTTCTAGATCTGTATAGCCTTTAAAGAACATTTCTCAAATGTAGGACAAAAACTATGCTCATCGGGCTCTCGAAATTAACACAAAAATGCCCGAAAACACCACAAAAGTACTAATAATCTATCTCAGAAGTGTAATCACGTCCCAATACATATATTAAGCTCTATTTTAACACCTTAAAGTTTGAAATAGAGCAGTAACCCAAACTGATATGAAATACTCAACTGAAAACACCAAACTCATACAAAAAACACACCCGAAAACTCACAAATTTGCACTGTTCAGCACAAAGGCAAACTCTGTATGAGCATGCACATGGAATGGCTTCAAACTCCCATCCTTAGCCTTCCTAGAAACCTACAAACTCCCATTCTTGGGTCTCCTTGAAAACCTATAAACTCCCATTCTTGGGTCTCCTTCTCCACAGGTTTGGCAGCCTCTGAAGAATAACAAAGAAATGAGCAAAATCAAGTTCTGGAATCAGCCCAAAATGCCTCCAAACCCCATAAAAGAGGGTATAACCATAACTCATGTCCAAGAGAGGTTAATGAAACATATTTTAATAATAATTTTCATTTATTAGTCCAATGGTTTCCAAAGATTAACCCCCTTTTTCTGAAACTCCACTTTCTTGGGCCTGCCTGCCTTAGCAAAGATTATTATTTTTTAATTATTTAAAAAGGGGACATGACATTGCCTCATCTTATCTTTTTCTTCTCTATGATAGGTCTTTACATGTAGGTATTTATGGGGCTATGTGGATTTGTATTGATCAAATCCTTCATGGTATTAGAGCTAGATTTACTATAGCTTGTTCGATATTTGGAGAAAAAGGAGAATAAGGGTTTGAAAGATTAGATCTAGAATTTTTTGGGTACTTTTTTGTGAAAATAGGTGGTTACTAATTTTTAGAGTAGTTTGGGGCCAAACAGATTTCATGGATGGATTCAAAAGGCATCAAAACCCTTATTTCCATATAATTTTTTTCAATTTTGAATAACGTTAATCCAAGAGGCAAAAACTTTTTGTACATATTATGAGGTGATGTTTCAAAAAAAAATAGAAAATGGTCTGTAGACCTATTTTTTGGCCCATAGACCTATTTTCTAGCCCATAGGGTGCCTTTTTGGCACTACTACCCCTATAGCCATTAGTTTTGTGTTAGCGGTGTTGTTCTTTCCTTTTTGGTGCTGTTGGTACCTGCCACCATGTCCTTTTCTTTGTTCCCACCATAGCCCCACCTCTTCTTCCATCACCAGGGCTCCACCACTCACATGGAGTGTTCAACACCTACCACATGGCATTGATACCATGTCAACACCTACCACATGTTCAGTGCCACATCAGCATTTAGGCCCACCACATGTACATTTGACCCTATTTTTCAACCAAGAATTTTGACCATCCATTAAAATGTTTTACATTAGTCCAAATCTGAAAGGAAAAGATCTTTTTTTAAAAATCCATTCCTGTATTGGTCAAAATTTTGACCAACACGGGCTTATAATGCAAAACTCAAAAAGGGCTTTCGCATTTCATTGTCATGAAATTGCCCGCGCGCAGGAGCTTCTTGCAAAAATGGTTTTCGCCCTTTGAACGCCAAAGATCTGTCCTCACTATGAAACACTAGTAGATGCTCTTTGTAAGTTTCTCTTGTCTTTATTCATCCATTTTCTTTCTGAGCTAAGATCGATTGGTGGAGTATTTAGGAAGAATGACTTGCTGTAACAGTGGAAGCCGTGGGCGTGCCCTAGTTTGTCATTTTTTAAGCTTGAAACTTCTGTTTCTTCCAATGAACCAATAGATGCCTTTAAATTTTAGTAAGGAAGAATGTAACATTATATTTTTCAAAGTTTTTTTGAAGCATATAATATTAATTTGAAGCATTCGGGCTCCCCATTTTGCATGCATTCTCCCACAGCTAAGGAACTGAAGGTTACTCATTGTCTGAAGCTGCTTAATACACAATGAATATATAGTTCTGTACCTTGGATCCACTTTTTCCTTGTCAAAATCTTCTACTCAAAATCTCAATGATGATTAAGAAAGCACAGTTAGGGAGAACTTACTCTATTGTAGATCTGCGAGTCCATGGCTACGAATAAAATCCATGCGCATGAAACCAGGTTCCATCCTCTAATTTCTTCCTTGGCCACGAACTGGGATTTCTTCTTTTGAGAGACTTTTGTTTGTTTGAAACTACATAAAACTTCAGCCTGACCTCAAAGCCCAAGAAGTATTTTTCATTTTTAGACAAATCCAATATCAAGAAAATCATGAACAATTATGCTAGTTTTTTACTAGAAAAAAGGGTGAAGGGTCTTTTTCTTTTTAAATTTTCTTGATGTATTGTGCACATAAGAATAATTGAACCTGGTAGTCCAATGCAATATGTGATGTAATGGTGGGTGATGTTTCTTGTATGACTACTTCATAGTATACAACAATGTCTTGTAGGACTCACCTCAACCTGCACGTGCTTGCCACTTCATAGTGTATGAGACACCCATAAATGTAAAGAGTGGTGACACTCTCCACTTTGTACCAATATGACTCACATTGTACATAATGGACCACTATACGATGACTTCAACTACTATTCTGCTAAGTCTTTTACAATAGTTTAAGAGGAGATATAAGATAGAACCAATACTTAGTATGGTGAAACAATTGCACAACTGATTCTACTTGGGGTCAAGGACTATGAAGGAAGTAAAGAATGAACCCAAGATCTTCCAGAAACCAATGCATTATCCGATGGGCACTAGAGTCATAATGGGAGGAAACACAGAGTCTTATTAGGGAAACATGCGACAAGCTAAAAATGAGACCAGCACAAAACAATTTGGGGTGGATATCATCTTTGGGTCTTCTCAAAGATTTGGTGTCCCCCTAGACTATGGGGGCCCCTCATTTATATTGCTTGGTTACATATTAAGAGTAAAAATGAATGATGTCTGGGAGGATTATTGGAGTTAATGTGGATTTCCATAGGAATCTTGTGCTAAGGATGGAAATGTAGAAAAGGGAGCAACACATCAGGCAAGATAATGCCACTAGAAATATCTACATGATACAGGCATTAATTACAATATATCTTCTATGTATGCAATCTATCATGGTCTAGAAGGATTCAAAAAAAATGTAGAATGTGTACATGGTTTGGTGTGGGCATTTATTAGTGGATTAAAGAAATTGGGCACTATTAATGTTGAGGATGCTCCATTCCTTTATATTGCAAAGGTTATATGCTTATCATTAAGCAAGGGGAGATGGGCATCAAAACTTCTATCATTACTGTCTCAGCTCATGGAATGAATCCTGCAAGTGCTACAATGTGTGGAATGAAAATTGTTGTTGTTTGAATTGTTGCCAAAGAAAATATCAATATGGAGAAACTAAGGAAGGAGGGTATTAAATAAGATATGTTAAATCATTCAAACTTTAGTTGATAATTCTGTCATAAAACTCTACAGGTGTGCAAACTGTGGACATAGAGATGAGCATGCACAAGATAATAGTTGTTGGGTCTGTGGATCAGAAGATGGTGCTCAAGACTGTGAGAAAAATAGGAAGAAGAGTAGACACTAGTACATTTGACTCAAATTTTTGACCAAAACTTTCGACCATTTGAAAATTTGGGGTCAATTTGGTCGAATTGTGATGAGTTTTGGTTAAAGATGAACCCGTGTTGGTCAAAATTTCAAAAAAATTTCGACCAAAACGGGTTCATCTTTAACGAAAACTTGAAATATGTTATGTTTTCTACCCTAATCTTATTGTATTGCACCCAGAAGACTTGTGCACACCACTTCCCGGTCCACCCGATCAACTGTCTCTGCTATTCCGCCGCGGATTCAAGGTAAACAACTTCCTGGTTCATCTTTAATGAAAACTTGAAATACGTTATGTTTGCTGCCCTAATCTTATTTTATTGCGCCTAGAAGACTCATGCACACCACTTCTCAGTCCACCCGATCAACTATCTCTGCTATTCCGCCACGGATTCAAGGTAAACAACTTCTTGGGTTGGTGGAAGATAAACAACTGCTCTAGCGGCCTATTGTTTCTTTAGGTCGGTACAGGCCTACCACTGCAATTTGTGGCCAGGAGTACGCGGCAAAAGGGTTTAACTTGATGGTATTTTCCTTCTAAGTTGTGTTATTTCGAACATAATTTCTAGTGGTGGTTGTTCAATTGCACCATTATTTCCAAGTAATCGACCACTATAATTTTGAAGCAGGCAAAAAAATTCTTTAGATCTAAAGTGTAGAGTGCAGTCTCTTGATATATTTTTTATATTTGGCATATAGTGAAAGGATTTGCATCATGTCATCCAGGGCATAGATAGTGGGATTCTTTAGTGATATGGTTGTGTATATATATGCTCACATTAAATTAATATGCAGTCTTGTCATATGCTTTATTATTAAACCTTGTTGATCAAAAGTGTTTGCATCCATCAAAAATGTTCTACAAGGATTTTTTAGCTAGAAAATATGACTTGATTGTAAATAGATGGAGTTGGGATCCATTTCTCCTTCACTTGCATAGGCAACGACAGATTATTTAACCAAAATATATTGAAACTAAAGAATATTAGTATTGGTATGTTAGGTGATAATCATTTAATATCCACACTAATTATAGATTCTGATAAGAAAATTCAATTTAGAAAAGTTTTACATATCTAAAACATACCTCCATATTACACAAGCTGCAATATAGCATATCGTCCTGACAGGTGTGATGCTCAGAAGTTGATTTGCTAGCACAAAATTTCTTAGCTGTAAGGGCCAAAGGAAGCCTAAGAAAAAAATTTAGGCAAGAAAATAAGGAAATCATAACACCACTCTCCTTTTTATCTTGGTTAATTGATTTCTCTATCAAGAGAGTAGGGCTACATCAATGCTAATGCTCAACACTCTGATAAAAAATAGAGAAATCTTCATCAGCACATATAGCTGCTCAACTATCATAGAATTATCATCTTCCTTAAATACTTAACACAATCCAAATTAATTTCTTGAAGTTCAATCCACTCCTACAATGTCCAAGCACATTTCTTTGTCAACATTAGCTAGGTTGCTCTAGGGATCAACACTCTCATTGCTTGTTATTTCAAGTTTGGCAGAGAAAAGCTAGGCAATCAAATATTACATTACATACTTGAAAGGAACATACCTCCTGATATGTGCACTTACAGCTCATTTCAGGTCATTGTAGAGCTGGTAGGCTAGAAGAAGCAGTCAGACTCTTAAACCAACTAATTCTAAATGGTCTGGCTCCAAAAAACTTTACGTATAATATCATTATTGCTGGACACTGCAGGGTTGCCTGCACAAGTGTTGCATTCAAACTATTTGATAATATGGTAAAGAGTGGTATTTTGCCTCATGTGATTACTTATACTACTCTTACAATTGGGTTATGCAAGGAAGGTAATATACAGGAGGCACATTTGCTTTTGAGGGAAATGTTTGGAGAAGGTTTGATTCGTGACAAAACTATACACAGTGTATTGATTGATGAACATCTCAAGAATGGTAATGTAGAACAAGCTTTTAAACTGTGGGAAAAAATGGTCAAGAAAGAAATTCCACCTGATGTTATTTCTTACACTCCTTTTATGAATGGGCTTTGCAAGATAAGCTACATAAAGTAGGCACATAGATTGAATTAATTGAAGAATTGATTGCAAGTCTATTTTATTCCCAACTGATGTTTGATGAATGATAGAATGATTTCCTTTGATTTGACAATTTGATAGTTAGTGAATGATGACTAAATGAATGTTGTAATTCATAAATTGAGGAGTGATGATTGTGTGTTGATTTAATGTATTTGGAAGTGATGAATGGTAAATGATCATAAAAAAATTTCTTCTTTTATATATTATTCGTGGAAGGTTCAACACCTGTCATAAAAATTGAATCACCACTTTAAATTAATATGTTATTCCCCAACTGTATCTCCCTTGGATGCCCTCCTCAAACAAAACCTCTTCTTTATATCTTACAATGTAAGAGTCACTTCTGTTCACCACATGTGCCCCTTGCATTGGTCACAGCTTTCACAATTACCACCCTTCAAATAAGGTCAAACTCTTCATCATTGTTGACCAAATGAAGGTACTTCCTTACTATCTTCCCATCCCTTCTTCCATCAATCCTTCCTTAATTCCTATGCTCCCTTTATGCATATCAGAACTATCTTATATCTTAGGCCAGAATTTACTATGGTTATCTTATGATTATCCAGTCTTCCATGCCTTCAAAAGAAGTCTTTCCCCGTTGTTTATATCTAAGTGAGCCTTTTAGACAATTTAGAAGCATTTTTCTATGTTTAGTTTATCCTCATCCTCTTTTTATTAGTATTGTTGCATTTATTTTATGCATCTTCATTTATTTTGGGGATGACGTGACATGAATAGTGGATGTATATTATTTTGAATTTTACACGTGCGATCCGATAGATTTTATTACAGGCACTTTTGAATCTCTGTTTCAGCATAAAGAATGGTGAAAAAACTGGCAATGACTCTGACATCCCTCTTTGTTATCTAGCGATGGAAAAAATTGGAACCATTCTTAATGAGATTTAAAAATTGAGCCAAGAATGGTCCAAGTGTCTACAGGTGGGTGTTGTGAGTAGACTATGCAAATTCAGCTCTGTTTCCTTCCTTTTGCTGGTGTTCGGTGCAGGTTTGCATTAATGTAGAATACTGCAAAGGTAGTGACTGATTGCTATCACTGAGATCCCCTCTCAAGTAATAAAGAATAGCACCAAGTTTTCTAGCATACATTTCCATCTATAAGTCACCTATGCCTCGTATAACTCTCAAAGGTTTTGGCATGTTAATTGTAGCCAATCTCTCTAAAATCTTACTTTAATTTGATCTTTCCATTAAGATTCCTTAACATATATAGTTAGAATGTACAAAATTCCTAACCTCTTAGCTGTAGCTCCCTAAAGACTATCAATTCTTTATTCTACTTTAAAACTTTCCATATGTGATCTTGAATCTTCTATAGTTATAGCATGCCCAAGAAGGTATTCATGTCTACATTTTTACTTTACATTCTTCTTGAAATATAAACATTAATAATTCTTCCTATAAGATAATCTTCAAAAAGACTAAACTTTTGAGCCTAGATAGTAACATACACAACCTAGAAATAATAAACCTTGAGAAAATTGTAATGACATCATTTACTAGTATGTTGTATATCCTTTTTGTTAATAAAAAATGGTAGTGCTAATCACCATCATTTTTAAATAAGAAAACTGACTAAATACTCTAGAAGAAGAAACCATTACATTAGTTGACAATAGGATGGACAAAACCAAAGAGACTGAATTTAATGCGAAAATAAAATATGTAAATGGAAAAAAAATCATCTGCTATAATATGAAACTATCTTAACAGTGAGCTTTGAATTTTTGTGTCTCAAAAGTCAAAGCATATGAAAGTGATACTTTAAGAGTCAAAGGACTCTACCAGTAACACAACTAAATTTTGTATGTTCTCTCTCCCTTCTAGCATGTAGCATGATGGTAGAAGATATTTCTTCTATTTAGAAAATTATAACACTTTCAACTATTTTATGAATTCTAAATTATCAGATCAAACTTACAAATGGACAAGATGTGGGGCAATTCCAAGTATAGCGACTTTTGATCCATTGGAACCAAGTTTTAAATTACAATTACACTTACCAAACTAATCCATGGACAAGAATCATTATAATTTATGAGATGATGTTCTTCAGCAGTTGTAATTAGAAGTTAAATTCATGTCTCTCTAGGATTCGAATACCAAAGGAGGGAATCTTATTCCTTAGTAACCCCATGATCTAACATGACTTAAGTTCAAGTGGGATAGGATGAGAGGTTAACTTTATAGTTTTGAAATCCTTTGCCTAGGTACACTAGTTCAACTATAGGACAATCCTAAGATGTTGGATACACCTCTAGTCAAGGGTCACACCAAGATGACAAGAGTTGTAGGATTTGACTGATAAGGTGTAGGACTCTTATGCTAGTGGCATAGTAATAGAAATGGTTAAGTTTATCGTAGTGCCTATGTGGCAATATCGTGGTGCCTAAGTGGCATAGTAATTGTAATGTGCGCCAGTCACTTCCAGGAAACTTTACAATGTAGATCTTTACTAACATTTAAGTATACTATAAGTTGATCTCTTGTGATTGTAAAGGCTTTTGGTCTTTTTCAAAAGTTCCCTGAAGGATACAAAAATTGTTTTGTAATTGGAACCTTTAAACTTCTAAATCAAGTAATAGAAAAATGAGATTGATTGTTTTTGTCTGTTTATCCATTGTGTAATTTTATATGGAGTATTTGGTTTTCTTCATTATCTAGCAAGCACCACAAAAGTTTTTAATGAATTAATGTCTTTGAATAAATGAATTAATTACGATACTTCTAATTCTCCAGCTCTAGCTAAATCAAGTTCTAAAAACTCAAAAAAGGCAAATGGTTCTAATGCTGTAGCTATAAGTCTTACATTCAAAATCAACAACAAGGTTTCATACAGAATAGTACTAAAAGGTGTGTGTCTTTTTGGGGTTCAAGTTTCAAACTGCAAGTGCACATATTTGTATATTAAATTGGCACCTTCTATGCTCAAATGGTTGCTGATCTTTGTTTCATGGCTTTCTATTCCAGCACATAGTACAATTGCGCTGAAAGCAGAAAGTATAGCAGATAAAATAGAGTGGGTTAGCAAAATTATGACCTTATTCAACCTTCAAAAGGCGTATCAATAGAAGGACCAGTATTATTGTTGTCTTGATCTTATCCATTATTCTATACTAGGTGTGTTTTTTTGGTAGAAGGGTGGTACTGCACATTTTGCAAACATCTACACCTTCTAGAAATTATAGGATCATTTTAGTTACATATGAAAACATTAATCAAGAAAAACCATATGTGCAGATATAAACATTAATCACATGATGTCCAATTTATTTGTAGATATATTTTCCTGTGAAGAAAGACCACGCCTGACAATATGAACGCTGAACAAAATGAGACAATGGCTGCATTGTGGGCTCAGTTTCGAAGAAAACCTAATAAATGTTATTGTCCTTGCAAGAAGTGTAAAGGCTTAAAGACTCGAAGAATTCTAATCAAAATAGCCTAGAGTCATTGTAGGAAACATGGTCATGTTGAAGGGGACCACGATTTTCATCCATTGCTGAATGTGGATTTCCTACTGGAGGAAGATGGAGGTGTGAATATCCAAGCTGAGGATAACACTCTCATGGAAGAAGATGATAATGTGCCAGAGGACATGATTGAAGAAGATGGTATTGGGGCAGGTGATGAAGAGGCTCACAATGATGGTACTAGCAAATTTGATAATGATGATGAAGATGGTCTTGATATACCTTTGCTTGAGAAGGCACACGAGCCCTTATACGAAGGCTCCCAAACAACTCTACTCTCAGCTATAGTGTTGTTGGTGAACTTAAAGGTTATGAATGGTATATCTAATGTAGCAATGTCACGTATGCTAAGGTATTTCATTTTTATCATTTTCAATGTTAGCATACAATTACTATTCATTATATTAACAATGCATATTTGTTGTTGTAGGTTGATTAGTGAGTTTTTGTTACCACCATCAAACATTTTTCCTTGTTCGTACCGAGAATTATCTAACATTATGGATCAGATTGGAATGAAGTATCAAACAATACATGCATGTCCCAATGATCACATTCTATATCATAATCAATATGAATTTGCAGCAGAATGCCCTGATTGTCATAGTAGTAGATATCGGTCAGATCAAATAACAAAAAAAGTGCCTCACAAGGTTCTTCAATACATTCCCATTATTCCACGTCTTCAACTGTTATTCACGTGCACTACCTTGGCACAATTTATGGATTACCATGCACGCAATAGAAGTCAGGATGACATTATCTGAATGCCTACAGATGGTTTTACATTTAAAGAGATAGAAGAAACATGGTCACACTTTAAAGAAGAACTTCATAATTTGAAGCTTTCATTGACAGCGGACGGTGTCAATCGATATGGAGATATGAGATCTGTTTACTCAGTGTGGCCTATTTTTGTTATTAATAATAACATTCCTCCTTGGATGTCCATAAAGAGGGAGCACATAATGTTGTCAATGATTGTGCCAAGTATTTTTATCATTTTATAGTTATCTAAATTAATTTATAAATAGCGCATGAAAATGGTCATAATAATAATGTAATGTTTATGTTCATTCAATTGCTAGGTAAATACCAAGTGAAAGATATGAATGTGTATATTGAGCCCCTGATTGATGAGTTGTTGAAGTTATGGAATGGCATCACTATGTATGACATCTCTAGATCGATAGGACATCGACAATTTCAATTCCATGCAATGCTTGTATGGACAATACATGATGCCCCTGGGTTAACTCATTTTTGTGGTATGTTATATTGTTAATATCACATATTTTTTGTCTATTATAATGCTTACACATTACTATCAAATGTTTAAGTTGCACATGATAATTGTACATGATCCACTTCTACATGATCTTGTAGGTCTTCAGACAAAGGGAAAATTTGCATGTCCAATTTGTGGTCCGAAGATGAAATCTCATCATTTGAGAACTTTAAGAAAGCAGGTGTTTGATGAATTTAGACACTTTCTCCATAGTAATCATAGGTATCTAATTGCTGAAAAAAATCTTTTGAATGGGAAAGAAGAGACATCATCAAGGCCATGAAGAATGACACCTCATTTATGGAAGTTGGAATATGATCGACTAAATTGTCGAGGTAATATCCAATTTTTCATCCGAAGTTTAAAATTTGTATTTTGATATTGTCTTATAGTTACTAATGTTGTAATTGATGCTTGTGAAGGTCATCAAGGCATCAATGACCAACTTGCTAGAGGAATGAAAAGTTATCCTACTCAATTTAGTAGGTTACCGTACTACAAGGATCTCCCAATTGCACATTTGTTTGATACTATGCATATTGGAAAGAATGTAATAGAGACACTATGGAAAATGTTGGATGGAAGGTGTGATAGAGAAAAAATTGCCAAAATTTGTACCGACATTCATGAATCCAATCATGCACTAAAAGCTTCCATTGAATCAAATAGCAATGGAGACAGCATAAATACAAGCGCCCTTCCTTGGTTATTAACGGAGCAACAGAGTGATGCATTAAAAGAAGTCATTAAAAAAAAAATTTCCAACAGGGTTTGCTGCAAATATAAGCACTCTTCTATCAAAGAAAGGTGATTTTGGGCCTGGGTTGAAAACACATGATTGGCATACCTTCCTCAAGGTAAGTCATGTTCTCCATTTACAGTATATTTGTAAGATTGAATGTACTACCTATTGCATTATTTAATAATATATTGAAATGATCATTTTTAATGATTGCAGTTCGTCCTACCTCTATCCCTTCCACAAAAGTTTGACAATAGTATTAAACAAGTTATATATGATCTCAGAAAATACACGAGGTTAGAAGTGTTTTTTCTTAGATTTGTAGATGTCTCTTAAATCTATTGTATAATTTTATTTGAAATCTCGTTTATGAGGCTTTGTGTGTTGAATCTCTTTTAGGTGGTTATCATCTAAAGAAATTGACAAAAAAGACATAAAATACTGGAAGAAAAAAATTCCACAACTTATGTGTGAAATGCAAAATTGTTTACCTCCAACCTTTTTCAATGCTCAAGAACACTACCTCATACATCAAGTTGAGGAGATTGAATTGTGTGGACCTGTACAAGCTAGATCAATGTGGATGGTTGAGAGGCACTTGAAATTTATGAAGGGCTTGGTTTGACAAAGAGCACGTCTTGAGGGTTCTATGATAGAGGGATATATGATATACCAGAACATGGTGTACATTACTGAATATCTTCCAAAGTTTGCAGCAGATATCCATGTAGATCGCGTTTGGGATCCCAACTCTAATGACAAATTTGAAGGGGAGTACCTAAGGGGGAAAGGTAGATTGAGGAGGGTGACAGGTAATTGTCTTCCTTATAGTTGGTCGTGAGTGAGATGCACTGCACTTGTATATTGCAAACAATCTTGATTGGATGACGGTATGGATTGAGTAGTCTCAAGAAAATGGTCGCTCATTAACATGGGATGGTGTTGTATCATTGGTTAAAGAAGCTCATCGTAATGGAGATCCCAATGTTATAGAAATGGTACTTGATCTAATATATGGCTTAAGAGATACAAAGGTATGCATAAGATTAGTAATCATCACACATAAGTTTAATATCAACTCATAGATCGATGCAAATATTCTTGACATGTTTGAATAATTGCAGGTCAAACACCACAAAGCTATGTACTACCATGGCTATAAATTCCGCACCAAAAAGTTAGATGAAACGAAGAAAACGTGTGATTCCGGGATAAGTGTTGTCTTTGCGGTCACCAATATTTCATCTAGAACTGACATACATCCTCAACGATCTGAAAATTGATACTATGGAATTTTGGATGATATACTTGAGTGTGACTTTAATTCATTCAAAATAGTTCTATTTGTCGTCAAATGGTTCAGGTTACGACTGAATCGAAATGATCTTGATAGGACTGTTATTGAACATGATAGTGGATTTACTATGATTAATACAAGGTCATTTGAGCTAGTCGGAGATGAGCCCTATGTTCTTCCAAGCCAGTGCGAGCAAGTGTTTTATTTTGGTGATCCACAGAAACCAAGTTGGTCATTTTTTGTTAGACATGACCCAAGAGGAAGGCCGGTAAAGTATAATGTGATCGAAGAAGAAGAAATTGAAGAAGCAGAAGAGGAAGTAAATGATTATTAGGAACAACAGTTACCCAGTGGTGAAGATGAAGAAGATGGTGATGATTTTGGTCATGTTGACGATAATGGTGATAATGATGATGATGATGTTGATGACGATCATGATCATGGCGATGATGGTGATGATGATGATGGTGATGAAGATGATGATGATGGCGATGAAGATGGTGATGATGATGATGATGATGATTATGACATGGATTAAGATCATGATGATCAATGAAATGTCCAACTAGGATCAATGTCAACTATGATGGGGTTTTGTACGACCAAACTTTTCTTTGTAAACCATATGTGCACATATAAACATTAAGTAGAACATGTCAAAAATTTTTTAGATATACAAATTAGTTACACTAAATTTTTAACTTAAGACAAATGATTTACATATACAATCTACTTTATTATTAATATTTTTTTTGGTAAGTCTATTACTTTAATTTCACTGTTGATTTCTAAGAGTTACTAACTTTTTTCACAAGGTGATATGGATGCACCATCTCAGACACCTTCAGTAGAGGTAAACATTAAATATTGTAAATTTAAATGTTAATATAGAAACAAATGTCATATTATTATGTTCTTTTCTTTATGGCTTTGGAGTTGTTTTGATGAAATTTTACTGATATTTAATGTCACAAATGATAGGAAAAAGCTAGAATGACTGCTGATCAAATGTGATCTGAAATACGAGCTTCATATCTACATAACATCGCCCTTAGTACTGACCCTGTGTTCATCACCTAGAAAATCAAGCAAAGATACACTGATGAACTTGTTAACATTATCATCAAGGGTGACAAAAGTGAGGAGAAAGAGGCACTGAGAATGGAATTGGGCCGTAGAATCCAATCTTTGCAGGTAAGCAGTAATTTGACTAAAGCAATAATAGAAGTTCAATAGATATGAATATTTTATACTATCTTATGGATCTTCATCTCTAATTTTATGTGTACTTGTATAGACATTTGTGCCATTTGTGACATCACATGGTGAACATGGTGATGGTCGTTGCGCACAACCTTCGTGTAAGTAGCACTTTGTTTTCATCAACATTATAACACTTACTTTTTTTGTGTGGACATTTCTAGCTAGTATCTGATTTGAACTTTATCCATTGCAAATGTCTTTGCTAACAATATTGTATTCCTCAGCTCATTATGATGTGCGAACTCCTCCTTCGGTTGTCAGTCCACTATTGCCTAGTGCATTGTCAGCAACAAGGGCCATGCAAACATCTTCATCTATGCCCACTAGAACTGGTAAAACCTTGTTTTGCTATATTTTGTAATGTATTTGTACAAGTTGATGAACAAAAAAGTAGCATATCAGTGCTTAAATGATGTCTATAGAAGCTTGCATACACACAAACACATGCATACACACACCACGCATACATACATACATATATTGTACTACATATGCAAGATTTTGTGCTACTTTTTGAATTAATGTTTCAGATTCACATGGAAAAAATAGTCTAACCTTTGAATCCGAAAGTAAACTAAAACATCATTTAAAAAATATATTTTAATTTTGTATTTTATGTTTCTCTACGATGTTTCTGTACGATGTATGTGCATAGATACTTTTATATTCTTGAACTGTCACTGTGATAATAGACCATGGACCATTGAAAGCTATCCTAAACATAGATGATTAAAAATCACACATTATCTTATCATAAACATAAACAACAATATATCATGAATTCTAAAAATATGGTATCTTTAATACACTATTTGATTATCCTAAATTAAATCCTTAATGGAATGTGAGGAAAAAACATTTTTGCTAGTCAATTTCTTCAATTTGATTATATCCATAAGTATTCTTTAATTCATTTGGTGTCTACTTTAATTGTCACGATGTTTCAGTTGATAGACTAGCAGAGAGCAGTACTGGTGAAGTTGATCCATTTCCTGGAGCAGTTTGTGTCATTAGTACTGGTTCATATGAAGGAACATTATTACTGAATAAGAAAACTATGTTTCCGTTAAGAGAATGAAAGATTCCAGGTGCTTTAAAATTGTTTTTATTTAAAGTGTAAAAAAAATCTATTTTTATATTACTCATTTTGGACTGATAAATCCTTTATGTTTTTTTAGGTAATAATGTTTTCTTTGAACATCTTTTTCATATGACATTGAGACTATTTAGACCCACCATACATAAAAGGTACGTAGTTTCATATCATTTCTGCATAATTTTTCTTTTCTTTCATTTACTATAATATATTAAAGCTATTGATCTAACAATCTATTTGTTTTTAAAAATGTGGAATTTACAAACCATGGAATTAAAAAATCAGCTCATTGCATCTTTTGATGAGAAATTTGGAAAAGACATGTTTGACAATGGCCTACTTCTCAAAAGAGCAGCAAAGCATATAAAGACTGTGAGGGATCAATAAAGAAGGGCTCTTAAGGATAACCCAAAGTACGACCATCCAGCTATGATTCCACCAATGGAGTGGAATGAAATAGTAGAAGATGCAAAGGAGAAAAGGCAATCTGAAGATAGAGGTAATGAAGCAACACAGGGCAAAAAGAGGTATGTCATGATAGTATTAAGTACATTGTAATCATGCACTAATTATTCATATTTGTAAATATATAATCTAAGATGTTTGAAATTGTTCATAGATTGCAGGACACATCCGTGGCTACAAAAGCGAGAGTAGAAAAGTTTGGCCAACACAAACTTGGCTCTGGTGGCTATATGAATCTCCAGTCTCGAGTTGTAAGTAGGAGCAATGATATGAAATAATTTTTTTAAATATAATGTTGCAAACAATTTTGTTTAGTGAAACCATACATACAAAACTGATGATATTAAGCAAAAAATATAGGGCACAAAATTCAATGTGGAGGTCACAGATGAAGATAGAAAACTTGGCTTGAAGGAAGGCTATAAATTCGTGGCTGCACGCCTACTCAAAGAATCTATAAGCCTTGCTAAAGAATCCAGTTCACCAAATGATATATCATAGGTAAATTGGTTAGATGAAAAGTAAATGAAATTTAATAGTTGATCCTTTTCTTTTTTGGTATTAGTTTTGAACGTAAATTGACTACATAACAATGTGCATAACATTTTATTGCAGCCTTCATATCCTACCACAAAACCTGCTCGTGACGAAGGCCATAATGTGCATTATAGTGGTGGAGGTATTAATTTTCTATTGGAAATTAATTAATTAATCAGAAATATGAAATGTTCTCCTTCCATTTATTGTCCAAGCATGCTCTTATCGAAACATATATTCTATGCTCATTGTGCAGATCTTTTAGAAAATGTATTGTTTAAAGACTGATATTAGTTTGTGAGCCATTACCACCAGGTCTTCAGATCGTTGAGGCTATTTTACTGTATGATTTGAAAATCCATAACTATAGTTTTCATCACTGGAAGGTGTGTCTGTGTTGCTGCTCAATTCCATTGCAGTGTACATGAGATTTTGTTTGTTTGAGCTGAGACTTTTCTCTTGGCTATTTGTTGTTTATTAAATCATAGTAGTTTGCATTTCTTGTATTATGTATTTAGGGTATTCTTGAGCAATGAGAACCAGGTTTATAGATTGGCAAGGCAATTTATTATATGATTTGGATCATTCACATAGTTTTGTTCTTATTTCTCTAACACTACTTTAAAGATTATCTCTGGTTGCTGAAATATATTCATTATTTTAAAATAGGGATCTTTAAGCTTTTGATCAGTAGTTGATAATGATTTCCAACTCTATACTTTGATAAATCATTTGTTCTAACAAATCTCATAGAGTAAATATTTTGATATTGCTATCATGATTTAACTGTGTAGTATTTGAGTCAAATTTATTAACTCATATTTCATGTGCAGTGCTCAAAATGAATCCATCACTCATGATAATATTTTTTTGAATATTTCAGAGCATGTTGAACATCATGTTGAAGGAGTGGAATATGTTCCAAGTGTTCAACATGTTGACATGGCGGCGGATCAAAATGTTAATGTACATGATGTGGCATTGTCAGGTAAGAAAAATGCATGTTATGTTGTACTAGTACTTAATTATAGACTGGTAACAGTTAAAAAAAGAAAAAGAGTATGCCAATTTATCCCATTCACTTGTTCTTGCAACAGAGCCCCCTTTAGTGCAGCAGCCTCCTGCTCCTGCAAAGAGAAGGAGCCATCATAATTTGACATTACACGTGCTAGAAGAGGAGGAGAATGATGCAGATATGGATGCTCCTATGAGCACTTTTCTTAAGAGAGCTCATAAAAACAAAAAGAAGAAATGATGTTTTAAAAATCTTCTTTCAAAAACCTTGTTGGATAATGAAAGAACTTTGTTTTAAGTAATTATGTATGAATGATGCGTATTAATACTGATTTTTATCTTATGTTAATGAATATTGTTATGTCTTAATGAAGCTTGATTAGTATTGTGTATTAATGAATTTTATATCATATTAATGAATGTTATGTGATTGTATTGATTGAATGTTATGGTTCATAAATGGATGAATGAATCAATGAAGTATGTAATTAGATGATAATGGGTACTTTAGATTGATGTTAGGTGGAGGGGGGTGAGGCTAGACGAGCTTCCACCTTCACGTGGTTGGCCTTGTTAAGTAGAGAATATTATAGTATTCTTGAAACCAAGTGAATCTCAAACTAACATGAAATGGTCACTTCGCATGTGGTAGGTCTAAAATGATCCATGAGTACTGTTGCCCATAACATGAATTTTTGAAATACATTTTGATATCACCAATTTCAACACTCTATTTGAAGCATAGGAGTGGCCTATAGTCTTAGCATGAATTTTGAGTAATGCCTCAATCTAGATTGCCTCAGAAGTGGCTAGAAGAAGCCTGCACAAGTCTGAGACTATGAACTCTCCCCGCCTTGGCCAAGAAGAACTTGCCAACTCTCTACTATTATGGAAAACTACAGAGTGGTGTGGCTGGTCTGCAACCAACCAATAAGTTCACAATTAAAGGAGTGATCCTTCCTTCACCAAGGATTTCCAAGCAACGATCTCAAGTGTACCAATTTGATCAATGCTCCAATCCTTATTGAGAATCTTGTCCAATCAATCTCTAGATGAAACAGGGACACAAAGTGACTAGTCAAATGGTGAATAACACCTAAATGTCTGAAACTTTCATCCTTATATCTTCCAAGGTCACTCCAGTGAATCCCAACCAGTTCTGTTGCTTCTTGTTGAGAAATCCCAACATTGACACCCAATCGAGATTGATCCCCAAGACCAATGCATCACATGAAGAAACTACATTCCCAAGCGCCATAAAAAGTGCAATGCACTCTTACTCTATGATGCAGAGGTGGTGTGTGGTATCCATCTTCTTCATATGAGATAGAAAATCCATTCATTTAGCAACAACTCTTTACTCCAATGTCCCCTCAAGGACTTACCTTCCACGCTACCCCAAGTGCACTTAGAGTTTCCCAAACACCATAACTTCTTCCAAGGCTTCAACCTTCATTCTTCCTTTGTGAATCATCTCCTCATGGCCTTTCCACCATGTTCCATCCATCCATTCATTTTGGACAACTAATCTCTTACCCAACATTCATATCTAGCCTTAAAGCTAGTAGCCCTCACCAGTCACTAATTTGGATTTCTCTCTAATAGTTCCCAAACAACTATGGAAACTAAAACCTGATTAAGATACCCTTTTGGGATCTATACATCCTCCCTAAGTTTCAATATCAACCCTTTTGGACCATACCCAAGATCTGATACCCCTAGCCTATCCACACTAGGCCTAATTCTCTAATTTTACATAGCAACCCACAACTCCACTGGACCCTACGATTCGAAGGGGTGAAACAATCCTTCTAGGGGTTGAGAAACAATAGATTTTCAATATATTAAGGTTCTACCCTTTACACAACACATTTGCCACCAAACCCTTGGTTTTGGGGTCACTAATCTAGGGCCTGTTCAACAGGACCTCTAACCATATCACCAGAACAAAATAATTTCATAAAAACTTCATAACTGATCCCCCCATACACATTTGATCACCAATCATCTTCAATCCTGAAGCAAATTACTTTTAATATGACTAGTGTCTATATTGATATGTACGGAATAGTATAGAAATTGTACGGACAACCAAGAATTGAATAAAATTTTTGAGTTTTCTTGCACATTTGAAGAATATTTTGGTGGTGTAATCTTTCATTCGTGTTGGGAAAGTGTTATCAAGAGACTTTGAATCAGATTTAATACATTTATTAACAGGTTTAAATCTTTATTGCTGCTGTCAAGCCAAAAGTCACAGTTTTGCCTAGTTTAACATGAAGAAATGAGGGTTCCATCCAATGTGTACTCTTAACTGCTTCTTGGGATGGAACCCATAGCACTAACATGCCCAACTAACCTCTAATATGCAAGAAAAGTGAAGATTTGCAGGTTATTGTGAAAGAAATGCAAAGTTGAGTGCTGGAACGACTAATTTGGGTACCCAAATGAGTGTTAGGTGTTATGCAGCCGTACATCTGGCTTAACAAGGTATACTTTTTATACCCTTGATTTTGAGGGTTTTGAGGCTTGAATTTGGGGGTTTCATATCAAAAGTCCTCGTAGGATGAAATTGATGATGGATTTGTCTAACTAGGCACAAAATATGATGAATCTATGAATTTGGTGGAGTTGGGATAAGTATATTGCATAGTTTCTTTGTAAAACCTCATGTTTTACCCTTGAAAAACAGTGACAATCATGATTTTTGGCCCACATGTGGAGGGGCCCACCCTTTTAGCCAATTGAATGGCAGTGACTAAATGATTATTTTGACCAATGAAATGCTTTCAGCAGGAAGTGCCATGTGGCTTCTAGAGGAGGCTCATCATAAGGTTAGGACACTAAGGAGGAAGATGTAAGATGCTACACTATAGCCATAAGATCAGAAGGATAGAGTTTGACTATTACAATGTCATGACATTCCATATGATCAGGGGCTTCAAATAATAGAGCTAAGATATCATGACATGGTGTATTGGTGTGAGGTCATAAATTGAAAATTGTAAGCTTGACATATTAAAAAATTGTAGGTTTCTTGTATGGTCGAGAGTTGAAAATTAAAATGTTAAGATATTACAAATTCATCATAATATCATATTTTCATAACACCATAATATGCATAAGTTCCAAATTTCAAAAGTTGCATAGATGGATGTGGGTTCTGCCCAAGCAATCAACCAATGGAAATTTAAGAAGTGACAGGAAGAAAAGATAAAATCATATTGTCTAAATGGATGTATTGTATCATATTTAATTTTCACTATTTTAAGAAATATTTTAATCCATTCCTCTAAGTTTTGAGCCTTTTTATTGCCAAATCTTTTCCCATGCAGAACTTCATTTCAATCTTATTGTCCACAGACATGAATTTAAACCTTGTGCCTCCCCCCCCCCCCCGCCCCCCCATATTGTTGCTTTGGCAAAGAGAATTCTAAGAAAGAAGTGTTTTCTTTTTCTGATTTTTAATGCCAAAATTCATCCAAATGCTTTGGGGATGCTTTTTTATTTTTAATTTATTTATCTTATATGTGGCTTGATTTAACTGAAAGTCTTAGAAGGTATTTTTTAGATCTGTAGAATTGAAACCAACTAAATTTTATACCTGTCTAAGAGAGGAGAGATAACTGGTGGATTTATTGCTCAACAATGAATTAATATCTCTTGTTTGATTGTGTTGTCTCAGTAAAATAAACAAACCTTGATCGATGCATTTGTCCATGCTATGAATGAAGATTATGTAGAAATGGCAAATGATGTTACAAGGCTAGGATTTCTGGCTCCTGGTATAGATGTAGCTCCTATTGTTCCAGCATTAGAAGTGATATGGCAGAATTTTGTTGGGAAAGGACTCGCTGACTTTAATTTTAGGACTGTTACTGGTAAACTTATCAACACTTATTCCAACCCTTGCAATTTACTGCAATTTGTCTCATTTGGCTTCTGAGTAATTTTCATTATTGTAGATCATCAATTTTCCTAGTTTATTTTCATTCTTTTAATACTTCTAATGCTCAAGCCTCAAACTAAGCTTAAGAATATTATTCAGTATTCACTGTAAATTAGAGACAATTCTATGCAATTTTTGGTAATAATTTGACTTGCCCTTGACTCTTGATAATATCTGAATTAGCATGCTATGGTAAATACTATCAGTGTTCATGGTGCAAGTTTAATGCCCACTCTTGCCAACATTTTTTCTAGTTGCTCTTCCAAAACCTACATCTTGTTGGATTTCATCTTAAGTAATTTTTTTTCTTCTACTAGAGAGTAGAAACCATAGTACTGAACAATTCTGAAATAAGCATACCAAGTGAAATGTAATATTATTATATTCAGGATTAACTTGTTCAATTATACAATTTGAATATCTTCATATTTAATAACAGATATCTCTAGTAGCTATTTTATTAGAGACCTTAACTCATTTATATCTTTTGATGTTGTCATAACTAGCCTTTTTAAGCTCAAATAACTCTTTTAATGAAAAGATTGTTTTTTGTGCTGGTGACCCAAATAATTTGTACGGTTGATGCCAAATTATTTTTGAAGTCTTTGATATATCAATGGGCTGTAATTTTAAATTTGCTATATGAGATGTAATGAATTTTTTTACTTAATCGTACCTTTATTTCTAATGTTTATTTTATCATTTATGATTTTTCTGACTCTGTAGGTGCTTTATTGATCCTTCGACTTTGCAAGCATTTATACATCAATTATATTATTCTTTTCAGCTTTCTGTCTGCAAAACTTAATGACTACTAAATTTTTCATTAAAGTGGTTTACATTGTGAGAACCAAGATATCTGGTAGCCTATATTTCCAATGCCCGTATCAATTTTCTAGCCTTGTGGGTGCTTTCATTGTTTCATTGATTATTCCCTAAACATTTAAGCATCAACTGGATTTTTACGTTTTAGCTTCCCCTGTGCAAGTCTTATGTATGCTCAAATTCTTTCATGGAAATGGTTGCCATTCAAAAGATATCTGGCACAATATCCAGATTGATTCGTGAATAAAAACAACTTTTGTCCATGGTTCAACTAAAATTTGATTGTCTGATGCATGATAAAAACTGATTCTGTCTATAGCTCAAGACACTGAAAAACTTCTTGGTTCTAGAAATGTGTAATTAATACAAGGGTATATAAGACTGTGTTTATGATATATAATATGACATCAGATTAATTATATGAGACAGATGAACAATTCCTTGACTTAAACTTGCAGTCTAGAGCAGTGATAGAAACTCAAAAAACTCTCTTGTTATGCAACAATCAACATGGTCTAGTACAAAATCGTAATTTACAATGTTTTTTTTTTTTTGCAAATAGGCACCATAGTTATCTAGGGTACAAGACATTTTCTCTAATTTGTTTTGTTTCTAATTCTAGATGCATGATTTTACTACAAAAATGTTTATGATTCAGTCTTAAGGATATTGATGACTAGAGCACTTTGTTAATAAATAATTAACATCAAGTCAGTATCTTCTACATAAATTCTGCACCATAGCTTCATTTTCTATCTATATTGTACTCTTCAATAACAGAATAGATTTGGAGTGTCTCTATTCTCTTCAATGTATTAAAAAAGACCCTTGGATTTGTTTAGTTTAGTTTCTCTGAGTTACTCTATGTAGTGATGCAGAATCTCCTTTTATAGAATGTGAATGGTTTTAGATGCACACCAATATGGACATTGTGTCAATGCCAGACTATATGCCTGTTGATGTCAGCAGCATGGACATCAAATGTGTCCTCTTCCATTGTATTCCTTGTTGATGTCAGCAGCATGGAGATCAATTTCTTAATTCAAAAGATATTATTTAGAATTGCAAAGAGTGATCCTCATGTCCTCCACTCTCTTTAGTCTTATATTTATTCTCTTAATTTTCATGTGTTGTAACTCCTATTGGCAATCTCATTTTTAATGAAATTAATGTGTAGTCTCTATTTGCAGAAAAATTCAACAGACTCATGTACCAGTATCCAATACGCATACCTGAAAGGTTTTCTCTTGTTATTCGCTCATTGCTGACTCAAGAAGGAATCTGTTTCACTCTTCAACCAGACTTCAAGTTTCTTGAGGTAGAGAGAGTTGAATTAGTTTGTATTAGATGAAAATATAATTTGAGTAGGGTTTTTATATAAAGTATCATCATGTGAAACAACATTGTATTTTAGAAAATTCTACTTCGTTAATATGATTTAGTGAATTCAGTCCTTTCTAATGATCATTATAATTATTCATATTATTGTTAGCAAGAACAAAACTGTGAAAACAAGGAGCAGCTTCAAAAGGTTACAAGAAAAGTTGGGTATGATAACTGCCCCTAAAGAGAAAAGAAGTTCAAACTATCATAGATATCCAAATAGCCAAGAACATAAAAGGAAAAGAATACAAAGAGTGTACGATCAAGTGAAGGAAAAGGCCAGTTGACAAAGCCACTTGTATGCATGCTTTTGAGGTGGCTAAGCAAGGGATAATAGTTCCAAAATCTTTGTTACATGTCCATGAGTTTTAGACTAGGAATATTTTTATCTACATGGAGAGATTGCTTTAGGAGTACCCAACCCTTCCTTACATACTTGTTGCTAGCTTCTATTTGATCAGTTTTACATGTAGACTTTCTACTTTGTTATGTTACTTCGGTTTTGTTTGTGTTGTTTCAGGTGCTCGAGTTGGAGGTTATTCCTTTGACCTTTTGGTCTGCCTGGATGGAATGTCTTCTTTTTTGAACCCTTCTCATTAAGAATAATAAAATGCAAGCATGGACAAGGAGTGACAGTCCTGGAGCCCCATTATCAGTAGCAGTTAGTAGAATTAGCAGAAGTTAGTATACTTAGAAAATAAAGTATACTTAGCCTCTATTATTGAATTCTCTTCCCTATCACACTATCATCAATTTTCCATTATCACGAGGCTCATTCCCTTGTAGTTTGTGCCATCCAGTTAATTGATTCATCTGAGGAATACTAAGATAATCCATTATCCTATCACTGATATCATGCTCCACAATTCCTTCCTTAGGCAGCTCAATTAGTGCATGTGAGCTCAAGTTTGTAGATATTGCTGATAAAACCAAATGAAGAAGATTCCCAATGCTGCAACTACTTTAGGTAAGAAAAGAGTCCAAATCCACAATAAGCCAAGTAACTCTTCAAAGTCTTTTCAGTCTTTTCTAGATAACCCTTACTCATAATTTCTGATCTCATTCACTTCCTCTGTACTATAAAATTTTGGATACATCTTGAACTTGGCATAGGCCTCATAAGTACAGTGCCTATAAAAAAATATCTTTGGGCCTTCAAATGAATGAGGGTGTTCAAATGCAAGATCCCAAACCCCTCAAAGTTACAACAGTGACTTCTTCTTCATTCAATGCCATAGGAGCCTGTGATTTTGAAATAAAGTTTTCATCAGACGCTTCTTCAAGAATTGTCTTAGTTTCATTTCCTACTTCTCCTCCAAGCTAGTTGGCTTGATGGAAGTCCTTCCCTGTGACCTCTCTTACACTAAGTTTGCAGATTGGACAACATTATTGAAAAATGAAACTGTTTCTTCTGATTATGATTTTGTAATCTTGCATGGCGATAATTTCTTAGATGACTGCTCGTACTACCCAGCAATGATTGCCTCATATGTTATGGTGATTTCTCAGTAGGTACAAATGCAATCAATCAAATCACAAGAAAGATATTAATCAAGAGCTCCGGTTGATTTGATGCAAAGTTTCTTACTTTATATCTCTCCTGGCAATCACCCAATCTACTCCAAATGATCAGCTGAGTCACATAGGTAGCATTCATATCGTGGCTGAGCTATCTACACCAAGACACCATGAATCTTTATCTTCAATCTAGAGAAGTCAATTATTGTAGAGCTTTTTCATAGCATTGCACATCCACCCAGCAAGCCCAATCCCCCAATAGCATATAGATCCATCAAACCCAATGATACATCTCCAGCTCAGCACTGTTGTGTCATCCCTAAAGTCCATTCAACAAGTGCTTGGAAAGATGAGTATTTCTCTTAAATTTGCATCATCTACAAGAATCTACCGTGTTCATTGCAAATCCTCATCTTTAAATAGGGAGTTCTCAGTATATTCTATTGCGCCTTGAAAGAAATCATCTCAATGTTGATTGTACTAGACATTTGATGTGCAGAATGTTCCCAGAACATTGTATCAGCAGATTAAGCACATCATGTGACATTTCCTTGAAGCAACCATATTCAAGCATCATGTGATCCAAACTTTGATTAATCTGCAATGCCGGAACAAACATCAAACATCTACAGTGCCCACATTTGGTGCTGACTTGAGCACTGACATTAATCAACCATTGGCATTCTAACATTCCCAAGTTGTGGTGCCCATGAGCATTGACATCGAACACTCTCCAATATCTCTTCTTGGCATTGTCCATCTTATCTCCCTCCGATGTTCAGCAACATTGAAGTGCAAACAAGAATGTTGAACATGTTTTGCATCTATCACAACATTGATAATTGATTGCCTAACTCGCCTGAGTTTTGTAGTGTTCAACAACCTGAACATGGATTGGGAGCTACAAGTGGTCCCAAAATGTGCCACAGATGCTAAGACATCCATGCGAAGAGTGAAGAAGCATTGTATATACATTCATGAGTGACATAGACTTCCGATTCATCATTGAAGCTTTCCATCCTATACTATGACCTACACAAGTACACGTCCAAACATTGATCTCACAACACTGTGCAGGAGATCTGAAACTTGGGACATGTGCTCTCACTTCCTTGTCTCACCTCCTGTGCTCCAAATATTCATAATAAGTTCAAGTTTATCAGAAATCCATTTTTTATTCAACTTTAGTCCTTCGAAAGACCCCTAAGATCGAGTGGCTCTAATATTGCAATTTTAAGAAGGTGTTGAAATACTTCCTCTAATGTTAACGCCCTTCTTCCATTATCGCTTCATGAAGTTATTTTCATATAGGACAACTAGAATCCTTTTCACCTGCCAATTGACTATCCTACTGTAACTTTTATGTCTCCTAGATTTTGCTCTGATACCAGCTAAAATGAGATAGTTGATTAAGATGATAAGTATTGTTCTGCAAATATGATGATCTTTGAACTGTAGGAAGTATGTCACATTTATTGATTTCAATGTGTATCTTCCCATCAGCAAAGCATATATATATTATATTCAATAGAAACTTTAGGATCGGTCATGGCTCTTAATTGTGAAAGGTCATGATTAGTTGGTGTTCAGTAACTCACTGAATCCAATATAATTGATCCATATACAATATATTGAATATATATATTATGCACATGATTCAACTTACTTAGATATGAAGCTGGTATAGTTTCAGACTTGTTATGAAGATAATCCGACCGAAGCTATCATATATCAACAGATACGAATATCACAACTAGAATAGATGTCACTTTCAACTTAATGTTCATAATTCTTCCTACATAAATGTCATTATAGTTTTTATACTCACCCATTATGTTTCTTTATGAAATCAGTTTATTTGCATGCTTCTCAAGTCACCAATGCTGCTCATCCATAATTTATTGTGTAAGGCCAAATCCTATGAAATTTTACCCTTTGCCAAACTATATGATTGAAGATCAATGTTGGAGACAGCAACTTTTTAATAATTTCGTAGTATCAAAAGATTTCTACGCATCTACATGTTTGTCAATTACGCACTCCACTTCTTTATCAATGGTATAGTTAGTTGATTAGTTTCTTCATCATTGATTTCTCTAAAGTCTATATACATGGTGTAGGGAAAGGGCTCTGATGATATAGGATAAGTCAATGTTTTTGTTTAATATTGATGCTTTTCCAGTTTGAAAATCTCCTGCTTTGAATGGCATGGCTAATGATCATTGAATCGCCTTCTGCCTTTACATTGCATACACCAAGTTTTTAATATGCATTAAGACTGATAAGGGGACATGTCCCTTTTTTGAGCTAAAAATATTATTATATTAGCAATTTAGTTAAGTTGACCAAAAGGTAACTATAATTGGAAAAACTATATTAAACCAGGTTGGCTTTCCTGTTTATTGGACTTACAAAGTAATGAAATGTGAAGTTATGTCATATTTCTTGGCTTAAGTCTGACTGGGTTATATGTTCATTATACAATTTAATCTTTCATATTATTATTTTGTGTGCTTTATTGATTATTACAATAGCATTTGGGTGCTTTTACAATATTTCTGTTAGAAAAGTAGAGCACATAACAATTTTCTTGATGCATTGATGTCGTCTTTTCTTATTTTAGGAAGTTCAACCATCAACATCAGGAATTGGGCCATTTTTTAGTAGTGCCCTTAACTCTTCAAGTACAAAAAAAATTTTAGGCTATAGACTTCCTTCAATCAATGTAAAATAAGAATCATTTGCAAAGCCTCTGATAGGTCAAGTCAATAGTCCAAGCACAAGCTTTAGTTGGTACAAAAGTAACAAAGCTAGAACAATCAACTTGGTGACATGACTTGGTGGGCTTGGTGAGCTGACTTGGCGTGCGTACTTGAACAGTAGACTTGGTGAGCTGACTTAAAGAGTCAACTCGTTGAGGTGACTTGGTGGGATGACCTGGAGAGTTGACCTAGGGTAGACTTGGTGAGCAAACTTAAAGAGTTGACTTGGTGAGCGTACTTGAATTGTCAGCTTGGCGAGCTGACTATGAGAGTCGGCTTGGCAAGCTGATATGGCGAGTCAACTTAAAGTGGCAACTTGGTGGTGCAAGTTGGTGAGCTGACTTATCGAGGCCACTTGGTGAGGCGACTTCGCAAAGCAACTTGGTGAGCTAACCTACTAAGTGTACTTAAAGACTAACCTTGATGAGGTGCTTTGGTGGGGCGACTTGATGACAAAACTTGGCGTGCCGACCAAGTGAGTTTACATGGTGAGCGAGCTTAGAGAAGCAACTATATGGGGCAACTTCATAAGCACACTGAGTGAGTCCACTTGGTGGGGCAAGGTGGTAAAACCATTGGGTGAGTCGACTTCGTGAGTTGACTTAATGAGTCAACTCGTTGAGGTGACTGGGTGGGGGTGACTTGGTGAGCTGACCTGGAGAGTTGGCCTAGGGGGCAGACTTGGTGAGAAAACTTAGAGAGTCGACTTGGTGAGCGTACTTCAATTGTCAGCTTGGTGAGCTGACTTGGCTGGGAGCCGGCCTAGCGATCTAACATGGTGAGTGGGCTTAAAGTGGCAACTTGGTGGGGCAAGTTGGCGAGCCGACTTAGCGAGGCCACTTAGAGATGTGACATGGCGAGCTGACTTGGTGAGTAAGCTCAATGAGCAGACCTAAAGATTGACCTTGTTGAGGCACTTTGGTGGGGTGACTTGATGACCGAACTCAAAGAGTCAACTTGGCGAGCATACTAGTGCATTTGGGTTCATTTTTTGACCTTCATTGATCAAATTTTTGACCAAATTTGACCAACCCATTGGTCAAAATTTATCTAGTCAAAATTTGACCAACCCATTGGTCAAAATTTATCTAGTCAAAATTTTGACCAACTCACTGGTAAATTTTTTTTCAGGCATTCTATAAAATAGTCACATGTCTTGCGTATGATATGACATTTTGCATGTATCCTGCACTCTCTCTCATCCAGCTAATGATGGATTACGTAGAGTGATATGAAACCATGATGCTAAAAAACACACAATCAAATCCAAAATGAACATGCACTACAAATGGATTGTGGAAATCTGATATTGGTAAAATTGCATGCATGTCTACCAGGACAATCACAACTTAAACATATATTTGTCCTGGTAGACATGCATGTAAAATTAACAATATTAGATTTCCACAATCCATTTGTAATGCAAGTTCATTTTGGATTTGATTGTGTGTGTTTTTTAGCATCATGGTTTTAGATCACTCTCCATCATCAGCCGGATGAGAGAGTGCAGGATGCATGCAAAATGTCATATCATACGCAAGACATGTGACTGTTTTATAGAATGCTTGAAAAAAAATTTACACCTTTCTGTTGGTAGAAATTTCTACCTTCGTTGGTCGAAATTTTTGACCTTTATTGGTCAAAATTTCTACCTTTTTTGGTTCAACTTCTTTGACCTTCATTGGTAGAAATTTTCGACCTTCACTAGTCAAAATTTTTTACCTTCATTGGTCAAAATTTCTACCTTAATCCACAAAATTTTTAACCCTCATTGGTCAAAATTTCTACCTTGCTTGGTGGAAAATTTTGACCTTCATTGGTGGAAATTTCTACCTTTATTGGTCAAAATTTCGACCAATTCCTGCCAGAACTTGCAAATGGCAATTGAGGTTTTTCGACCAACTTATTGGTCGAAATTTCGACCAACATAAGGTTGGTCAAAATTTTGACCGAAAAAATTCTGACCAATGGGTTGGTTGAAGTTGGTCAAATTTTGGTCAAAAATTGGGTTGAAATTTTGACCATTAATGGTTGAAAAATGGTCTCAAATGTACTAGTGCACGCTGCCATGTGGCACTACCATGTGGTAGTCTTTTTTTGTTGTGACGAACTCCAGGTTATCAATTTTAATGAAATGAGATGTTGACATTAGCATGATGTTAGTACTACATCATACCACCTACATGCCCTTTAGTGTCCCTTTTTGACCAATTGTTGGTTTTCTGGCCATATCTTGAGCATATGGGCGTCTTTTTTTGATCCAAAAAGTACTAAAAAGTCAGTTCCAATATGGACAATGGCATAGGAATTTTTGGGTTTTGATGTAATTTGGTTTCCTATTTGGGCAGTCAAAGTTGGGTGCTCTATTTTTCACTCCAGCGGGCATATCTTCAGTATCCCAACTCCATTTTTTGAAAATGTTATATTTTTGGAAAGCTTGTTGAGTTCTCTTTCTAGAATACTTATTTGTCTTCCAAATTTTTCTCCAAGCTCTTTCTATTATGATTTTTTCTTTATTGTAGTATAATGGATATCATGGGTGTTTCAAGTCTGAGGATCATTTTTTGTGGCATGGAATTTCTTCTTTTGGACTATACTATATGTTGTAATAGCTCTTTTCCCTTTTTTATCATTATTGATATCATTCGTAAGCATGTTTATGCAAACATAGTGAGATAAAGTGATAATCCTTGCATTTTGGGATCTTGCTCATCATTGTGACTTATTGTACTTGCATTACATTATCAAGTACAATGAGGGGATAGTCATTTTCCTTTTAGTGCCATCTTCCTTTTTCAAGTGAGTGTCCCTTCCATGACATTAGCCACATGATGTATCGACGACATATGCCTTTATAGGTTTCTCTACCTCTTCCTCACTCTTGATGTTCTTGGTTCTTTCTTTTTTGAAGGAGTTATTGGCCCCATTTCTTAGTTTCCTATAACCTCACCCTTATTAGCATTGGGAGGGTGGGGGTTTCTTTTGTTATTTCTCATGCTTCCTTGGTTTGATTGATCAACTCTTCAAGCTTTGGTGTTTTATGCCATCTTTATCTATGAGTTCAATTGTTTGTCTTTGTATGCCTACTGATTTGATGTAGATTATAGTCTTCTCTACTTGGTCAAGTTATATTTTAGTGTAGGTTCTCCAGATCAACAATTACTTTTGATAGAGCTTTGCAATTTCTTCATGCTTCAATGATTTTTCTCCATGATTTCTCTTTGTTTCTATTTTGTGGAACAATCCTCTAGTTGGAGGCTTTTGTAGTCATTTACTAGGTTTTCAGCTATCTCTTTTTGGAGTAGAGTTTTTCCCATTGGATTTTCTCTATTTCTATATTTCATAGAGATTTGATTGTGATTAGGTACTTGATAAGGCCTTGTTCATGGGATCCAAGTTTTCTTTCAACATTGCATTCTAGTTTCCTTGCCCTTTCTATATTGTTTATAGCTACATTGTTCCTTGTCATGGGGGGTGTTGATAAAATTATCTTTACTCCCTTCTTGAGATTTCACTTTATGTGCCTTTTGCATTCATATTTAGTAATTAATTAATAATTATTAAATAACATTTACCTTTTAGTTTAACCTTTGTAGCTTTTACATTGCCCTTTTCAAGTTTAGATCTCCTTCTATAAGGATAGATCATTTGTAATTATCTTGTATCTTTTTCATTTTTAAGAATACATTTGCATATTTTTTAGAGAAAACTCTTGCCTCCTCTTGTATTTTTCTTCTCTATGACAAGTTTTTATATGCAAGCATTCTTTAGGCTTTGTAGATTTGTATTGATCAAATCCTTTACAATATAAGGCATTGGCAATGTTGACTTCATCCTCAAAAAGGGTAAGAAAGAAGTCATCATCTAAATGGTCATTCAAAAGCTATGTATTCGAATATCAAAAAGTGATACCATGCACAAGACCCTTAGAAATAGTGATGGAAGAAGATAACCAAACCCTTTAGCCACAAAAATATAAAGAGACAACAACATATATGCAGGATCATGGTCAACCAAACTATGGCCTTAAGTGGTAGTGAAAAACTAGCAAATCAGGGTTATGTCAACTTGACACATAATTTTAAAGTGGTTTTGCACTTTATATCAAAAATTTGTAAGAAATTAATCTATAGGAAATTAAATGTAGCTTCTAAACTACTAGGCCTTATCTAGGGAAAAAATTAATTGATTGGTCAAAAGTTTGGATTTTAATGCAATACTACAAATTTCAGGGCAAAAATAAAAAGTAGGTGTATGTCTAACCACCTTAATCAAAATCAAATGATAATATTTTTAAATATAATTATAGATATGGGATGATATTGCACAAGGAAAAAGTCTCATATTTTTGGATTTAATGTAATTTTAGAAGTAAGAGGACAGTGAAGACAAAGGTGAAGGCAAGAGAAGGGGCAGGATCTGGCATAAGTGCAGGCTCAGGTGCGCAAGCAAATACAAAAGTAGGTGTGCAAACAAGTCTCCACTCAGGGGTTAATATTCAAAGGGAATACAAGCAATCTAGGGTTTTCAAAAACAAACAAAAATCGTATCTTGATGCCCTTTCTAGTATTTTTTGCTCAACCCCTGTCGTATAGCCAGCTATAAAGCACCATGATAATTTGCAATTCCAATGCTGCCATTTTAGGGAAACTCATTTTTGTTCAGGGGAAAACTCAATATTCTAAGGGAAAGTGGTGGTCTAGCCAACTAAACCTTTCTTTGTTAATCCTTAGTTTCATGATCTCCGACAATAGGAACTTGGGGAAAAATTGTGACATGGGCATGGTTCAACCTTTGAAAAAGGAGAATCATCAACATAGGCTTCAAAATGACTTAAACAAATCATAGGATGGGAACAAATCCAACTTTCCAATGAACAAGGGTCAATCAAATCAAAGCTGGAAGAATGGATTTAATGAAATTTCTAATCGTCATCATCAAGAAAAACAATTTGTTTTTCATATTTGTCAAGGGTTTTCTCTAGATCCCCCATATCAACCTTGGCTAGCCATAGCTAGGGAAAAGGATTCGGGTTAGGAAACAATGATTCTCCCTACAGATTTTCCTCATTTTTCTCATGATGAATCCTGTGGTATGGATGGTTCTAACTCAATTCCTACTACCTTGGTTCCTAAAAATTTTACTCAAGATCCACCTAGCACCCCCTTCAAACCAACTAAAACTCACCAAGTTTGGAGAAAGAAGCAAGTGGTCGAACCCAATTCAAATGATTCTCATGTGCAACCTGTAGATACATTGACAATTACACTTCCAAGTCATATGCTACAAAACTCTATCAATTTTTCTTTGACAAACTACTTTAATTGGTAAGTTTTCTTCTAACTCTTTGCTCTTTTCTACTACTAAAGATTGGGCTCTTTCATCTTGGCCAGAGTTAAGGGATATTTTCTATATTGATTCAAAATCAAAATGTTTTGCAGCTATTTTTGATTCAAAAGCATCTAGAGATTTGGTGCATAAGAAAAAAGGTTGGTTTTGTTGTGGGTCTAGGCTTTTTACTATGATTTAGATTCCTAACTTTAAACCTACATCTCTTAAAATCCCCTTTATGCCACACTAGATTTCCTTTCCCACTTTACCTCTCGAGTATAAGTATCTGCAAATTATTGAAAGCTTTGTAAACAAGTTGGGAATATTCCTCAAACATGATCTTATACCTTATGATTGCCCACATTTGGAAGTGAGAGTTTGTTTGTTGTTAGATATGCAGCACCCTCTTCCCTTTCATTTGACTATAAATTCTCAATGGGGTTTATGGGACCAATCAATCACAATATAGGATGAGCAAATAATTCATTAGTTTCAAGATAGATTGGGTCAATTTAATACTCAATGCCAACATTCAGTTCAGGACATATAGAAGTCTATCCAGATTATAACACAGGCCCTAAGTTATGTGTACACAAAGTTAATTCAGAACTGATCTATAATATGGATATTATGCCTTCTTCTCAGTTTGTTAATCCTCCAGTAGAAAACTAAAGTTTGGTTTCTTCTACAGCAATCAAACTTTCTATGTTTCTATAGTTGGTCTTTCCTTTTATCCAATGCTTGTTAGCTAGGCTGAAGGTTTCTCATGATCTCCTATCACTGAAGCCTTCTTTGCATTGCTCAGATTTGGATGGTTTGGAGTAGCCACATTCAAATTTGCCACTAGTGTGTCACAAAACAAGGAATCTTCTTTCTAAGAGCCAGAATGCTGATTGGAAAACTCTTCAAATTGGAGATCAAATTTTATCTACAATTGCTAATAATATAATATTTGGTATAGCAGAAGAAGAAGGATTCAATATAGAAAATCAAGAAAATAATGATATTGATGTGTTGCTTAAAATAATTTTAGTACTGGAATAGTCAAATTGCCTCAAAGAAAGCCTCTAGTTGTAAGACTATATAACTTGTAGAAACTACATGTCAAGTGGAGAAAAAGGATTCATTTCTGGAAGCATGTATTGATCAGGATCCATTAAGTGTTGAGGAGTACATTTTTCAACAAGTGGCAATCAATTCAGATTTTCAACTTGAAGAGACAATTTTGAGGGAACCCGAGACTAGCAAGGATCAATTTAAATCTCAATCTCAAAATATTCCAAATAGTTTTGAGGATTGCATTCTTCAACAAGTGGCTAATAAGCAAGATTTTCAACTTGGAGAGACTATTTTGAGGGAACCTGAGACTTGTAAGGATCAATCTAAATCTCATTCTAAGAATAATCTAAACAATTTTGATCTTCACCAAACTTTTTCAATTGTTCAGTCTCCCTCTCTTCATCTACAAACTTCCAAGACACCCAAATAAAGAGGGCATCCTAAGGGATCAAATACTAGAATTGAGATTGCCTCAAGTATTTAGACCACATTAGATGACAATTTTTTTGTGAGCAAGGGAGTGACAAGGAGAACAATTTGTTCTCCTTGTCAACAATGAAAATTATCTCATGGAATGTCAGAGGTATAAATGCCTCTGACAAGAGAAGCAAGATTCACCAGTTTGTTGAATCCATGAAAACGAATATTGTGTTGTCGCAAGAGACAAAATTATCAAAAGATACATTTCAAAAAACCATGGCCAAATGGCCAAGGTGGTCCTTAGTGCATTCTCCCAACATTAGAGCTTCTGGTGGTCTTGTTGTGTTATGAAATCCATTAATAATATAGGGACATCTTATTCAACAACACATAAATTGGCAAATGCAAGAGTTGTTAGATTTTGATGTTTATTTTACCTTGATTAATGTTTATGGTCCTACCTCTACTCAAGACAAGTTGAAAATTTGGGATAAATTAGCAATGTTAATTCAGCTTCAAAACTCTCACTAAGTTATTCTTGGGGGTGATTTCAATGCAATCTTGAATCAAAATGAGAAAGTTGGTGGCATTTGCCCACCCATTAAAACCATTAAGGATTTTGCACAATTTGTTGAGAATAGTGATTTAATGGATATTCAACCTTATAATGGAAAGTTTACATGGACAAATAGGAGGTCTAGTTTTGCAAAAATTGTAGTTAGATTGGATAGATTCCTTCTCTGTCATGAATGGAAATTAGTTAATTTTTGTTTTCACTCAAAAATATTGTCTTCACCATAATCTAATCATTTTCCAATTTCAATAAACATTGATCAATCTACATATCTAGACCATATTTAGCATAAGTTATCCTTTAAATTTGAATGTATGTGGTTGCATCATCCACACTTTCTTCCACTTTTAAAACAATGGTGGATCAGTGCTGCTTTTGTTCTTGGATCTAAAATGCATCATTTTGCCAAAAAATTGACACATGTCAAAGAGTAGATCAAAATTTGGAATCAACAAGTTTTTAAGAATGTTTTCAAGTAGAAAGAGGTTGTCAAATTGCAATTTTAGGAAATTCATTATCACATAATTTAGTATGGGATAGATAATGATACTTAAGTTAAGAAAAAGGATCTTCAACATGAATGGGAGGAATTGTGTAGTAGGGAGGAAGAATATTGGAGACAAAATTCTAGGGAAGTATGGTTACAACAAGGATACAAAGACACAAAAAAAATTTCATGCTTCTGCCCAGCAAAAAAGGGCAACTAAATCAATTTTTCAAATTATGGACTTAGAATCGGGTAATATTTTAACTAATGTTCAACAAATCTAAGATGAAGGTGTAAAGTTCTTTGAGAATCTTCTTGCACTAGTAGATTATCCATCACCTTTGCCCTCACAAGTTGAGGAGTTCATTTAGCATATACCTACAATGGTATCCCTGATGGAGAATAATAAGCTTTTGGCCCCATTCACCATTCAAGAAGTTTGAGAAGTAGTCTTCTCCTTTCTCCCAAACAAAGCATCGATGCCAGATGGTTTTATTGCTCTCTTCTTTCAGAGTTGTTGGGATTTTATTGGTTGGGATTTCTTAGCAGCCATTGAGGAATCCAAAAAGTTTAAATTTATGCTAAAGTATTTCAACTCTACAAACATTGCAATCATTCAAAAAATCAAGGAGCCCAAAACTTTATGTAGATTTCTGCCCAATCTCACTTTGCAATTTGACATACAAAATCATTACTAAAGTTATTTATTTGTGACTTCAAAAAATTCTCCCATTTTTAATTTCTCCCAAACGCAATGGTTTTTTTCCTATTAGAGAAACAATGGAAGGTGCATTGGTAGCTCACGAAGTCCTTCATTCCATCAATAGTAATTAGTCCTCCAACTTTGTTATCAAGTTAGACATGCAAAAGGCATATGAAAAAGTCTACTAGAAATTTATTTTCCAAGTTCTCCAAAAAATGGGTTTCTTTAAACATTGGTGTAAGTGGAATAAAGCATGCATTTCAATGGCTTGGTTTTCAATTATTATTAATGGATTAGTGCTAGGCTTCTTTCCTTCCATGCAAGGTGTCTAGTAAGGTGATCCTCTTTCACTGGATTTATTTATCATCATGGCTGAAGCCTTAGAAGGACTATTAGGTACAATGACTTATCTGACAAGTGGAAAGGAGAAAAAATTGAGGGTACATCAATTTCTGCCATGCATTCTTTATTTGTTGATGACACATTACTATTTGGTAGTTCACTAGTTTCAGAGGCTAAGCACATAAAGCAAATTTTAAAGCAATAGTCATAAGTTTCATGGTAGAAAATAAACCCTCAAAAGTCAAAAAATTTCTTATTTAACACAAATAAAGTTATATCAAACAAGATAGTGCATATTTTGAGGTTTTCTAAGGACTTCTTACCTTCCACCTATCTTGGGATTCCTTTTTTTATGGGATCCAATAAGAAAAGCTTTTGGGATGGCATCTTCCAAAGAATTAAGAGTAAAATGTCTCCTAGAAAGTAAGATGATTGTCATTATTAGGAAAAATCTTGATTATTAAGTTAGTTCTTTCTACAATCCTAAAATACTATTTGGAAATCATGCAAGCACCATCCTCAATCATTTCACAAATTCAAAAACCTATTAGGGGTTTTCTATGGGCTAGAAATTTGAAAAATGAAAAGAAAATTCCACTTATTTCTCTCCAAGACATGGCACATATTCCTACTTTAGGAGGGGCTAGAATTCATGCTCTAACAACAAGGAATAAAGATTTTGGAGGTAAGTTGGTTTGGCATTTATATACTAAATCACAATTAGCATGGTGTCAAATAATGAAATAGAAATACTTAGATAATAACAATCCACATAGAATATTCTCCATGTTGGATCCTCCTAAGTGGTCTACTATTTGGGATTTCATGATTGCATCTAGAGACATTGTTCTTAAGTACATTTCCTAGGAATTAAATTGTTGTGATAAGATCAATTTTTGGGGTGATTCTTGGAATCAACAACCTCCTTTAATTGCAATGCCAAATGTTCAAAAAATTCTGTCAATTATAGAAGTAGAGTGGGGTAATCTTGTTATTCACTTTATGGATGCAGTATGTTCTTTTTCAAGGAAAGTAATATGGAAAGATCTAGATCAGCTCCCTTTTGATACCCAGTGTAAACATTGGCTTCAGTCTATTTTTTTTAGAAAGATAGGCTTTTGTGTCGAAGAATGAGGATTGATTATTGTGGATTCCAGCTAAGAATGGTAATTATTCAATTAAGGAAGGATACAAACTTCTCCAACAAGTTGATTCAAAAAAATCCCCTTCTTGAGCCTTCATGTTCTGCTAGAACAAGGCAGTGTTACCTAAGGTTGGGTGCTTTGTGTGGCTAGCAATTAAACACAGGATTCTAACAAGTGATTGGTTGGTTAAGTTAAGTATTTATCCTCCTTTTAAATGTTTTTTATGTGAAGAAGAGTATGATTGAGTTGATCATCTTTTTGTAAGATGTCATTTTGCATATCAATGTTGGGCATTTATTCTAAACAAATTAAATTACTCTACTCCATTATAAAATAACATTTGGGACATGTTTTAGGCCTGGCTAGTTCTTTACCCCAATGCCTTATTTGTGGGGATCTAGAAATATGCTCTTGCATTAGTAATTTGGGAAATTTGGTGAGAAAGAAATTAGAGGATCTTTAGAAAAGAAGTATCATCTATAGATAGAGTGTTTCAAATATTGAAAAATTGATTTTAGAAGTTACTAATGCAAGTGTTTATAGATGTAAATTCAATCCAGTTATCACTTCTTGGGATGGAGGTATCATTCAGGAATGGAAATCAATATTAATTCCATTAGGATCTATCCCATCTAGAAGATTACAAACAAGTATAGGCAGGTCTATAGGTAAGTGGCAACCTCCTATGCCTAGATTTGTTAAGCTCAAGTTTGATGGGGCATCTAGAGGGAACCGAGGCTAATCGAGAGTGGGAGCATGCATTAGAGATTGCACTAGTAAAGTGCTTGCAATTGCAATAGCACCCTTACCCATAGGAACTAATAATATAGTTGAGGCTCAGTCATTGCTATCAGGACTAATTCTTGCCAAGAAAGGGAATTTTCATCATGTATAGATAAAAGGTGATTCTCAAGTTATAATATTAGCTTGTATCAAGAGACAATCATCTTCTTGGAAACTTAAGTATGTGCTTCAGAAAATTTGGAATATAATTGATTAGTTTCATGAGGTTAAATTATCACACACATGTAGAGAGGGGAACGTAGTTGTAGATTATCTTTCCAATTTAGGTTTTAATGGGATCACAATTTTTACATTAAAACCTTCCACATTAATTGAGAATTATTAAGATTTGCAAAAATTGATTTATAATGAGATAGTGGATTGTTAGTAGTAATTGGTTTTTTAATCATATTTGTATTGATGATATTGTGGTGAATGATCAATCTTTGTTGACCTCCAGTACTCCTATCAAACTTTGGCACTTGTTGAGATCTAGTACTTGCTGAGTTTTAGTGCTTGCCAAGTAAGGTAGGGTGGTGCTCTTGCTAAGTTACTTGGGCATAGTGTTTTCCTAGTGAACTCGAGCATAGTGTTGATCGAGTTGTTCAGACATAGTCTTGCCAAGTGACTTAGGCCAGTGATGACTGAGAGTTTTCCAAGCACCAAGAAGTGGTGTGTTGACAGAGTTTCTACTAGGCACCATTGTGGTGTGTTGACCAAGTGAGATAGTGATGACTGATTGGGCAGTGTTGATCATGTGACTAGTTGTCACTGAGTTGTACTTGGCAACTTAATTATGTGCTGCAACAAAAATTCAGGACATTATCGATTAGCTTCAGGTGGTCACATTTTTACACACACATATAGAGAGGGAAACAGAGTTGTAGATTATTTTTCCAACTTAGGATGCAGTGGGCTTACAAAATTTAACAATGCAACTTTCAACTATCATTGAGAAATGCAAAGATTTACAAATTCTAATTAATAATGAATTAGTGGATCATTAGAATTAAGTACTGATTATTAATTATTGCCCCTTTCTCAAATCATTTCCAGCATCATGTAAGCTATCATCAGCTAGGTATGATTTGATTTTACTTTGGTCATGTGATGTTTTTACACATGGCGAGATCAATATGGAGATCGAATTTGTAATTTGTTCACTTATTTTTTGATCCTTCATACGATCGGTATGTATCCACATTAGGTGAATATTTATTATCTTGCATGAGTACTATGAAGATATTTTCTTTTTTTTATAAAAGGAAATAGTGTCTTATTGAGCTTCATATATTGACAGAGTTGAACGATATTTGATATAACTTGCTTGAAAATGTCTTCACCTTTGGAGTTTTGTGCCAAGAGTGAATCCTGCAATCAATTTCACTGGTCTTTGTTGCCCAAAAATTATTGTATATGGATTAACCCTAGTGTTAATGAAGTTTTTATGTCCCTATGTATTGATGATAGGGCCATGGAAATGATGTTTTGCGTCAAGTCTCCTTCAATTTGTTGAGGTCTTCGGTAAGTAATTGGTGAAGTAATTCTATGCCCCTCTTTGAAACATTTCCTATACCCATCAAATGTTGTGCCCATTTTTCTTTCAAATGTCATGGACTTGTTACAGTTGGTTCATTTGCTGGAAATTTTGGCGGTGACAATGCTTCTTCCTCAATTTTGGAATGAAAATAAGCTTGAAAATGTCATGCAACAGTATGCTCTTTGGTCTAGGCATGTATTAATGGGTGGTCTCTTCCAAAGATCTTAGTTATTAAGGTGACATGAATACATGGTCATGTTCGATACTCTTCAAAAAGCCTTTGAAAAATAGAATCCCCACATTATAAAATCTTCTCTCCAAACTACTACAAGGGCTTCGAGTCACCAATTGGAAGATAGATTTAGGCACACTAGTTTTGCTATATTGGATTTGCTAAGCCTATCCAACTTTGATTATTAGACACATGAAGGGCCTCCTTCAGGTGCATTCCATGATTTAGGTCTTGATTTGTAAGATGACATTGTGATTACTAATTGGGTGCATTGGCTTGGTACTCTGTGTAAGGCTACATTTCATGAACTAGGACATTTTCGAGAAGAAGCATGCATTAATATGGAGGAGCCTCCTATCACAGATACTACAGATGATGTTGGTGCTAGTTTGGGCTCAGGTTGGGAGGTTGCTCTAGTGACAAGTTTGGATTCTGGGTGGGGATACTCTCTGCAAATTGGTTTGATCTCAACTTTTGCTAATGGTGTTTCATGCGAGGATATGGAGGAATGAAAATTTTAAAGTTTTAAGGTATTCTGTTTTGGGGGATTTTTTGACGAATGGCATGTTTTTAATCATTTTTAATTTTTTGGTCAAGTTTGGGACCTTCATGCCCATTTGGTTGAAATGTTTTTGAAATTGTAATAACTTGAAAAATTTCAAATTCTAATGGGAATATCCCTTCACTTTGTAATTTTGATTACATTCATCGATATAAAATGTTGTAAATATCAATGTTTAATACTTGTACATATTGCAGTGATGTTGGGTTTTCTTTTTGGTTCTTTCCCAGTTGAGCTCTTGAACCAGTTTTAGTAAAAATAATATATTTAGTGGTTCACCCACTTTTGCCAATATATATATATATATATATATATATATATATATATATATATAATGATAGATATAAAAAGTAGACTCATGTCCAGATGTGATGCATATTTTTGGGCATTTTTATTTCAAATAAATAGTTAAATATGAATTTTCTACTATAACTCTTCTAGAATAAAAAAAACTCTTGTGTCTAACCACCTTAACTAATTGAAAATTTTACCAAATTAATTTTTATTCTTTTTCCTTATACTAGGAAAAGCATAGAATGGGACACAACTTCTGGATTTCAAAAATATTATACCGTTTGAAAGATATAGTTATTTTTCAATCAGTATGTCAATCAACACTTTACAATCATCTTCATTAAAATATAACTAATACATACTTATCAAACCCAGAATTTAACAACAATTATATCGATGGAGTCTTGAGAGTGTTATAAAAAAAACCCTTTTTTATTTCATTGAATTTTGATGAAAATAATATTGTCAAATGGCTACTCAAAGTCTAAATGTTAGTGAAACCTTTCTCGAACATGTTTTTTGAGTTGAAAAAATAGGTTTGGTAAATATCAAGCCTAATTGGGTACCCGATTTCAAATCAGGTATCTCATACCATATCAGATACCCGAATATGAAATTGGGTACTCGAAAAGTGGTGACCAAAATTCTTCCCCAAAATTTTCAATTTTTGAAATTCTAGAGGAAAACCACCGATATTGGATTGAAACCAAAATTTGGGAAGTGTGGGCATTATTGTTATTACATATGATTATTATTATTAACTATTATTATTATATATGATTATGATTATGATTACTAATATTAAATACAATATAGTAATATATATAATAATAATAATTATAACTAAATATAATATAGTAATATATATGATTATTATTGCTATATAATCTAGCAATATACTATTATTATATTAAAATATATAGTATTATATTATTATTAAATATAATATTATCATGAAATTCATGTAAAGGGGTCATAGGTTAACCTATGACCCCTTTTGATGCATTTGAACCAACCAAATGGGTCCCTAGGGGTCCTAGGGCCCCTAGGGACATATGTTTTCATGAAACACATCGAAAGGTGTCATAGGTTAACCTATGACCTCTTTCGATGCATTTGAACCAATCAAATGGGTCCCTAGGGGTCATAGGGCCCCTAGGGACATATATTGTCATGAAATACTTCAAAAAGGGTCATAGGTTAACTTATGACCCTTTTTGATGCATTTGAATGAACCAAATAGGTCCTTAGGGGTCCTAGGGCCCCTAGGGACATATGTTGTTATGAAATGCATCGAAAGGGGTCATAGGTTAACCTATGACTCCTATGACCCCTTTAGACATCCTTAGGCATATTAGGGCCCCTAGGGACATATTTTCTCATGAAGTGCATTGAAAGGAGCCATAGGTTATCATATGACCACTTTTGATGCATTCGAACTAACAAAATTAGTCCCTAGGGGTCCTAGGGCCCCTAGGGATATATGTTGTCATGAAATGCATTGAAAGAGGTCATAGGTTAACCTATGACCCCTTTCAACATCCCTAGGGCTCCTAGAGCCCTTAGGGACATATGTTGTCATGAAATACATTGAAAGGGATCGTAGGTGTTAGTTTGTGGTGACTGATTAGGGTAGTACTGTACATACTACATAAATTATTTGGGTCATGGCTAACGTTGTGGCCAACATATGGCTAACATGTTGTAATCCTAAAATGACATAAAATGACTAGTATAAAAGGGCTTAGGGTTAGGTATTTTCATTAAGTTGTGATGCAAAAATTGGTTCTTGTGGTGGTATTGAGTTGTAAGGGATTATGAATTGTAATCAAGTTGTAACCAGAAGATTGTAATAATATAAAACTTGTTGTTTGGTGGACGTAGCCTAGAGATTGGGTGAACCACATTGAATCTTGGTGTCTTGTGTTCTTTTTTTGTGTGATCTATTATTTTCTGTTATTGGTTATATTTGCATGTAATTGTAATTTATGTCTGTGGTTTAATCCTAACAAGTGGTATCAGAGTGAGGTTGTGGTTTTTTTAATTATCCTCTGTAGGAAAGTCTCACAATTGAGTGGGATTCTCATGGTCAAGTGGGAGTGATAGCAGATGAGGGTAAGCTAAGGGTTAATAGGTTTAATGGGAAGAAACTTTCAATTATGGAAGATGCAAATGGAAGACTATCTTTTTCAGAAAGATTTATGGAAGCCATTGAAAGGCAAAACCAAGAATTAGGGATCTATGTCAATTGACAACTAGGATCTTTTAGATAGAAAGGCACTTGGAAGCATTCAATTATGCTTGGCACCATTAGTGGCATTTGATATTACAAAAGTGAAGACAATAGAAGAGTTGATGAAAACCCTAGCGACATTGTATGAAAAGCCCTCCGCTTCAAATAAGGTATTTCTCATGAAATGTTTATTTAATATGAAAATGATAGAAGGTGGATCTATTAAAAATAATTTAAATGAGTTTAATACTATTAGTAGTTAGTTATCTTTTGTGGGTATCAATTTTGATAAAGAATATAGGGCTCTCTTGATTTTGTGTTCTTTACCTGAAAGCTGGAATGGCTTGGTAATGGCTGTGAGTAATTCTTTTCTTGGATCTAGTAACCTAAAATATGATGATGTGATTGGTGTTATTTTGAGTGAAGAAACTTGTACGAAATCATCAAGTGGATCTACATCAGGAAGTTCTTTGAATGCACAAATTCAAGGCAAAATGACTGAGAGAGGAAGTAATTCCAGAAATCATGGGAAATCAAGAGGAAAGTCAAAGGAGAGGAGGTCTCAATTGAGAGGACCAAACGACTATTGGCACTATGGGAAACTAGGGTGTAAAAAGAAAGATTGTTGGACTCAAAAGAAAAAATGAAGGAGATAAACCAGATGGAGACAAGGAGGCAAATGTGGTAAGTAACAAATTCGAAGAGGATGCATTGCTTTTGTCTTTAGAAAGTGTTGATGATTCATGAGTTTTAGATTCTAGTGCTTCATTTCATGCTATAGCTCATAGAGGTTATTTCATTGATTATGTCCAAGGGGATTTTAGACTTTTTTATTTGGGAGATAATGAACCTTGTCAGATTGTTGGAAAGGGAAAAGTTAAGATTAAGTTGTAAAATGGGAATCATTGGCTACTACATGAGGTAAGACATGTTCCAAGGTTGAGTAGGAATTTAATTTCATTAGGGAAACTCGATGATGAGGGTTGTGTCATTATCTTTAATGATAAAAATTGGAAATATCTTTCTAGAAGTCATATTGTTCCTTCTACTTTAATTGTTTCAGAGAAAAATGAATGTTTAGGAATAGTTGTTGTAGTTGAGCAAGGAGAACAAAGAGTTGTAAATTCTAATATAGGGCTATGGCACAATAGAATTGGGCAAATGAGTGGGAAAGGTATGAAAATGCTTCATTCAAAGAATGTTTTACTAGGTCTAAAATGTGTTAATATGGATTTCTATGAAAGTTATTTGTATGGAAAACAAAAGAGAGTGAGTTTTGTAAAGAGTGGGAAGGAAAATAAAAAGGAGAAATTAGAGCTTGTGCATAGTGATGTATGGGGACCAGCTTAGGTATCTTCCCTTGGAGGTTCTCATTATTATGTTACATTTATTGATGATGTAACTAGAAAGGTATGGATTTATTTCCTTAGATAGAAATCTGATGTATTTCAAACTTTTAAGAAATGGAAATGCTTGGTTGAAAATGAGACTAGTAAGAAATTAAAATATCTCAAATCTGATAATAGTGATGAGTATTGCAGTCATGAATTTCAAGATTATTGCTCCACTAATGGTATTCATAGACAAAAAACTATTCCAAGGGCTCCAAAGGAAAATGTAGTGGCTGAACGCATAAACATGACTATAATAGAGTGTGCAAGGATCATGAGGTTGCATGTTGGGTTGCCCTTACACATGTGGGCAGAGGCTATCAATACTATTGTATATTTGATTAATAGAGGTCCCTCTACTCCTTTGGGTTGTGGTATTCTAGAGGAAGCATGGACTAGTAAGCAAGTGAGTTATTGTTTTCTCAAGACCTTCAGTTGTGAAGCATTTGCTCACATAGATTCTGAAAATAGAACCAAGCTAGAAGCTAAGTCAAAGAAATATGTATTTTTTGGATATGGCATTAATGAATTTGGTTATAGGCTTTGGGATTTTGAGAATCATAAAATTGTAAGAAGCAATGATGTCATATTCAATGAGAAATTGTTGTACAAAGATCTGTTGCAACAACATGAGAAGAAAGAAGATAATTATGTAGTGTTGGATGATACTCCAAAAGATGATGTTCCATCCATTTCTCATGATGTGCAACAACCGCAACAACAAATACCACACACACCAATGAATGTTAGACAATCAACAAGGAAAATTAGACATCCAAAAAGATTTTCTTCCTCTTTGTATTTTATTTTATTAACAAATGTTGGTGAACCTGAATGTTATGATGAAGCTATGTGGGTGGATACTAAGATTCAGTGGGAGTCTGCAATGAAAGACAAAATGGACTCTTTATTGAAGAATAAGACATGGCATTTCTACAAGTTGCTTATAGGTAAATTTTTTTTATAGAATAAGTGGGTTTAAAGTTTGAAAGAAGAGGAAGGAGGTAAGAAAAGATTTAAAGCCAAGTTAGTGGTAAAAGGATTTGCATAGAAAAAGGGAATTGATTTTGATGAGATATTGTCTCCTATTTTTAAAATGACTTCTATTTGTACTGTTTTAAGTATTGTGGCTACTAAAGATTTGCATTTAAGGTAGCTTGATGTTAAAATAGCCTTCCTCCATGGTGATTTGGATGAAAATATCTATATGGCTCAGCCACAGGGATTTGAGGTCAAAGGTAAGGAGAACTTAGTTTGTAAATTGAAGAAAAGTTTATATGGCTTGAAGCAAGCACCTCGAAAATGGTATCTAAAATTTGATAGTTTTATGCATAATCATGGATATAATAGGTGTCATTCAAATCATTTTATTTATTTTAAGAGGTTGGCTAATGATAGTTACATTATTTTATGTTTATATGTTGATGATATGCTTGTATTTGGGTCTAACATGGATAATATTAAGGGGCTAAAACACCACTTAGCACATGCATTTTCTATGAAGGATTTAGGGGCAGAAAAAAAAAACCCTCTATGAAGATTTGTAAAGATAGGAAGAATAGGAAATTGATGCTATCTCAGGCTTATTATGTTGAGAAGGTGTTGCAATGTTTTTCTATTAAGAATGCTAAAATTGTCAGCACACCTTTACCTGGTCATTTGAAGTTGACTAAGGAGATGTGTCCCAAGACACAAGAAGAAGAGGATAAGATGTCTAAGGTACCCCATGCTTCAGCTATAAGAAGCTTGATTTATGCTATGGTATGTACAAGGCTAGATATTGCACGTGCAGTGGGAGTTGTTAGCAGGTATATGAGTCATCCAGGAATTGAGCATTGGAATGCAGTCAAATGGATTCTTAGATATTTGAGAGGAACATCCAATAAGTTTTTACACTTTGGGGGCTCTACTACTGATTTATAGGGTTATGTTGACTTAAATTTGGTAGGGGATATTGATATTAGGTGGAGTACTATATGTTATGTCTCTACTATTGGTGGGGTAGCTGTGAGCTAGGTTTCTAGGTTATAGAAGGTTAATGCTTTACCCATTACAGAGGCAAAATATGTTGCTAGTACAAAGGTAGCCAAGGAGATGATATGACTTCAATTCTTCTTGGAAGAATTGGGACATCCTCAGAGGGATAATTATTTTTTTACCAATAGCCAGAGTGTCATTCATCTTGCAAAGAATTCAGCGCTGCATTCTAAGACAAAACACATACAATTGTGGTACCATTTCATTCGGTCATTTTTCAAGGATGGATAGTTAAAGATGGATAAGATACATATAGATGACAATACAATAGATGTATTTAAAAAGGTTGAGACAAGGGAGAGGTTGAATTCCTATTTAGCTTCAGTTGGTCTTCTAGACTAAACATGAATAAAAGAATAGCAGAGTCCAGGGTGGTTTGATCGAGTGGGAGCCCCATGTGGTAGTAGTATTACTACATGATCAACCTCCAAGTGATAGATTGTTGTCTAGTGTGGAGTTTGATTAGTACCCAAGTGGGAGATTGTTAGTTGTGGTGACTGATTAGGGAAGTATTATACAAATTTCATAAATTCTTTAGGGTTTGGAGCAGCACCCCAAAAAAAATTATTTGGGTCATGGCCGACATGTTGTAACCCTAAAGTGGCATAAAATTACTTGTATCAAAGGGATTAGGGTTAGGTATTTTAATTAAGTTTTGATGTAAAAATTGGTTCTTGTAGTGGTATTGAGTTGTAAGGGATTACAAATTGTAATCAAGTTGTAACCACTGGATTGTAATAATATTGAACTTGCTATTTGGAAGACATAGCCTAGGGATTGGATGAGCCACATTAAATCTTGGTGTCTTGTGTTCTTTTCTATGTGATTTACTATTTTTTGTTATTGGTTATATTTTCATGTAATTGCTATTTCAGTATGTGGTTTAATCTAAACAATAGGTTATCATATGACCCCTTTTGACGCATTTGAACCAACCAGATGGGTCCCTAGGTGTCCTAGTGCCCCTAGGGACATATGTTTTCATGAAATGTGTTAAAATGTGTCAAAAGTTAACCTATGACCCCTTTCGATGCATTTAAACCAACCAAATAGGTCCCTAGAGGTCTTAGGGCCACTAGGGACATATGTTCTCATGAAATACTTTAAAAGGGGTCATAGGTTAACCTATGAGCCCGTTTGACATCCCTAGGGGTCCTAGGGCCCCTAGGGACATATGTTGTCATAAAATAGGTTGAAAGGGGTCATAGGTTAATTTATGAATCCTTTCGATGAATTTGAACCAACCAAATGGGTCACTAGAAGTCCTAGGGCCCCTAGGGACATATGTTGTCATGAAATGCATCAAAAGTGGTCATAGGTTAACCTATGACCCCTTTCAATGTATTAGAACTAACCAAATGAGTCACTAGGATCCTAGGGCCTCTAGGGACATATGTTGTCATGAAATGCATTCAAAGGGGTCATAGGTTAACCTATGATCCATTTCAATGCATTGGAACCAACCATATAGGTCTGTAGGGGTCCTAAGGCCCCTAGGGACATATTTTGTCATGAAATGCATCAAAAGGAGTCATAGGTTAATCTATGACCCCTTTCAACACATTTGAATCAACCAAATGGATCCCTAGGGGTCCTAGGGCCCCTAGGGACATATGTTGTCATGAAATAAGTCAAAAGGGGTCATAGGTTGACTTATGACCCCTTTTGACACATTTGAACTAGCCAAATGGGTCCCTATGTGTCCTAGGGCCCCTACGGACATATGTTGTCATGAAATGCATTGAAAGGGGTCATAAGTTAACCTATGACCTTTTTTGATGTATTTGAACCAACCAAATGGGTCCCTAGGGGTCCCCTAGGGACATATGTTGTCATGAAATGCACCAATGATGCTTTTGAACCAACCAAATGGGTCCCTATGGGTCCTAGAGCCCCTAGGGACATGTTGTCATGAAATGTGTCAAAAGGGATCATAGGTTAAACTTTCAATGCATTTGAACCAACCAAATAGGTCCCTAGGGGTCCTAGGGCCCCTAAGGACATATGTTGTCATCAAATGTGTTGAAATGGGTCATAGGTTAACTAATGACCCATTTTGACATCCCTAGGGGTCCTAGGGCCCCTTGGGACATATGTTGCGATGAAATGCATCGACAAGTGTCATAGCTTATCATATGACACCTTTCGAGGCATTCAAACCAACCAAATGGGCCCCTAGGGGTCCTAAGGACCCTAGGGACATATGTTGTCATGAAATACATCGAAAGGGGTCATAGGTTAACCTATGACCCCTTTTGACATCCCTAGGAGTCTTAGGGTCCCTAGGGACATACGTTTCTTAGGAAATGTGCCAAAATGCATTCAAACCAATGAAATGGGTCCCTCAGGTTCCTAGGGCCCCTAGGGACATATGTTATCATGAAATGTGTCAAATGGGGTCATTCTTAACCAATTACCCCTTTCGATGCATTCAAACCAACCAAATGGATCCCTAGGGTTCCTAGGGCCCCTGAGGACATATGTTGTCATGAAATGTGTCGAAAGGGGTCATAGGTTAACCTATGAACCCTTTCTACACATTGGAACCAACCAAATAGGTCCCTAGGGGTCCTAAGGCTCCTCGAACATATGTTGTCATGAAATTTAACCTATGGCCCCTTTCGATGCATTCGAACCAACCAAATGGGTCTGTATGGGTCCTAGGGCCCCTAGGGACATATGTTGTCATAAAATGTATACAAAATTTTGGGAATAAAATTTTACCAGTTCATAATGTAAATTGCATGATTGACCATGTCAAAAATGGCAATGCACAGGAACATTACATATCTCCTAATTATAATCAACATGAATGTTCTAGAACACCAAAATGGATAATTGAAATTGGTGAAATGATTATTACCAATTTGGAAGGGAAAGAATCTGAAAGAACCATTTGGTTATAGGCTTCAAGACTATATAAGATGTTTTTTGACAATATGACAGTAGTGGAGCAATGTCAACTTTTTATATACTTATTAAAGATGCAAAAGATGAGACCTATGCTTTCCAAATTAAAGATTTTTGTCAATAAAAAATTGGAAAGAAATGTCATCTTTGTGAAAAATATGTTCAATGCTCTCAATAGAATTTGAAAAAATTGTAGGGAGAAGGATAAGAGAACTTTTTGAAGAGTTATTACAACCTCTTTGGTAAGTCATCATTTGAGAAAGGGTAGATATATGAGACAAACTTGTATTGACTTGAACCAAAATTGTACTTCTTTAAGAAGAGGATTTAGTAGATGAGAGAATTAATGATCCTCTTCAAAATGAAACATGGGCTTTTGATGGGAGACTTCCACATTTTGATAAGAAGCTATTTGATGATGTGAAGGAAAAAATTATATAGTTTTGGCACTCTAGCTCAAGAGTATCAGCCAATGCTAAAGACATGTTAAAGTTGAGAATTTGCATCAGAAACTGCATGCCAAATCCAAAAAATTATTTGGAGGTAAGTCAAACTATGTTGCTCAAATAATTTAGAGAGAGTCATCCAAGATTGCATATATCACAAAGGACTTTTGAATATTTGAAGTCATTTTATTGTGTGCCACTTAAAATTTGAAATACATATTGTTGCAAATATCATGTCGATTTTTATATGCAACACAAACTATTATGCTCCATCCATTCTACTTTGAATAGTAAAGAAATGTTGGAAAATTGTGGTGCTAGTGGTCTTCCAAAATCATCAAGAGACTTGCTAGATAAATTTTTATGTTGTAGAGTTGATGGTTGTTTCTTTTATAGAAATGCTTTCTTAAATGAGAAGTGTTCAGAATGTGGTGGCTTATCCAAGTTTGACACATGTTTCCATGAGGGGGCATGAAAAAGATCTTGGGAAGACAATAGTAAAAAAAATGGTATATGAAATAGTGAAATACACATTGAAGAGTGGGGGTGAGGGCTCTAGATGTGAATTGGGTTCAAAAGAAATCAGTGTGGCTAGTTTTATTTCAAATTTCAAGACAAATCTTTTCTACAAGTAGGCAAGACATAGTCATAGGTCTTTGTGGTTGAATAAACAATTTATAATGTGTAAGGAGACTTTTCTCATTGGAACTATTATATTAGTTGTTGAGTTTGCTGAGAACTACACATTGCAGCCTCAAAATGAGACACAATCTCTATTTAGATTGCTATTTTTGTCCATATAACATATAGATATGCCCCTAATAATGCAAAAGATAATCAAAATATTATTAGAGAGTACCATTTTTATATGAGTGATGATAGATCTCACTCTCACAAGTTTGTGCAACATTGTTTTGAGAATTATTTTGATTTCTTACAGGAGCATGCAATTGTTATGGATAGACATATCATTTGGTTAGATAATTACACAAGTCAATTCAAGAATGCTCGCATGTTTTATAGGTTGTGTAGGATGCACGTAGAGAAAGGGGTGCCTCATATTTGGATTTTTTTTGAGTCCATCCATGGGAAAGGGGAACATGATGGAGTAGGGGCATGTGTGAAGAGAGCTCTAGTTAAGAAGCAATTGAAGATTTTAGGAGCAGAGCTTCTTGATGCTCGTAGCAGTGTTGATTAGTGTAGTTCAACATTATCATAGGAGGTGACTCTCGATTCAATAGTATGAAAGTTTTTTTGGTTGGTTGAGGAAGGGTCCATAGGTGATAGATCAAATTGTGCTATAGTGAGAGACTCATAAAAAATGCATTCATTATAGAGCTTTGATTCTAGTACATGGACCATTTGGACATGACAACTAGCTTGCTTTTGTCCTAGTTGTTTTTAGTGTGATTGGGATCACTATGAGTCGAGTGAGTGGGTGCACACATGGGATCCACATTATCTTACTCCATTTTCTATCATACCCTATATTAGAAATGATGACATGGAAAGTTCACTTGAGCATAACCATCTATCAGATCTTCTATAGCCAAGACATGTCTTTGCATTGGTTGCACCATAGGGGAATGATGAGAAATCAAATTATTGGTTAGCATGTTATTTAAGAGGTAAAAAAAAGCTTTCAAAACTGATCACAGATGATTATGGATTGACATATCCTACTGGTTTAGTGGTTGTTGCTGGAACATGGCTACAGATAGACATGCTTAGAATGAAGGAAATTCCTGCATTTGAAGACTATTAGAAGCACAAAACAATTCTCACGTATTTGTATCTTATTATAACAACAAATGTGAAGTTGTTGAAGCATCAAGGAAGACCAAAAGTAAAAGAAATTTTTACTATTACTAATTTCGATCATGAAGCCATATTGGAGACCCTAAAACAAAGAGAGGACCCTACTAGAACACTTTATTAGGTATATTTACTTCTTAAGTTATTTTGTTCATAATGATTCAGTGAACTGAAGATTATCTTGTTTAATAAAATAAGTTACTAATATGTGTATGATATTGGAATGTAGGTACATCATGAAGAGTAGCCATGCATGAAGATAAAAAAACTAAATAAGGAGTAGAATGAAGAAAAATCTATTCTATTTTTGACACTACGATTTTTGGTAGTTGTGTATTGATGTAATAATGATGGAATACTTAAGATATTTTAAATGTACACTTGTTGATTTAATGTAAGAAACCCGGATGATTTTACTTAATGCAATTTACGTGGAGGGATCTAAAAAATGATGATTTTAATACATACTAGCACCAAACTTGCACTATGCCCAATGCCAAAATTTTGAGAGAGGTAAAAAAATTGATTTTACTTAATACTAGCCCTAGTGACACCCTTGTTCTAGCTGTGAAGAGCCTCCATTGTTCACGGCCACCCCATACCAAAGAGTCTCCAAGGTGCTCTAAGTGCATGTTAAGGTCGATCTTCTGAGGGTCGTAACTCAGAGCTTGTGAGGGCTATCTATGACATGTTGAATGCTACAAGACACTCATGCCAAGGCCTAAAATAACCTATCTTATTTTCAAGAGATCACATTCCATTTGGATTCAGCATAGTGATCTTGCTCGATGCCAAAACTTATAGTGTGCCTCAATTCATAGGTGCATCACAGCATAACTTTGAAACCATTGATCTTGGCATTGAATCATTAGCACCATTCACTCTAGATGGGTGGGTGAACCCTTGTGACACCCTTGCTCTAGCTACGAAGACCCTCCATCATTCATGGCCACCCCATACCGAAGAGTCTCCAAGGTGCTCTAAGTGTGTGTCAAGGTCAACCTTCTAAGGCTCATAATTTAGAGCTTATGAGGGGTATCAATGAAATGTTGAATGCTAAAGGATGGTCATGCCAAGGCCTAAAATAACCTACCTCATTTTCAAGAGATCACATTCCATTTGGATTTGGCACAACCATCTCACTTGATGCCAAAACTCATAGTGTGCCTCAATTCATAGGTGCATCACAGTGTAACTTTGAAACCATTTATCTTGGCATTGAATTGTTAGTGTCATTAGTTCTGAATGGGTAGGTGAACCCTAGTGAAACCCTTGTTCTAGCCATGCAGAGCTTCAATCGTTCGTGGCCACCTCATACCAAAGAGTCTTCAAGGTGCTCTAAGTGGGTGTTGAGATCGATCTTCTAAGGGTCATAACTTAAAGCTCATGTGGGCTATTGATAAAATATTGAATTCTACAAGATAGACATGCCAAGGCATACAATAACCAATCTCATTTTTGGGACATCACATAGCATTTAGATTCAGCACAGTGATCTTGCTCGATGCCAAAACTCATAGTGTGCCTCAGTTCATGGGTGCATCACAACATAACATTGAAACTACTAATCTTGGCATTGAATCATTAGTGCCATTAGCTCTAGATGGGTGTATGAACCCTAGTGACACCCTTTTTCCTGCCACAGAGAGCCTCGATTGTTCACAACCACCTTGGTTCAGGAGCACCTAGGTAGGATAATTTTTACCTAGTGCTTCTTTCTTTTAATTTTGGGTTTTAGTGATTATATCCACATCATTGGTGGTTTAATAAGATTTATTAGGTCCTTAGGTGAGGTTAACTTAGTTTCTAAGTGGGTTTTTTCTCCTAAGTTGTTGTTAGGCCTATAAGTTGATCAACATGGGTTAGGTTGACCAAAGTGGTAGAAAATTTGACCAAGGGTCAAAAACCATATTTTAATGTGTAAATAAACCTAATAGGACCCCTTACCAAGTTTGGTGAACTCATCTAGTTAAGAATTTTAAGTTATAGCAAAAATTGCTAAAAATTGCAAAAGTTGCAAAATTGCTATTTTGCAACTTTTTCTTGCAAAGTTGAAAATGAGTGCAAAGAGTTAGTTAGGGGTTTTATAATGACCAAAAAAGGTTGGAAACACCTATATAATTTCATTCTTGATTATTTTTAGGGGTTGGAAGTGTTTGGGTCATACAGTGTACGGGTTGGGCATTGAAATGCATAGGAGCCACTATGTAAATGGAAGTTTTTGGTGTTGTTTTGGATTGAGAACATGGATCTTTTTATTGGAGTAGTTATTTTAATGTTTCTTCTTGTTTTCTAAGCCTTCAATCAAGGTTTTTTTCTTTGTCTAAGTTTTGTACATAATTTTTTTTGTTTTAGACTAGTTTGTTGTAAAAAAATTATAGCATTTTGGTTTCTTGGAGTTTTTCTCCTATTCCCACCATAGAAATGGCTTGAAAACATGAGAAATGGGAGGTTACTCATTGTATATTATTTTTTGAAAAGTAGGTTTCAATAAAATGAAGGCAACCATTTTTATGGTGATGCCCTAGGCAAGAAAAGTGTCTTGGCTAGTGGAAATATGGTTGTAACCAACAACATATCACATGTTGGGTGATTGAAAATGTGAAAAAAAGTATGAGAAGTGATATTAAATGTTCCTACAGTACTCTCGGTTCAATTGGAGGTGATGGTGTTCTCTAGAAAGAAATTTATGCAAGATTTTGCAAAATTGGGTTCAAAACCCCCTTCGATCTTGATTTTTAGCCTTTTTGTGTTTTGGGTGTTTGGTATATGGTGGAGGCTTAAAAGTGATGGAATCATATCTATTTTTTAAAAAGCTATTCATATCCCTAAATTTTTTAAGGATTTTTATGTTTTTTTTGTGAGCAACACACATCTCCAAGTGTTAAAACCCTCTTTTCTTGGTTTGTAGCAGCAACACTTTACCATATTAGTGCATTTGGTTCCAAGAACTTTCTTTGGTGGATTTTTTCAAGTTGAATTGTGAAATTTTGGACATTTTTATATATTTTTAATATTAACTGTGTCTTTTTAGGATTTTTGACATGCTAAATTTCTTGTTTTAGCATTCTTGAAATGCACTTGCAGCAACACTAATGACAGCGGTTGGAAAAAAACTAGTAAGAACTTCATTTGGAACTTGTTATTGAGTTGAAAAATGATAAATGACATATGCTCAAGGTGTTGAGATCCTCTCATTCCATGATAATAGTGTGAGGTGTGAAATGACCTTGCTATGAGTGTGATTTTAATGTGCTAACAATAGCAACTAGTTGAAATTTGATTGAGATATTGATTTTTAGTTATTGTATAGTTGTTGGTTGATCCAAAATCATACATATCAATGTCATGATTTTTATGGAAGCCTTGAATATTTCTTTCATTTCCAAAATTTCATGTGGGCTTGGTAAGCCAAATGTGTAGTAAAGTCTCATAATAGCACTTGTTCTCATTTTTCTTTGTAAAGTTGATGTACCAGGGTGAAGGAGGTGGATCTTAGTTGGATCCAAAGTGGAAGAAGAAAGGAGAAAATAACAAGGTCTTGAATTTTACCTTTGGAAGTCCTAAGAAGGAATATTCAATGTGAGCAAGTGCTTTAGTATATCACACCCTATATCGAAGAGTCTTCAAGGTGCTCTAAGTGCGTGTCGAGGTTGATCTTTCGAGGGTCGTAACTCAGAGCTCATGGTGGCTATTGAAAAAACTTTGAATACTACCGGATACTCATCCTGAGGCCTACAATAACCTATATCATTTTTGAGAGATCACATTCTACTTGGATTCAGCACAATGATCTCACTCGATGCCAAAACTCGTAGTGTGCCTCATTTCATAGGTGCATCATAGCGTAACATTGAAACTATTGATCTTGGAATCAAATAATTAGTGTCATTAGCTCTAGATGGGTGAGTGAACCCTAGTGACAACCTTGTTCTAGCTATGGAGAGCCTCCATTGTTCATAGCCACCCCATACTGAAGAGTCTCCAAGGTGCTTTAAGTGCATCTTGAGGTCAATCTTCCAAGGGTTGTAACTCAGAGATTTTTGGGGCTATCAATGAAAAGTTAAATACTATAGGATGGTCATGTTGAGGCCTACAATAACCTATCTCATCTCCAAGGTGCTCTAAGTGCATTTGGGAGGGTGAACCATGGTGACATCTTAAGGGATTGCAGAGATTATTTCAAATTAAACATATATGATATCATTTCAAATTAAACATTGCATCAAAATTTGATAATAAAGGTTGTTAAAATCTTATTCACAAATTATTGCATTTGAATCAAATATAACAAACATGATCAAAATGAATGATATTCCATAAACATGAACAATACACATGATCCATGATAAATTGAACAATACTATACTAAATTAATATGTATATCATTGTGCACATAAATGACAAAAATATATATCAAAAGACAAATTACACTAATATATATCAAAGTTTATGTATCCATAGACAAATTATGCAAATATATATCAAAATACATAGATCCTTATACAAAATGTGGTTGATCATGCCATCAGAATGTGTATAAGATCAATGATTTAGTCTACAATGTGGCATATGCCATCTCAAAATTTCTCATAATGCATCCTATGACAACTATACTATCCTAGGTTGCTAGTGGATGATCAAAATGCAACCTCTTCATCGCACTAGGTTGATTGGATGCCTCCTACATAAACAAAAAAGGAAAATCCAAAGTTAAACTGCTAAATTTATATGATTCTATGTATCTAACATTGAATTACTCAAATGCATAATGATCTTTTTTTTAATGAATATTTATAGTATTAAAATTTCATCATAAATACCTCTCTCATCAACCTCCTACACCAGTCAGGAGTCCTCTCATATGTCCTCGACAATGCTTGAACCTCATTGATTATGGCCTATGTATGTTCAAGTATGCTTATCAAATGAATCTAAAACTTAAACTATAACATTATAATTCATAGCATGCTAAATTTATAACATATAATCAAGAATTCAAACTAAAACTTACTTGTGTTGACTCCTCTGGATATAATGGCTGCGTTAGCAAAGATACAAAACTCTAGCATCCAACCTCCTATGTACTAGGTGTTTCCTATGAGATACAAAATACTAGTTTTTAATATCACGGAAATAAGTTTTGAATTTATTTATGAAAATAAGAAAAATAAAAAATAAATGATACTTATACATACGATGGGGCTCTCACTACGAATTGAAATGCCAGAGGGTCTATGAAGTGGAATCTTCCTAGACTCATCACTAGTAGCCATGCCCTATATAATAAAGATTGTAATTAAATTTCATTATCACAAACATTTTATAAGAATGCATCAATATTTAATCACTTTAAAAGCATCTAATTACCTTTCCCTTGTTAATGGGTTGTGCCTCATTCCACACACTCTACCTCCCACTGATAGGTGATACCTAAAAGAGAAAAGAAAGATTAAAAACCATATATGCTCCGATATCAAACAAAAAAATGATGAGAACACAACATAATGTACTATAGATGTCTCAAGGCCAAATGAAATAGCCGAGAGTGTGACATTATCAACCTGTCTAAGCTCCTCCTCAGTCATCAACTAAACATGAATGAAGATCACATACATGTATAAGTTGGTATGGGTTAAAAATTAAAATTACTCTATTATAAAGATTAACTTTAAATCGCATATGTCATAAAAAAAAATGTATACAAGTACCGACATAGAAGAACTCCATGCCTCTACATGCCCCTCCTCTCTCACATCGGGGTGTTTAGCCTCTATACATGCATCTGGTGTATCCTCCTCAAATACAGATTGATACTTAGAAAGATCACCTATGGGACCCAAACAAATATTCTTGCACGTTATGCAAGTATGGGGTACACAAACATGTGATGAGCTCGTCAATGATGAACTTGAACCAACATCATCAACACAAGGAGGCAACACTGACCTAGCCTAGGATATCAATAGGCTACACAATCTATGGATGGCTCTAATAGTCTGAGAGCTAGCCTCTACAATGATATCAGGAGGTTGCACGTGAGGAGGGGGGACATCAGTAGGGGGGACAAAAGTGCCAGCTTTCTTCCACTAGACAAAGGATCTATCCTAAGGAACTCCTACACCCAACACAAATTTTGCATACACTTTTTTAATGAAATAAAATGGCACCTCTAAATTGTTGTGTGGAGGGATGTCAAAAACCATCCACCAATGATTCCAAAACTTTGCATGCATAGCCTCATTTGTGCACCATTTAATTGATAGTTTGGGCTTTGTCTATTCTACTTGTTTACTAGTTTTTGGGTCCACAAAAAGGCTAACCATATCATCTTTAGTTATATATAGGGCTGCAACCTCATCATAGTCCAACCCATCATCAAACATGGCATGCATTTGGTCATGCCTGTAAAGAGAAACATTTTTTTCATTGGTAAGTGTTTCAATATTATACACTATGGTGTTTAACGTGGATAAAATGGGAGCCAATGCATGTATAGTATTATATGTGGTTCACAAAACTCTTGATTCAGCGAGATTTTCAAATATCAAATCTTCAATTCAAGGAGGGTTTTGAGGGGGTAGGGGATCATTTGGTGGATGGTTTTGAGGGGGGCACTAGATCATTTGGTGGAGGGTTATGAGGAACATTGTTTCTTTCCTCAGTATCATCATTTGGGTCAGCCATACCTATTAATTTGCAAAACATAATTTCTATTAAAAAAAACCTAAATTTTAACAATTTCTACTTTAAAAAACTAAAAAAAAACTTTCCCTTATCATATACATGTCCCGACATTCGATACCCAAATAGAGGTCAACACTCAAACAACAAAATACACAATGTGAAAAGAGAACTCGGATTTTTTTTTTTTTTTATAAATAATATTGGTATCCAATATGAAATCAGATAACCAAAAAGGCTTGGTCCTAACTTTTTAGCTTTGGTATCAGGATGGGTGGAGAAAAGTCAGAACAAATTTTGAAATGCTTCTAGACATTTTCAAGCTCTATTTTTTTCACATCACCGCTTTTTGGAACACCATGATCCTGCACATACCCAACACTAAAGGGAAGACACTTCAAATAGATCTATAGAGCCCATAGGCTTTAGATTGGTGATCAATTATGGTAATACACATAAAGACATCTCAAAAAAGCATCTGGACTAATTGCAAAAAAATCGGGCAAAATCCTAGTGCTTGGAGCATGGCCAAATAGAAAGGCCACTCAATTTGGTCATAAGCTTTGATAAAATTAATTTTAAGAGATAAGGCCTTTTTTTGGATTGCCTAGTCCACTCCATACCTTCCCAAACATAAATTATATTGTCTATGATGTATCAGGATTTGATGAAACCAATTTGTTCAGGGTGAACAATCTAAGGGAGAAGATTCATAATCTTAAGGGAGAGAGCCTTGTAAATAATATCGTAAGAGACATTTAGCAAGGTGATAGGCCTCCAATTGTAGATTTCCTTAGGATCACTCACTATAGGTATGAATTTTTTATTTCCCTTATTAATAATTTTGCCAAGGGAATCAGAATTATAAGCTTCTTGATACACCTTGAGTAGATTAGGGCCAATATCAACCCAAAGGATTTTGTAAAATTCACATGGGAAGTCATCACAACTAGGGGCCTTATCATCTTCCATGCAAATTATAACTTCCTTTAGGTCAAAAAGCATGAGTTTTTGTTCACAGAAGGCATATTGCTCTGAAGCAAGCCTATTGGGAGTAGTAGTAAGGCATTCATGTAATGCTTGGTCATGAGCTATACAGGGCTCCTAAGTGATGAATACCTTCCTATAATGGCACACAAAAGATTGAAGGATGTTAGGCAAGTCAAAAAGAACCTATTGGTGTTTTAATAAATTTAAGAAAACATTGTCTGCTATATTTTTTTTCCTATTTTAGATTATTTTATTGTACTTGCCATAGAAAATACTATTGCATTTACCTCTATTCAATTAATCAATAGTTATGCACTTATAAACCAATCATAAATTAATTTTAATTCCTTATTTTATTATTACTAAATTTGTGTTAAATATTTATTAATTAGAAATGTTATATAGTTGATTTATTTCAATTATGATTGGCCCAATCAATTTGGTCTTATAGGACCTCTTTTTTTTGTGTGTACTCCATGTTCATTTAAAGAGCTTAAAATTCTATTCATAAGAGATAATTTAACATAACTTCTTGTTTAATATTTTACAAAATAATTATATTTATTCTTTAATGAAATGTTTCAATTAATACATTGATTTACATGTAAAATAACTGTAACACCTATACTATTTCTAATAACAAGGATTATATCTTAAAAATTCTCCTCTACTTTTTTAAATAGTAAGAGATGGAAGTTAAGATTCATTATTATTATTATGTGTTCTAATTAATTATTTTTATTTATTAATCTTGAGTAGATTTGAACTCAAGATCTCCCTAATAAGAGACTCATAATTTATATAAACATTATTGGAACCAAAGTTCAAACTACTCATTTTACTTTTGTGGTTGACTTAAGACCTCACACACCCGATTAAGACCATGACTAAATATATTACTATAAAAAATTAAAATTCTCAAAAACATAAATATATCTCTATCTAAATAGAAAATAATCCATAAAATTATGTAGATTTTTAATATTATTGAAGTTAATAAAAATTGGACAAAAATCTTCAATCAAGCATATTTAAATTTTTTATATTATGATGATTAAAAAATTACCCTTTTCATTTGTAAGAGATCTTTTATATTTTAAATGTCGAAGATGATTTATACATCAAGAGACAATAAATATTATTAGCAAATTATTTTACAAGCACTTTTTCTAAAGTAGATTGACAAACAAGCATCAAAATTAAAGAGAACATTTGAGATAATAGTAACATGTTAACAAGACTATATGAAAGTTAGAAATGTATATCATTTTTCAATTTATATTTAATATGACATAGTATAGTTATTGTTATTATAATTACAATTTTTAAAATTGTATATAATATTTAACATGTATCTAACTATATGCATAACTATTGCACCTCCTTTTGGTACAAATGCTAGTTATTATAATTTTCAATAACTATTTTTATTACAATGTAATTTATGACAAGTACATGCCACTATGTGCCAATTGTTCTTATATGAAACTATAAGAAATTTCGAGACTTGACCAAAAATTGATTTTGATAAAATCTCCAAACAAATCCATAGTTCATTGAAAATTCAAATATAGATTCAAAAAGAGTTGCCTAATTGTAAGATCAAATTTTTTAACAAAGTCTTGGAAAACTTCCATAAAAGTTCTAAACTAAGACAATTAAGAATTTATAAGAGCTCTTTGTTTCATTTATGTTTTTTAAATGTTTGAATTTATTGTTATATAAATCAATCTTGTATCTTTCATGGATTTTAGGAAATAAAATATCCTCATTTACCTACCTTTATCCTCCTTGACGGTCGTATACTTTAGAGACCACAATAATAAAACATTGAAAGGTTTAGAGAAAAGATGAAGATTTATTTTCTTCCATGATAAAAATGAAAGGGAAATTCATGTAGACACCTTTTTTTAAAATTTAATATCATATACAAATAAATGATGTTTAAAATTCAATGCTTCATAATCAAGTACAAGAATTTAATGCTTTCATTATCAAGAAATTAAAAAAGTAGCATATAAATTACAACAAATTTTATTTTTTTAAGGCCTTAAATATCGTGGGCCTCCATTTAGTCCTTGCCCTAAGAAGTTCTAATTTATTATCTTGCAATCAAAGCAAGTGGATAAATTGTAATGTAGGAGTGGACTTACAACAAATTGAAGGCACTTTAGTAGAATCCATCACATTACAAACTTGTGGACTTGATAATGATCGAAGAGTATCTGATACCATGAACTCATGTCTATACTCCAAAGCTACTGATGCAGGAGCATCCAGAGGTATAAGGGCAATCTTGTGTCACCCAAAAAAAATGTACTTAGACTTAATTTCCGTTTCATGTGTTTTCATTTTTGGGCACCCATTTGGGTCAAATAAAGGTTCCAACTCTCATAGTTCCACTATCAGTGTGCTAGAAAATCTCAAAAAAATAGGAGTATGTAATTGGGCCACCATTTTGGTAAACTAGAAGGTGTGAATTGGCCAGATGAATGTAATTGTGATTTGGAGCATTCCAAAACAAGAATAAGGTCAAAAGACCCCACGGTTTGAAAGTTATTGCAGTTTTTCGAGTTTTGGAGACCTCCTAAGAATGCTTCAAAGTCAGTTTAGGGGCATTAAATGACCTCAAAAAGGGCTGAAAAATGGGGGATGAGCAAAGCTAGTCCATAGGGCTATAGAGCACTTTGAGAGCTTTTTGAAAATGTAAACAGTTTGTCAATCAGAGCTACGGTTCAAAAGTTATGCCTCCTAGAAGTTCGGTTACCATTTTTGGATTCTTCTAGATTTGCACCGACTTCTAACGCAGCTTCTAGAACCTTCTATTTAGTCGGTGGATGCCTACTAGCACTTTCTAGAATGTATTCTTAGTCCTTAACCCTCTTGGGTCTATTTAAGGAGATTCTTGGCATTGTAAAAGGTAGTTGGGAGTGGAGTTTGAGAGGAGGTACTGAAAGGAGAAATTATCTCCAAATTTATGCTATTGTAAGCCCTTAGTGCATGTTTTGAAGTTTATTTTCTCTGTACTGTTTGTACTAGCTTATTTTCTCAGTTAATATAACTTCCCCTTTTCTGTTGTGTCCATTTCGTGCTTGGGTCGTGTCCCCATCAACTACACTAAAAAGTTCATTGTCTTGTAGAATTGCACTAGGCATACTCTATAGAAACCATAAAATAAAAATATTAGGAAACATTATTGTTGTCATTTATTGCATAATTTACCTTTTAAAAAATAAAAAATTATCAATATATTAAATATAAATAAATAATCATATAAGAAAAACTAGAACCTACATATTTGACAAAAATATTTCAGCCCCTTAATTCAATATTTTGAAAAAACTTAATAAATGCAGATAGATCTAACTCAAATATATAGCTATTTTTATTAAAAATATATCTAATGTTTACCTCCAAAATCCAACTAATATATTTGATGTTGTGGACATGTTGATTTGCATCCAAATCACTTTAACGTGGCTATAGGTACACTAAAAAGTAAACTCAAGTCAACAAAGTCTAAGGTGGATATTTTATTTAATAATTTCTTTCTAAAAATATGCAACATAAAATTTCTTCAAATTTATTAAACTACATACTGATAAATTTGAACATATATATGAAGCGTTACTATCCTCAAGCTTGTTTAACTTTTGCGTCCCTTCTTTGTCAACTAATTTTGTTTCGATGTAATAAGATTGTATTTCTTCTCTAACTCCATCTCTTTGAAAGTTTTCCTATATTTTTATTCATCATTGCCCAAATTACGATCACCTATTCACAAGAGATAATTTAACTTCTTGTTTAATATTTTACAAAAAAATTATGTTTATTTTTTAATGAAATGTTTCAATTAATACATTTATTTACATGTACAATAACCCTAACACCTATATTATTTCTAATAAAAAGGATTATATCTAATGTTTACCTCCAAAATCCAACTAATATATTTGATGTTGATGACCTGTTGATTTGCATCCAAATCACTCCAACGTGGCTATAAGTACAATCAAAAGTAAACTCATGTCAATAAAGTCTAAGGGGGATATTTTTATTCATCATTGCCCAAATACTATATGAAACACATGATCAAATTAGACTAAAAATTATAATCACCTATTGAAAAGAGATAATTTAACTTAACTTCTTGTTTAATATTTCAATTAATACATTGATTTACATGTACAATAACTGTAACACCTATGTTATATCTAATAACAAGGATTATATCTAATGTTTACCTCCAAAATCAACCTAACATATTTGATTTTGTTTACATGTTGATTTGCATCCAAATCACTCCAATGTGGCTATAAGTGCAATCAAAAGTAAACTCATGTCAAAAAAGTCTAGGTGGATATTTTTATTCATCATTCCTCAAATACTATATCAAAAACATGATCAAATTAGACTAAAAATTATGATCACCTATTCACAAGAGATAATTTAACTTAACTTCTTGCATTATATTTCAACTAATACATTGATTTACATGTACAATAAATGTAGCACCTAAATTATTTCTAATAACAAGGATTATATCTAATTTTTACCTCCAAAATCCAATTAATATATTTGATGTCGTTGACATGTTGATTTGCATCCAAATCACTCCAACGTGGCTATAAGTACAATCAAAAGTAAACTCATGTCAGCAAAGTCTAAGGTGGATACTTTTATTCATCATTACCCAAATACTATACAAAACACATGATCAAATTAGACTAAAAATTATGATCAGCTATTCACAAGAGATAATTTAACTTAACTTCTTGTTTAATATTTTACAAAAAAATTATGTTTATTTTTTAATGAAATATTTCAATTAATACATTGATTTACATGTACAATAATTGTAACACCTATATTATTTCTAATAACAAGGACTATATCTAATGTTTACCTCCAAAATCCAACTAATATATTTGATGTTGTTGAGATATTGATTTGCATCCAAATCACTCCAACGTGGCTATAAGTACAATCAAAAGTAAACTCATGTCAACAAAGTCTAAGGTGGATATTTTTATTCATCATTGCCCAAATACTATGTGAAACACATGATCAAATTAGACTAAAAATTACAATCACCTTTTCACAAGAGATAAGTTAACTTAACTTCTTGCATAATATTTCAACTAATACATTGATTTACATGTACAATAAATGTAACACCTATATTGATGAAGGGCCACACCACCCGTACCAACTCACAACAAAAAATGCAACAATATGGAGATAGAGAGATGAAAAAAATGCTTCATAAAGCAACCATTAATACTTGAAATCCATACAAAGAGCTTCTACTTGAAGAGCTTCTATTTCTCCAACTTGATTACAAATGATAATAAGCCTTGCTTAAATAGGCACTTCTAACCCAAGACATTACAAACACAAGCAATGTGGGATAAAAGGCAAATACAACTACCTTTAAATAAATATTAAATTCCCACCCAAATACAACTAAGCACCCAACAAATATTAAATACATGATTTAAGGATCTTTTCACAAACTTTTAAAATGCCACCTACACACCTCGATTAATGGAATGACAACTATTTTTATTATTTTCTATTTATGCCACCCATGCACCTTGAAAATAGAAATTCCTCTTTTCTCTTTTTTACTTTATTTTATTTTTTATTATTTTCTTTCTATTTTTGTCACTTTCTCTCTCTTCCACAATTTTTTTTTTTTTTTTCTCTTTTTTTTTTTCTTTAAATTTAATTTTCCCATGCAAGATGCTCCTGCATCAGACTCCCTTGGTAGATAGAAAAGTGTGTCCCACATTTTGACGCCAAAAGAAATATATACCACCATCTTTATCTTCACCACAAGCTTCCACCTCAATAGGGACAAGAAAACCAACATGCAAATCTTCCACATTTTTTTTTGCTGATGCATGATGCTCCTGCATCCGACTCCCATGGTAGGAAAAATTTTGTGAATATGGATTCACAAAATGAAGTAGCCACTGTTGACAGATTTTTTTCCTCTTCCTCCAACACATAGCTGGAACAAGTATCCGATGCTGAAATTTCTCCTTTGCAATGAACTCTATCCAAGTATAAATCTCATCCTCATCCAATCTTGTTGAATTAATCACACCTATAATAAATCCAGCAACACCATACCAATCTTCCTTTGCATACCATACATCACGAACAAGATCCTCATGCAAACCATCATTAATATCTTTTAAACTCATATCAAAGACAACATCTCATGATTCATAAGAATTTACCTGTTTGACATCTTCATCTTCGCTTGCCTCTTTCATGTTGTCAATAATGCATGTAACTACTTCACTTGCTTGATCTCTAACAAAGGCACTACACTCTTCCTCCATTGCTGCAATCTTCAAATCATTTATTTCAGGTTCATAAATCTTGTCATCTTCATGCTTTTCCTCTTCTCATTCATCTTCTTCAACTTTAGGTTTGCAAATGATTTCCTCTTCATCCGCTTGCTCTTCCACTAGATCATCTTTCTTTTCCACATCCAAGGAATTATCAACATCTCTTTTCTGGTGACATGCTCTTCATTTCCGCAACTCAGCTTCTAATTCATTCACTTGCTTCTTCAAATCCAAAAATATTTCTTCTTGCATTCTCCTTCTAAATCTCTCAAGTCTAGGAATCCTCAGAATCCATCCAATAACAAAAGTCATCTTCTTATTTCTCTTCTCCATAATCAAATCTTCAGAAGACAAATCTCGTCCAAAACAAGAACCTCGTGCAAACTGCCTCACAGTCAGCGTTCTGTCTACAAAATCAAGAACTTCTTCACAAACTTCACCCAACTCAAGGTCCTGGCGCAAACTACCTCACATTCGGCGACCTGTCTGCACGCTCAGGAACTCCGGCTCTGATACCACTGATGAAGGGCCACACCACCCATACCAACTCACAACCAAAAATGCAACAATATGGAGATAGAGAGATGACAAAAATGCTTCATAAAGCATCCATTAATACTTGAAATCCATACAAAGAGCTTCTACTTGAAGAGCTTCTATTTCTCCAACTTGATTACAAATGATAATAAGCCTTGCTTAAATAGGCACTTCTAACCCAAGACATTACAAACACAAGCAATGTGGGATAAAAGGTAAATACAACTACCTTTAAATAAATATTAAATTCCCACCCAAATACAACTAAACACCCAACAAATATTAAATACATGATTTAAGGATCTTTCCACAAACTTCTAAAATGCCACCTACACACCTCGATTAATGGAATGACAACTATTTTTATTAATTTCTATTTATGCCACCAATGCACCTTGAAAATAGAAATTCCTCTTTTCTCTTTTTTCCTTTATTTCATTTTTTATTATTTTCTTTCTATTTTCGTCACTTTCTATCTCCTCCACAATTTTTTTTTTTTTTTTCTCCTCTTCTTTTTTTCTTTAAATTTAATTTTCCCATGCAAGATGCTCCTGCATCAGACACCACCCGTACCAACTCACAACCAAAGATGCAACAATATGGAGATAGAGAGATGACAAAAATGCTTCATAAAGCACCCATTAATACTTGAAATTTATTACAATATTCTCCAAATGGAAAAACTCCAAACTCTTACAATATAAGAGAGATTCCTCACTAAGAGCTTCTACTTCCCAAGCTTCTACTTGAAGAGCTTCCTTAAAAGAGATTACATTTGAAGAGCTTACACTTGAAGAAATTCTATTTCTCAAACTTCCTTACAAGAGATTACATACAAAGAGCTTCTACTTGAATAGCTTCACTTGAAGAGCTTCTATTTCTCCAACTTGATTAAAAATGATAATAAGCCTTGCTTAAATAGGCACTTCTAACCCAAGACATTACAAACACAACCAATGTGGGATAAAAGGTAAATACAACTACTTTTAAATAAATATTAAATTCCCACCCAAATACAACTAAGCACCTAACAAATATTAAATACATGATTTAAGGATCTTTCCACAAACTTCTAAGATGCCACCTACACACCTCGATTAATGGAATGACAACTATTTTTATTATTTTCTATTTATGCCACACATGCACCTTGAAAATATAAATTCCTCTTTTCTCCTTTTTTCCTATTTTTCTATTTTTTATTATTTTCCTTCCATTTTCGTCACTTTCTCTCTCCTCCACAAATATAAATATATATATATATATATATATTTCTCCCTTTTTTTTTTCTAATAATTTAATTTTCCCATGCAAGATGCTCCTGCATCAGACTCCCTTGGTAGATAGAAAAGTGTGTCTCACACTTTGATGTCAAAAGAGAGATATATAACCATTTTCATCTTCACCACAAGCTTCCACCTCAATAGGGACAAGAAAACCAACATGCAAATCTTCCACATTTTTTTTGTTGATGCATGATGCTCCTGCATCCGACTCCCATGGTAGGAAAAATTTTGTGAATATGGATTCACAAAATGAAGTAGCCATTGCTGACATTTTTTTTTTCCCTCTTCCTCCAACACGTAGCTGGATCAAGTATCCGATGCTGAAATTTCTCCTTTGCAATGAACTCTATCCAAGTATAAATCTCATCCTCATCCAATCTTGTTGAATTAATCACACCTGTAATAAATCCAGCAACACCATACCAATCTTCCTTTGCATACCATACATCACGAACAAGATCCTCATGCAAACCATCATTAATATCTTTTAAACTCATATCAAAGATAACATCCCATGATTCATAAGAATTTACCTATTTGACATCTTCATCTTTGCTTGCCTCTTTTATGTCATCAGCAATGCACGTAACTACTCCACTTGCTTGATCTCCAACAAAGGTACTATACTCTTCCTCCATTTTTTTAGTCTCCCAATCACCTTCATCTACTTTTGGCATACAAATCTGGTTATCTTCATGCTCTTCCTCTTCTCTTTCATCTTCTTCAACTTCTGGTTCACAAATAATTTTCTCTTCATCTGCTTGCTCTTCCATTGGATCATCTTCCTTTTCCACATCCAAGGAATTATCAACATCTCTTTTCTAGTGACATGCTCTTCATTTCCGCAACTCAGCTTCTAATTCATTCACTTGCTTTTGCAAATCAACTAGCAATGATTGTTGATTTCTTGCTCTAAATTTCTCAAGTCAAGGAATCCTCAGAATCCATCCAATCACAAAATTCATCTTCTTCTTTGTCTTCTCCATAATCAAGTCTTTAGAAGACAAATCTAGTGCAACACAAGAACCTTGTGCAAACTGCCTCACAGTCAGTGATCTGTCTACACAATCAAGAACTTCTTGACAAAATTCAACCAACTCAAGGTCCTGGTGCAAACTGCCTCACATTCGGTGATCTGTCTGCATGCTCAGGAACTCCCACTCTGATAAACTTCACCCAACCAAGGTCCTGGTACAAACTGCCTCACACTTCAGTGATCAGGAGCATCATGCATCATATATTATTTCTAATAACAAGGATTATATCTAATTTTTACCTCCAAAATCCAACTAATATATTTGATGTTTTTGACATGTTGATTTGCATCCAAATCACTCCAATGTGGCTATAAGTACAATCAAAAGTAAACTCATGTCAACAAAGTCTAAAGTGGATATATTTATTCACCATTGCCCAAATACTATAAGAAACACATGATCAAATTAGACTAAAAATTATGATCACCTATTACAAGAGATAATTTAACTCAACTTATTGTTAAATATTTTACAAAAAAATTATGTTTATTTTTTAATGAAATGTTTCAATTAATACATTGATTTGCATGTACAATAACTGTAACACCTATATTATTTCTAATAACAAGGATTATATCTAATGTTTACCTCTAAAATCCAACAAATATATTTGATGTTGTTGACATGTTGATTTGCATCCAAATCACTCCAACATGGCTATAAGTACAATCAAAAGTAAACTCATGTGAACAACATCTAAGATGTATATTTTATTTAATAATCTCTTTCAAAAAATATGCAACATAAAATTTCTTTAAATTTATTAAATTACATATTGATAAATTTGAACTTATATATGAAGCGATACTATCCTCAACCTTGTTTAACTTTTGCGTCCCTTCTTTGTCAACTAATTTTGTTTTGGTGAAATAAGATTATATTTCTTCTCTAACTCCATCTGGAATCTTTGAAAGTTTTCTTTTATTTTTATTCATCATTGCCCAAATACTATATGAAACACATGATCAAATTAGACTAAAAATTATGAACACCTATTCAAAAGAGATAATTTAACTTAACTTCTTGTTTAATATTTTACAAAAAAATTATGTTTATTTTTTAATAAAATGTTTCAATTAATACATTGATTTACATTTACAATAATTGTAACACCTATATTATTTCTAAAAACAAGGATTATATCTAATGTTCACCTCCAAAATCCAACTAATATATTTGATGTTGTTGACATGTTGATTTGCATCCAAATCACTCCAACTAGGCTATAAGTACAATAAAAAGTAAACTCATGTCAGCAAAGTCTAAGGTAGATATTTTATTTAATAATCTCTTTCTAAAAATAAGAAAAAAAAAATTAAATTAAATTTATAAAAGTACATACTAATAAATTTGAACATATATATGAAGCGGTACTTTCCTCAAGCTTGTTTAACTTTTGCATCCCTTCTTTGTCAAATAATTTTGTTTTGTCAACATGTATAATAACTGTAACACCTATATTATTTCTATTAACAAGGATTATATCTAATTTTAACCTCCAAAATCCAACTAATATATTTGATGTTGTTGACATGTTGATTTACATCAGAATCACTCCAACATGGCTATAAGTACAATCAAAAGTAAACTCATGCCAACAAAGTCTCAAGTGGATATTTTTATGTTAGATTGTGGTGACTGATCAGGAAAGTTATAACCCTAAAGTGGTTTAATACTTGTATAAAAGGGCTTAGGGTTGGGTATTTTTCATAATGTTGTGATACAAAATTGGTTCTTGCGGTGGTATTGAGCTGTAAGGGATTACAGATTGTAATCAGGTTGTAATCACTGGATTGTAATAAGATCGGACTTGCTGTTTGGTGGACGTAGCCCAGGGATTGGGTGAACCACGTTAAATCTTGGTGCCTTGTGTTCATTTCTGTGTGTTCTATTATTTTCTGTTATTGGTTATATTTGCATGTAGTTTTTATTTCTGTCCATGGTTTATCCTAACAAGTGGTATCAGAGCAAGGTTGTCTTTGAGTTATCCTTTGCAGGAAAGTCTCACAGTTAAGTGGGAGTCTCACAGTTGAGTGGGAGTGATGGCAGATGAAGGTAAGTTGAGGGTTGATAGGTTTAATGGGTAGAACTTCCAGTTATGGATGATGCAAATGGAAGACTATTTATATTAGAAGGATTTATGGAAGCCGTTGGAAGGAAAAACCAAGAATCAGGGAACTATGTCAGAGGCTAAATGGGATCTTTTGGATAGAAAGGCACTCAGAAGCATTCGGTTATGCTTGGAACCATCGGTGGCATTTAATATTACAAAAGCAAAGACGATAGAAGATTTGATGAAAACCCTAGCGACATTGTATGAAAAGCCCTCCGCTTCAAATAAGGTATTTCTCATGAAGCGTTTATTTAATATGAAAATGGCAGAAGGTGGATCTATTGCAGATCATTTAAATGAGTTTAATACTATTACTAGTCAATTATCTTCTGTGGGTATCAATTTTGATGAAGAAATTAGGGCTCTCTTGATTTTGTGTTCTTTGCGTAAAAGTTGGAATGGCTTGGTAATGGCGGTGAGTAATTCTGTTCCTGGATCTAGTACCCTAAAATATGATGATTTGATCGGTGTTATTTTAAGTGAGGAAACTCGTAGAAAATCCTCAGGTGGATCTACATCAGGAAGTGCTTTAAATACACAAAGCAGGGGCAGAATGACTGAAAGAGGAAGTAACTCTGGAAATCATGGGAAATCAAGAGGAAAGTCAAAGGGGAGGAGGTCTCAATCGAGAGGACCAAATGATTGCTGGTACTATGGGAAACCAGTGCACAAAAAGAAAGATTGCTGGAATCAAAAGAAAAATGAAGGAGATAAATCAGATGGAGACAAGGAGGCAAATATGGTAAGTAAAAAATCTGAAGAGGATGCTTTGCTTCTGTCTTTAGAGAGTGTTGATGATTCATGGGTTTTAGATTTTGGTGCTTCATTTCATGCTACACCTCATAGAGGTTATTTCATTGATTATGTCCAAGGGGATTTTGGGCTTGTTTATTTGGGGGATAATGAACCCTGTCAGATCGTTGGAAAGGGAAAAATTAAGATTAAGTTACAGAATGGGAATCATTGGCTACTACATGAGGTAAGACATGTTCCAAAACTAAGTAGAAATTTAATTTCAGCAGGGCAACTCGGTGATGAGGGTTGTGTAGTTACTTTTAATGATAAAAATTGGAAGGTTTCAAAAGGTTCCCTTGTAGTAGAAAAAGGTGTGAAATTAGGCACCTTAAATATCTTTGTACAGGTCATATTGTTCCTTCTACTTTGATTTTTTCAGAGAAAAATGAATATTCAGGAACAATTACTGCAGTTGAGCAGGGAGAACAAATAGCTGCTGTAGATTCTGATACAGCGCTGTGGCACAATAGACTTAGGCACATGAGTGAGAAAGGTATGAAAGTACTTCATTCAAGGAAAGTTTTACCAGGTCTAAAATGTGTGAATATGGATTTTTATGAAAGTTGTGTGTATGGAAAACAAAAGAGAGTGAGTTTTGTAAAGACAGGGAAGGAAAACAAAAAGGAGAAATTAGAGCTTGTGCATACAGATGTATGGGGACTAGCCCAAGTATCTTCCCTTGGTGGCTCTCATTATTATGTTACATTTATTGATGATGCAAATAGAAAAGTATGGGTTTATTTCCTTAGACAGAAATCTGATGTATTTCAAACTTTTAAGAAATGGAAATGCTTTGTTGAAAATGAGACTGGTAAGAAATTAAAATGTCTCAGATTTGATAATGGTGGTGAGTATTGCAGTCATGAATTTGAAGATTATTGCTCCACTAATGGTATTCGTAGACAAAAAATTGTTCCAAGGACTCCACAGGAAAATGGAGTGGCTGAACGCATGAACAGGACTATAATGGAGCGCGCAAGGAGCATGAGGTTGCATGCTGGGTTGCCCTTACACATGTGGCTAGAAGCTGTCAATGCTGTAGTATATTTGATTAATAGAGGTCCCTCTACTCCATTGGGCTGTGGTATTCCAGAGGAAGCATGGACTGGTAAGAAGGTGAGTTATTCTTTTCTCAATACCTTCGGTTGTGAAGCTTTTTCTCATATAGATTCTGAAAATAGAACCAAGCTAGAAGCTAAATCAAAGAAATGTGTCTTTGTTGGATATGGCATTAATGAATTTGGTTATAGGCTTTGGGGTTTTGAAAATCTTAAAATTATTAGAAGTTGGGATGTCATATTCAATGAGAAAGTGTTGTACAAAGATCTGTTGTGGCAACATGAGAAGAAAGAAGATGATTATGTAGTGCTAGATGATACTCCAAAAGCTGATGTTCCAGCCATTCCTCATGATGTGCAACAACTGCAACAACAAATACCACACACACTAGTGAATGTTAGACAGTCAACAAGGCAAATTAGACCTCCACAAAAGTTTTCTCCCTCTTTGTTTTCTATTTTAATTACTGATGCTGGTGAACCTAAAATTTATGATGAAGCTGTGTAGGTGGATACTAAGATTCAGTGGGAGTCTGCAATGAAAGATGAAATGGACTCTTTGCGGAAAAATAAGACATGGGATTTGTGCAAGTTGCCTGTAGGTAAAAAGGATTTACAGAATAAATGGGTTTACAGGTTGAAAGAAGAGGAAGGAAGTAAGAAAAGATTTAAGGCCAAGTTAGTTGTAAAAGGATTTGCACAGAAAAAGGGAATTGATTTTGATGAGATATTTTCTCCTGTTGTTAAAATGACTTCTATTCATACTGTTTTAAGTCTTGTGGCTACTGAAGATTTGCATTTAGAGTAGATGGATGTTAAAATAGCCTTTCTTCATGGTGATTTGGATGAAGAAATATATATGGCTCAGCCATAGGGTTTTGAGGTCAAAGGTAAGGAGAACTTAATGTGCAAATTGAAGAAAAGTTTATATGGCTTGAAGCAAGCACCTCGGCAATGGTATCTAAAATTTAGCAGCTTTATGCATAAGCATGGATATAATAGGTGTCATTCAAATTACTATGTTTATTTTAAGATTTACTATGAAGGATTTGGGGGCAGCAAAACAAATCCCTGGTATGAAGATTTGCAGAGATAGGAAGAATAGAACATTGACGCTATCTCAAGCTGATTATGTTGAGAAGGTGTTGCAACATTTCTCTATGGAGAATGTTAAACCTGTTAGCACACCTTTACCTGGTCATTTGAAATTGACTAAGGAGATGTGTCCCAAGACACAGGAAGAGGAGGATAATATGTCCAAGGTACCCTATGCTTCAGCTGTAGGAAGTTTGATGTATGCTATGGTATGCACTAGGCCAGATATTGCACATGCAGTGGGAGTCGTTAGCAGGTATATGAGTCATCCAGGATTTGAGCATTGGAATGCTGTCAAGTGGATTCTCATATATTTGAGAGGAACATCCAATAAGTGTTTACACTTTGGGGGCTCTACTACTGCTTTACAGGGCTATGTTGACTCAGATTTGGCTGGGGATATTGATACCAGGCGGAGTACTACAGGTTATGTCTTTACTGTTGGTGGGGTAGTCGTGAGCTGGGTTTCTAGGTTACAGAAGATTAATGCTCTCTCCACTACAGAGGCAGAGTATGTTTCTGCTAGAGAGGTAGCCAAAGAGATGATATGGTTTCAGTTCTTCTTGGAAGAATTGGGACATCCTCAGAAGGATAATTATTTATTCACAGATAGCCAGAGTGCCATTCATCTTGCTAAGAATTCAGCTCTGCATTCTAAGACCAAACACATACAGTTGTGGTACCATTTCATTCGGTCAGTTTTGGAGGATGGACAGTTAAAGCTGGAGAAGATACATACCAATGACAATCTAGCAGATATGTTGACAAAGGTTGTAAGAAGGGAGAAGCTAAACTCCTCTTCAGCTTTGGTTGGTCTTTTAGACTGAACATGAATAAAAGAATAGTAGAGTCCAGGATGATTTGATCTAGTGGGAGCCCCATGTGGTAGTGGTATTACTACAGGATCAGTCTCCAAGTGGGAGATTGTTGTTTAGTGTGGAGCCTGATTAGTCCCCAAGTGCGAGATTGTTAGATTGTGGTGACTGATCAGGAAAGTATTGTACATACTTCATAAATAGTGGGGTTCGGGAAAAAAAAATTTGGGCAGTAGCCAACATATTATGGCCGACATATGGCCGACATGTTATAACCCTAAAGCGGTTTAATACTTGTATAAAAGGTCTTAGGGTTGGGTATTTTTCATAATGTTGTGATACGAAATTGGCTCTTGCGACGGTATTGAGCTGTAAGGGATTACAGATTGTAATCAGGTTGTAATCACTGGATTGTAATAAGATCGAACTTGTTGTTTGGTGGACGTAGCCTAGGGATTGGGTGAACCATGTTAAATCTTGGTGCCTTGTGTTCATTTCTGTGTGTTCTATTATTTTCTGTTATTGGTTATATTTGCATGTATTTTTTATTTCTGTCCGTGGTTTATCCTAACATTTTATTCATGATTTCACAAATACTATATGAAACACATAATCAAATAAGAATAAAAAATACGATCACCTATTCACAAGAGATAATTTAACTTAACTTCTTGATTAATATTTCAATCAACACATTGATTTACATGTCCAATAATCGTAACACATATATTATTTCTAATAACAAGGATTATATCTAATGTTTACCTCCAAAATCCAACTAATATATTTGATGTTGTTGACAAGTTGATTTGCATCCAAATCACTCCAACATGGCTATAAGTACAATCAAAAGTAAACTCATGTCAACAAAGTCTAAGGTGGGTATTTTTATTCATCATTGCCCAAATACTACATGAAACACATGATCAAATTAGACTAAAAATTATGATCACCTATTCACAAGAGATAATTTAACTGAAATTTTGTTTAATATTTCAATTAATACATTGATTTACATGTACAATAACTGTAACACCTATATTATTTCTAATAACAAACATTATATCTAATGTTTACCTTCAAAATCCAATGAATATAATTGATGTTGTTGACATGTTGCTTTGCATCCAAATCACTCATATGTCGCTATAAGTATAATAAAAAATAAACTCATGTTAACAAAGCCTAAGATGGATATTTTTATTCATCATTGCCCAAATACTAGATGAAACACATGATCAAATTAGACTAAAAATTAATATCACCTATTCACAAGAGATAATTTAACTTAACTTATTGTTTAATATTTTAAAAATAAATTATGTTTATTTTTCAATGAAATGTTTCAATTGATACATTGATTTACATGTACCATAACTATAACACCTATATTATTTCTAGTAACAAGGATTATATCTAATGTTTACCTCCAAAGTCTAGCTAATATATTTGATGTTGCTAACATGTTTATTTGCATCCAAATCACATCAATGTGGCTATAACTAGAATCAAAAGAAAACTCATGTCAACAAAGTCTAAGGTGGATATTTTTAATTATCACTGCCAAAATACTATATGAAGCACATGATCAAATTAGACTAAAAATTATGATCACCTATTCACAAGAGATAATTTAACTTAACTTCTTGTCTAATATTTCAACTAATACATTTATCTACATGTACAATAATTGTAACACGTATATTATTTCTAATAACAAGGATTATATGTAATGTTTACCTCCAAAATCCAACTAATATATTTGATATTGTTGAAATGTTGATTTGCATCCAAATCACACCAAGATGGCTATAATTACAATCAAAAGTAAACTCATGTCAAAAAAGTCTAAGGTGGATATTTTTATTCATCATTTCCCAAATACTATATGAAACACATGGTCAAATTAGACTAAAAATTACGATCACCTATTCACAAGAGATAATTTAACTTAACTTCTTGTTTAATATTTTACAATTTTTTTATTTTTTTTTAATGAAATGTTTCAATTAATACATTGATTTACATGTACAGTAACTGTAACACCTATATCATTTCTAATAACAAGGATTATATCTCATGTTTACCTCCAAGATCCAACTAATATATTTGATGTTGTTGGCATGTTGATTTGCATCGAAATCACTCCAACATGCTATAAGTACAATCAAAAGTAAACTCATGTCAACAAAGTCTAAGGTGGATATTTTTATTCATCATTGCCCAAATACTATGTGAAACACATGATCAAATTAGACTAAAAATTATGATCACCTTTTCACAAGAGATAATTTAACTTAACTTCTTGTTTAATATTTCACTTAATACATTGATTTACTTGTAAAATAACTATCACACCTATATTATTTCTAATAAATATGATTATATCTAATGATTACCTCCAAAATCCAACTAATATATTTGATGTTGTTGATATGTTGTTTTCCATACAAATCACTCCAACATGGCTATAAGTACTATCAAAAGTAAACTCATGTCAACAAAGTCTAAGGTGGATATTTTTACTACACCATTGCCCAAATACTATATGAAACACATGATGAAATTAGAAATGATTTAACTTAAATTCTTGTTTAATATTTTACAAATAATTTATGTTTTTTTTAATGAAATGTTTGAATTAATACATTGATTTGCATGTACAATAACTATAACACCTATATTATTTCTAATAACAAGGATTATATCTAATGTTTACCTTTATAATCCAACTAATATATTTGTGTTGGAATTATTGATGGAGTAATTGAGGGGACAGGGAGCACTAATATATTTGACATCGATTTGTGATGGCTATGTGTCACAATTACGATAGAAATGTGTCGTCATTGCAACAGTAATAGACGTCGTTGTTTTTTAGTCACAACTTACGACATCTATCCTATACTGTTGCAATTATGACACATATCTATCGCTATGCCACCACTTTATTATTACATCAACACTGTCACAATTTTGGACATTGCAATTATGACAAAAACCCCAAAAATTGCGACAACTATTGACCACTTTATTGTGGCATCAAAACTGTCACAATTCTTGTGGCCAATGTCGCAATTTTGATGTCCACCACAAGAATTGCGATGACAATTGCCATTGCAGCTACAGCAATGTTGTCACAATTATTATGGCCAACGTTGCAATTGTGACGTCAACCACTAGAATTATGATGGCAGGTGTTGTCGTAGCTACACTAACACCATCGCAATTCTTGTGGTAGATGTCATAATTGCGATAGAAATAAAGTAAAACAAAAAAACAATGTCCTCGATTATAATCAGTTGTTAATACCTGCCTATACTGACCACCCCTGTCAATCAGTTTTCAATACAATTATTTTTTTGTATAGGCAAGGATTGCTAGGCTAGATTGAATTGAGAAAGAAGGCACTAAAAACACATTACAAGAAGAGTTGGAGTGCAAGATTGATAACATAAGACAAAAAGTGGAGTTATTTGTACAAGGAGAAATTGACCCAAGATAAGTGTACGAGGAGACAATCTCAATTTGTTGACCCAGGAAGTTGAAGTGAAGATGCAAGGTCTTCAAATAAATGAAGATCATAACCTGAGTCTTTCTTAGGTTCACCACCAACTGGCATTGGTCACAAAATGAGGCCAATTCATCAATAAGCCTCTGGAGCCCCTCCCAAGGAGAGGCCAGAAGGACCACATCATCTACAAAATGGAGAATGGAGATCAGAGCCCAATGAAAGTAGAAGCCATCCTTGGTGAGTGAAGCCTCACAGAGGGAGACCTTGAGCTCATCAATATAGATGCCCAATAAGATAGGGGAGAGAGAGCAGTCCTACTTCACCCTGATGGTGTTGTGAATCAGATCTAAAAATCCCTCCAGAGTCCTAAATCTACCAAACATTATCTTGTAGAGTCTCATAATCACTATCACTAGTATATCTGGAGTACCAATGTCTCTAAGCCTCTCAAAGAGAGCCCCCTGAGGCTTTGAGTCAAAGCCCTTGCGAACGTCTAGAAAACAATAGTAGACTTTTGCAGTACAGTGTCGAGCCTCCTCAATAGCTCAAAGGTTAAAATGTGATCCATAGTCTAATAATCTTAATGGAATCATGTATGTCCTCTAGCACGACACTATCGCTTATCAAGTTTTTGAGTAAGAATAATGTTCAGAATTGTGGCATAAAGCTTAGCAAAGGTATGCTCGATCATGATGGTCCTATAACTGTCAGGGTCCGATGCCAGCCCAGATTTGTGAATCGAGTAAATCATGTGCCTCGACCAAGAAGCATGGAAACTAGTACACACCACCCTATTAAAGAGCACTGAGAGGATGGGACACATAATTGAAATACCAATCTTTTAAAACTTTTCCTGAAAACTATCCTTGTTGGCAGCTCTACTACATCTCATAACTCTGACGGCCTCACAAACTATAGATGGAGTGAAAAGATGGCAATGGGTGGGGGAGGTAAGATGAGTGGATCATTGACCAGGGATATCATAGAGAGTAGAGGCATGAGAAACCAAGGAGTATCAATCAAGGGTGGAAGGTAGGGGAGGATGGAAAAAGAAAAAAGTGTGCCAGAAGGATTTTGGGTTGTGGGCAAGCATGTCACAGATGGATCTGCACTGTTAAGCCACAAATAATCACTTCCTGTGATGAATAAGGTGATGATATCAAGAGCCCATCTGAGTGCACAAGGGGGAATGGGCAGAAAAAGATGCATGCAAAGAGAAATGGAAAGACTTACACCCAGCATCAAACCAAAGATTAATAGGACATGATTTTTGACTAGCATAGCCAAGGGGGGAGGAGGTGCAGCGGGGTATGGAGAGGAGGTCGGACTCCCAGATACCATCAGCAACTAGATCAAATAAGAATGAGGCCTGGGAGGGATTAGTAGAAATAAAATTATACCACTTGTAAAGTTTAAACAAACCAACATTTTAATAAAAATAATTCTAAGTAGGACATGCTCTATTAATATGCATCTAGTTTAGAAGCTTATTGATAGTGTAGGAATATGTACTATGTTTACCTTCTCCCTACAGGTTGAGAACTCCTTATAGAGGTCTAAATAGTCTTTCTATTTCTTGGGACATGTTGGATTGTAGCTATGACACTCATATTAACATCCTTAAATGGAGATAATTTTTCCTCAAAACAATCACTTGTTCTAAACACATCCGTACATGATTCATCTATTGTTCTTGGTAAGGTTCTTCTTACTTCAGTTTCTTGCTTCACTTTCACCTTAGGTTTAATCCTCTTTATTCCTACATGTGCTTCATTTTCTCCATCAACAATTGGATGTCACTAAAGCTTTTGATTTTCTCCATATTACTTGAATTTTTTTCATGAGCCTTTGATATCACTAATATATCCCAACTCAATCTCCACAAAGAAAAAAATAACTTGCAAAGAAAAATTGAACAAAATATAAATGGGAAAATTGATTCTCTTTTGGACAAAGGTATGCTGCTATAATATGAGTACAAGGCCAGAAAGGACATAGAGTATAGTTCATCAAAATAGTGGACTTTGAAACTCTAAAACAATGAATAATATCTCCTCACTTTTACAACTCTAAAACAATGAAGAATAACTGATCATTATGGTAATAAGACATCAATGTTACAACTCATAACATAGAGAGTACAATTATGACTATCAGTGACAATATGCAAAAGATGCAGTGACCATGGAACCATCAACAAATAGTGGCATTGAAAATCAAACAAAAATACATATGCAATCATGTGCTATAGAAAAAATAATCTAACCATCGACACTAACAACATAGCAGAGATAATGTCTGAAAATAATGGTCATGGCAAGCAAGTAGGCATGTTGTTTTACAAAGGAAAAGGGGTACAAGTATGTTGTGATAAACCCAAACCAATGTTACTTAAGTCACAATGATCAATCTAAATATAAGTTTGAGAAATATGTTAAGGAAATACTATAGCAGTAAGCTTATGAAATACAATGAAGTCATTGATGCATCAGTGATGATAGCACTAGGGCAGCATGCTATTGTAGTGGTAACATGTAGCTATAGGAGTTAATGCACTCATTGAGTAGTCCCAAATCAAAAGAAGTCATCAGCAATAAAAGAAACATTAATTTAATGAATATTATTGATATCTCATGAAAGGAAACTGTGTTGTATAAAGCGACATGATAGTACAATGGAGGTGTTAGCACTGATTAATAATACCATTGGCAATTGCAAGAGATTATTGTTTGATGAACTATGTAAGTGCACTACCTTGAATTACAGTCAACCATGTTTATAGTTAATATTGATGGTGATCAACAAAGTCATATATTATGACAATGTCACCAAATATGCCATTAAAATAGAGATGGCATAAAACCCCAGGATTTACTCACTAAAGTGTTGTGCTAAGAATAAATGAGCATTTACAAAAATGATTAACTCATTAAGGTATCATGCTAAAAAACAATGAGCCTTTACAATACACAAATAAACAAATAGAAATCCCAAAGCATTTATTGTAGATTTCTTCAAAATGAAGATGCATGATGTTTTACTAAGTAATAACATACAAATCAATTATGTCTTGGGGTAGATAACATCTTCCAGAAGAAAATCAACGATAAGAATCATGTAAGGTATTATTATTAAAAAGTGCAGGGATAGAAGGTGTTGATCAAATATTCTGAGATTAAAATGAACTTGCCTTGTGTTCATGAATAATGGCTAACATCTCCCCTCAATCTAGCTTGTGTTGTCTAAGGCCTTGGGAAACTTGAAACAAAACAATTTTTAGGTCCTTCGCTGAAGCTTCATTTTGAAATTGGTGAACCTGCATAGACAAATATAAAAAAAAATTTATAAGGTATCATGATGCCATCTCCTTATTACCAATAAGTTGTTTGAGTATGTTTTCCACCTATGAACTACTATTGTATATGAGAATCTTTCCTCATCTTTCGTAAATTTTTTGATCTTATAATATAAAGGGAGTGGTCCCCAAGAATAAGAAACTAGTGATTAAAGAAAATGCACAGTTATCAATAATGATAAGAGTCTATAAGTCTCAAATAAGTGAGTTAAAATCCAATTCACAATGATAAAAATTTATACTTGACATGAAAGAACATGTCTATAAAATTTTTATTTAGTCATAAATTTATTAGAGATTCATAATATAGAATACCCAAAATGGATTCATTCCCGATGCATTCTTCACAAAGTTAATAAGATCAAAAGAGAAAATATTATCTCTTAATAATATGATATTTCCACTGACATTCAGTGTCTTCAAATTTCAAACTCAACATTTATCATTTGTATTGTCAGTTTATTTTCAGCATGAATAAGACATTGAGACTAATATAAACTAAACTCAAGCAAGAATCAAGTCCAAAGGGATTGTGATGACCTGGAACAAAATAATCTTCACCGTATTCCAAAAAATAGTGATCTAAAAAAATTTAGGGTGCACCTCTGAGAGCAAGACCTAGATTCATATTCTATTATTGAATTTGGATTATCTCCTACCTCAGATGATCATCACCTAATTCCTTCAGTTTGGGCCTCTCCTAACAAGGCTTTTGTCACTTCATAAAGATAGATTGGATCAAGCTATCAATTTGATTGTTGCTTCTTATATGTGAAACCTAACTTTTCACTCAATCAGCCTACAAATGAGGAAAATAGTATGCACCAAGACAATTATATTACAAAAATAAGGAGGAAGAAATCTGGCTAGAAGTCACTCTCTCTTTCATGTATGATTTGTTAACTCAGGACACCAATAGACATATCCCAATAACAAAAAGAAAAGGAAAGTAGAAATAGCTTCAATCCCTTGGGTGAGCTTGCTACTTCAGCCACAAACATATTTGCAAGTTTGACAAGTAGAAATATATCTCCATTTCTCACATTTATTTGATGAATTTTGGAAGTATAAGGAAATATTGGCTGCAGGTATCTAACATTGAATCATTGAAAAAGTTTGAAGTAATGCATCTTTTCATGGTATTTTGACTTCATTATCAACTTTCTATAGTGTTTTCCATGTTTTCTGAATGGTTGCCAGCAATGTGATTTTCCCTCTATTTTATAGGTTTTGCCCCAACATTGGTTTGGCATTGAGCTTGACAAAAAACTCTATCTTGCATTGTGCTGCAGTTTCTCTTGATTTTTTCTCGTGAATGAATTCCCTTTACCAGCAATCTTGGCTTTTCTATTTGAAAGTGATTGAAAAGGATTACTCTGTCGATTGGAATATTTTCCATAAGAGTCATCTATGCCATCTTCATCATGTACTTGTTTAACCTTTTTCCTTCTACCATGGTCATATTCTTCATCCCTACATAAACCACACAAGATTATGGAAACACAACAAAATAGACATAGATAATTGATTATTGTCCATAGAAACACTTTATGCATGAATAAACTGCTATGCCAAGTCGCATGATGCAATTGTATTTGTACAAAGATAACCTACCATTCATCTAAGACATAACCAACATGGTTTGCATGTTTGTCTGTAGTTCTACTACTTTTTACCAAGCCATCATCAATACTATCCCAACATGGAACTGCACAATAGCCATAGTAAACCATCGTCAAAAAAGATTAAATACCCAACACATAAACAGAGGATGAACATTGAGCTTAATTGAGCTACATTGCATAGAATAAAATAAAATTGTGACTATACCTACTGGCCCACATAATCTAGCCTTTAGAAAAGATGGTTCAAAATCTTTTATAGATAGAGCTCCATCTTGTTGGCATGTTTCTCCTCTATCTATAAAGCTATTATTTGACTGACGGGGAGCAGACAAGTTTTTCTCCGTGCTAATTTTAGAGTCTTTCTCAACATCAGAATATTGTCTAGCTTTACTTAAACCAAGTCTGCCAAGAACTTCTCTTTTTTTCTTTAGCTTAGTACCATTTCCACTAGAAAGCTTCCTGTTTACAAGGGGCATCAGAGTATCACAAAATTTAGCAATGTTGCACCCATTCTGAACCATACCAACAATAATCTCTGATGTCTCGGTTTGCTACACAGAAACATAGAGAGCAGACAAGTTTTTCTCTGTGCTCATGTTAGAGTCTTGCTCAACATAAAAATATTGTCTAGCTTTACTTAAACCAAGTTTGCCAGGAACTTCTCTTTGTTTCTTTAGCTTAGTACCATTTCCACTAGAAAGCTACCTATTTACAAGAGGCATTGGAGTATCACAAAATTTAGCAATGTTACACCCATTCTGAACCACACTAGTTGTAATTTCAGATGTCTTGGTTTGCTACACAGAAACACAACCATTTATTTTGTTTGATAGACCCTTTCCATGGGATTGTTGTGGACACTTAGAAGTGACTAAACATGCAAAACTTTTCGCAGCTAGATACTCTTTTCTAGAAGGCATTTTTGTAGAGCGTTTCTGCTTAAGAAAATTGTCAGCCTTCTTAAGCTATAACTTCATGCATTTCTTCCTTTCATTGGATCATTTCTTCCTCAAAATATGCAATGCTCTTAGAAGAAAATGCCTCCTAAAAGATAATTCTTGTAAAAACTGAGGACATGGAAGATGCTTCATAAGCTTCAATCTGTTTCTACTAACGAGGTAGTGGTTGTCCTCATGGTGTTTTTGGTACTTTTGGCTAGAAATACATTCAATTTCTTGACTATATTTCTACAACCTATGTGGATGCATAGCTTTAACACATGACCCATTCATTTCCCTTCCCTTACAGAGAAAAGTGCCATTTTTGCCCCCCTTGCCAAAAGGAACATATAAAGATTCATTAGGACTAAAAGCAATTTTCTCAAAAACAAACATATACACTGCAACATTAATACAAAATACAAAATAAGGAACCATCTTCTAGGGATAGGAGCTTAGAAGCCTCACTCTCATTACCCATAGAATTGTGGACCACACTACCATTCTCTAGATGCTCACCAACTACAAGTTTACCATTTGAATCATTTTTTGGAAGTTTAGTAGCATGATGCTGAGTAATAATACCTGTCAAACCATTTGTAGAATGTTTGAAATTCTCATGACTATTACCATTAATTTTTGAATAAGCTTTAGAATTTCTACCAATATGGTTCTCATTATCATTGCTCACATCACAGTTTTGAGAATAGTTCTAATGACTATTACCCATTCGATGTGTATCCATTACTTATGGTATGACTTGAGAAGACATTATTTGTTTGAATACCATTGGTTCTTGGAGGCACCATCTGTAATGTAGCATCATGACCTGCTGATGATCTAGATTTACTGCATGACTGGCCAGAACTTGTGTTCTTTTCTAGACTTTTTGAAATGAAATTGACATTTGACAAATTTTCTACCTGTTGGGGTATCTTGTTTACACCTACAACACTAAAAGAGATTGTTGTCGTTTGGAAAGAATGCATGTTTTTTGTCACCTGGGAGGCATATGAATCTTGTAAGTGGTTTTCCTTTGGATGTCCAATGTTTAATGACACCCTCTTCTTTAGTTTAGAGCCATTATACTGAGATTTAGACCCACCTGCTATTTGAATGCTAGTTTTCTTATCTTGTATATAGAATAGCATGTAAGCTTTTTGGGAAATAACACTTTTCTCACTAACTGAATAGACCTGGAGTAAAAAATGTCATAAGAATAAATTCAATCAGTCTAAGCAACTTCAATATAATTAGTGTTACCATATAAAGAAAAGGTTCTACATAAAATTGTAGTTCTTTTGTGTATTCTGTTATACACAAATTATAATGAGCTTGCTCCACAAAATTAAATATGCCTTCACAACTATAGCAAATGTATACCCGATTATCATCTAAAGCATGCCAGATGCCTATGGATGAATGAATAAAGCAAAAATAATGACTAGAATGTGTGCTCTAGCTATCATGAACAAGAACACCTTAAAGAGTGTACTTAAAATTGCCCTCCTATGATTGATCAATAGATAGAGAAACTAGAATATCATTCAAATGTGCAAAATTTATTAAAAAACTAGTAGATATTAAAAAAACTATATTATTAGATTCCACTGAAAATGTGATCCACTGGCAAATAATATTGTAAGGGCTACTTACATGTGAACTGCTAACAAATGGTTTGAGATCCAACGTACAACCAAAGTCTACTTTTTTGTCAATTTTTCCTCTAGATCCAACTACACTAAAGTGCTTGAGATGAATTACAAGAAAATGTGGTGCTTTATCAATTTTGAGTTGTTTTAGAGCCTTCATTTTTACTTTGCATCATTCACATTGATATCTTTTCACACCCCCATCTAACTGCTCCACTACTATGTAATGGGATAATGCTTTCAACAAGGAATCTGCTCGAATGATCTCTAGGCTCAAATCTAAGAAAGGATCAAAATTATTTGAGCAATAAGAACATTGTGTGCACTTCACCTACAAGATAGGTTGAAGCAATTGTTAATGAATAAAATACTTTTCTAAGACTATAACCTAGAGTTCCCAGCATAAAAGTAATTTTGAAAGGTTTAAGTGACTCAAAAAATCCCATTTATGAAATGAACAAATTGAATCTTGACCAAATATTGTTTCATTTGATATGGTTAACAAATTGAATCTACCAAGAATAGCACATGTTAGGCCTTACAAATCACAAGGATTAGATGTTGGATGTTGTGTTGATGTGAAGGAGCAAGCTTATGTTTCATTCACCATTGGATCATATAATGATGTTGTACTGTGTGACATTGTACCTTTGAGTGGTTGTCATATAATTTTAGGAAGGGCTTGGCAAGTTGAGAAGAGATCCCTATATAATGGCAGAAAGAACACCTACACTTTCACAAATAATGGAGAGAAGATGGTATTAACACAATTGGAGGAGCACAAGACAACTTGGAAGGTGTCAGCAAGCATTGGCATTTTTGAGAGGGAAAGGTTCCTAAGAAAAGAGGAACATGGTGAAGAAATGGAAGATGTTTTGATCAAGAAGGATGATTCTTTGAAGCAAACATCTAATGAGAATGAGGTTGAGGAAAAGAACCTAGAAAAGGATGATATGAAGACAAGTTGTCCATTTGGAGGACAAATAACAAATGAGTAGCAGTCAAGTGTTGAAGGGCAAGGAGAACCTAACACCAAAAAGGTTCAAAAGGTTGTAGCAGAGGTAAAGAGAAAGGATGCTGATGAAGATAGAAAAAGATCAGGTGTTGAAGGGCTTGAGGGAAAGGAGATGATTGGAACAAAGATGAAAAGTACAAATTCTGATGTAAATAGCAAAGAAACGAGGCTTGGAGAAGCAAATATGATATTGATTGGTTCTATATGGTGTCCATTGAAAGTTGGACAAAGAAAATTCACAAAGACAATGATGATTGAATCAGATAGAACAGCCACCAACTAGGAGTTGGTATACCAAGGCAAATGGCAAGGGTGTGAAGACATGTTGCAAAAAGTAGTAAAGGTCTCAAGGTGAAAAGAGACTAAGGATGAGAAGAAAATGGAGATGAAGAGCCAAGGTAAGGCTAAAAAAGGTGATTATATTCCAAGAATGGAGAAGTATGAAAGTATGAGTTATTTTTGGTTTGTTATTCTAATTTTGTTGCAGGCATATGAGAATATGATGGAGATTCCTAGTGTGGGGAAGATAGCAATAATTGGTAAGAGTTATATTCTAGAAGGAGCTTGTTATTGCTTCTTGTTTCTACCTATTGTTAGTATCTTATTGAGCTTCACTTTGTTTCAAGAATAGTTTAATATTTTGTACTAAATAGGGCCAACCACATGAAGGTGGAAGCTCATTTGGCCCCACCCCCCTCCCCCTAACATCACTCTACATTCCTCGTTAACATCTAACATTCATTCATTCTTTCAACCATTAATAAAATGTAACATTAAATCAATATCACATGATAACATTCAATCAATATCACATGATAACATTCATTAACACATTAGATTCATTAACATGCAACATTCATCAATATTCTGCATTAACACATAATTCATGAACATTCATTAGCACATAATTAAATTTATTGAGACATAAAATTCAGTCATTATCAATTAAGGTATGTAGATGACAATCATTTCTTTTTTTTCTTTCTATTTCTTTTTTCTATGTAAGCTCTAAGAGGAGCATCAGTGTCATCATCAATTCCCCCCTCATCAGTTGTTCTATTCTCTTTTCTTGATGATCTCAAATTCCTATGCTGTTGCAAAGGGGGGTCCTCTACAATAACAAATAAAAGAGTTAAATTAAAAATAATTTATTATAATTGTTACAAGTATTTAATTATTTTAAATAACATAACTGTGGCACTCTTTACCTAATCTGACCACATCATTTTGTCTGGACTCAATGTCAACAGGCTCATGAACATCGACCCCTCGATCCTCTATAGCTACTATAAAAAATGTTACATTAATCCAAACACCAATTGCAATTACATATAAAAAATTTAATAGCAAATGTATACCTCCACCACTAGGATGCACATCATGCGAACCTTCAGCATCCACAGATTGTGTAGAAGGATTGTCAGGCTGCATTCCAACATCCTACGCATTATTATCATTGCTTGCTTAAAACAGATATACTCACTTTATATTGGAACTTAACATCAAATAGACTAATTGGTAAAGTATTCAATTTGAAATAAATTTCATTTAGCTTATTTACCTGTGGCTCAGATGCATCATTATTAGAACCTTCCACATTGATTTTAGCTCGTAACCATTCAGCCACGGCTCTATAGCCTTGTTGGAAGCCAATTCTCTTATCCTCTTCTGTGAGGCATCTCTTGAACTTTGAGCCCTGCATTTTTGCATGGTATGGTGAATTTTACTTGCATCGTTTCATCAACCAATGGAGGGTAGTTAAAATATCAAAAGGAAATGGTAAATAGTTAGCAAGGTTTCCAACCCTTGTTACACCTTATTTTGGTCATGTTGGAGTTGTTCTAAATTGTCTTTGGTGTTTGGGAGTCCTAGAGGATCCAATTGCACTCCTGGTTGGGTGTGTAGAATAAAGGTCAAGTGCTGCAATCTACCCTATGACTGGTAACAACAAGTTTCCCTTAGGCTTGATTTGTTTTTGGTTGTGTTGATGCTTGTTTTGGTTTCCATTTATGTTAGAGGGTTGGAGTTGTCCAAAACAATTGGTGTCAAGTTTGGGTGTATGAGGCCTTGAATGGTACAAGGGAGAATTAAATTGTATGTAGCCTTATGTGATGAGTTGGGTCCATGAATTAAAGGAGTAGTTGTAACAACAGATTAGTTCCTTGTTTGAAGGTGAATCAAGCCTTGAATTTTCTTGTGGAGAATAGAGGATTGGGGTGATAAATTGAATTGATTCATTGTTCCAAGGTGCTAGGAGTTTGTTGGTGCTTCCAAAGCATGTTACTCTGCATCATTTATTGGTGTGGAGGAACACTAAGATCCAAGTTGAGGATCAGGAGCATAGAAAAGCTAGTCTATCCTAGCATACATTATATAAAAAATTTGATACAATTTTTCATTTACTGATACTTACAACTCTTGCTTGAAGTTTTGAAAAACCACTAGAGCCGAGCTTGTGTGTCCCATGCTTTTCTAGTCTTGCCTTTGTTTCCTTTGATGTGTCAGGCAATCTATGAAAAGTTTGAAATATGTTAGATAGTATAAATATAGAGGTTAATTAGTACATAATTAGATTCTCAATAGTATCACATACCTTTTTGTGCTCTCCACTGGCATAATATTATTTTTCTTGTCAGCTTTATACTTTCCATCCAAAATCAGAGCCTGCCACTCAGCCTCAGGAACATAGGGTGGACACTCGTACCTGGGGTTATCCCATAAATTTTTTCTGTACTAGTCCCTAATATACTTCAAACATAAACCATCTTTTTCAAGGAGCTTGTTTCTCTCGAATACACGAGGTCCAAAGAGTTGGGTCATGCTCTTTATAAGATCATCCTTCAATGGTTTGTCTTGGTTATTCCACCTTTTAAATTAAAAAAAACATGTTAGACTCATAAATGAAGTGAAGCTACCTTTAATATAGTTCAAGAAATGGATGAAAAGGAAAACTATTCTAGCAATGATATGAAATCAAAATAGTGGTTTGGGGTTTTAGTTAGGATATGATGGTCCACCAAGTACGCAGGGTGGGCCCGAATATTTGCAAACACTCATCACCAAGTTTTCTCCAAAAAACATCATTCCCTACAAAACAATCATGGGATCATTAGTCAATAAAGAGTGATCAAAAACTAAATTACTATTATATCACTATAGAATAATAATAACTTTAAAGTACCTGGAACTTTGGCTACTTTTAATGGAATGCCTTCATCATCGCTAACGATCAATATGACATCCTTCACCGCTCCCATACTAGGAACATAGGAACATCCAAGAAATGATGTTGCAACTCCTATTGCAAAATGTTTCATAAGTTTCATAAGTCTTTGTCACAAATTATAAAAGAACAAATGATAATTGATGTTAAAAAGTTGTAAAAAAAAAAATTGTTTGTTGCTGTCATAAGAGAGAAAAAGAGGGATTTGTGTACAAGTAGATGGTGCAACAGTCGATGCCTGTAAGCTGCATGTTGTCGACTCAGCAGTCGAAAAGAGATTTTTGGTTTTCCTGGATGGAGGTGGTGTCGTCATAGGATTCAATTGATTTGAAGCTGAAGAATAAAATTGTTAGAGCATGCATAAATATAGAATGCATGCACTAGCATGGACAAGATTGTTAGAGCATTAAAAAAGGATTGTTCGAGCATGTATTGTCAATGATTATGATCATTCCTATATATATTTAGTGGAAAACACAAGTGGGGAATGGAACATATGATCTACCTGAACCACCTATAGCACCCTCATCATGGGAATGGGGCTCGAAATCATGCAAAAAAATCTATAAAGACAACGCATCCATATTTTAATTAATGCCATAAAAGAGAAAAACATAAAAACCATTATTGAACTCTTGTTATAATTAAAAAATTCATTAATACTTACTTTTAAGGTTTCAGAGGTGTGCAAAAATTCAGATCCCCTATCTTTTATTTCTTGAGTAGTAGGCTTTATGGTTGCCAAACATATAATTTCTTTGCCAATTTTCTTTAGTAACTTTATAATCGAACCGATCGGGTCATCAGTCTCTACTAAATCAATATAGAAAGGGTCCTCCTCAAGGGGGGGGGGGGGGGGGGTGATCAGGGACTACATGCTCCTTTCCCTCCCTCTGACCACTGGCCCTCTGTGACAACAATAGTATTAGTATTATCAAAATTACTCCAAAACAATGAAGAAAAAAACATTAAAAAAATAACATTTTGCTTCTATCTAGTTTGCACAATTACAATGAGTTTTACTTGCTCATGTGTAGATGAGCTAGGAACATCACCAGCATCCCCTCCAGGTGGTTGCTCCATATTGTGCCTCTGTGTCAAAGATCAAGTATAAAAATGTTAGCCAAAAATTTATTGACTAAATGGTATGTTGGAGTCATTGATTAGAAGTTGGTTTAATAGTATGTACCACCCCCATGATAGTAGCCTCGTTTGTATCTATGTGGTTCAAATTGTAATCAATCAAAAGCTCTTCCCCTGCACGTATTGATTTTATTACACAGATGAATACATGATTTCCCTCGCATGCCTCAAATATGCAATTGGGTTGCTTTATAGTCGACCCAGGTCATGTACTATTTATAAAACCCACAATATTCCCTATTGATTTTGGCCTTCCATCAATGTATATAGCCACACTTTTACTTTGATTATTGTCTTGCTGTTGTATATAATTTTCTGAGAGGGCATACCTACGCATACTTTTTTTATATTGAACAATATGCATCCAACTTTTGTAATTGTAACATGGTCCAACATACTCCATCAATTCAGAAACTTTTTTGTAAGACACCTTTATGCCGTCGACAGAAAATAGGCCCAAACCATGTAATGATGATGGTGTTATGCGATATATCCTCTCGTTAACACAAAAATCAGTGTTTATTGGAGGAAGTTCCTTGGGTACCCAATGTTTCTATAGATGTTGGTACCTCAAGGGAACCTCGATGTCACCTTCTGTCTCATCATCATAAGCACATGACCCCCCTTGAGCAAGGAAAAATTTCATGTGTTTATTGAATTTCCTTCTAGTCCTTTGACCTCTAGTTAATCTCTTTGTTCTAGATAAACTGCATGTCTCACTTTCCTCTTCTATTCCTATATTTCCCTCACTCGAGGAAGACACTTCTGACAAATACTTATTCGCTGGTACCTACAAATGGGAGAGATCTTAGAAGACATCAATCTTACTATTGATAAGTGTATTAAATAGACTGTCTATAAGGAGTATTGACTTATACCTGTTGATCCATGAGACTATGCCAGATGCTCCTGAAAGGGGTTCAATTTCCTACAAATGTAATTCAATTATCGTGAGCATAATCACATCATAATCATAATCACATCCATCATAAGCATCACATAAAAATTAAAAACATTAAAAGGTCCACAATATAACACTTAAATCAGGCTCACATTATAAGCCTACTAGGGAAGTAGGCCCAGTGAAGGGCTAAAACTAGGTTTTTGTATCAGCTGATGAGTTGAGGGCTTAGTCACCTTGGGGACATGCTATTTGAAGTTGTTTGATGTGTGTAGAGGTGGAGGAAACACCTAGTTAAGGTGAAGTCAAGTTTGGTGCCTATTGAGGCATTGTGAGCATTTGATAGTTTGTTGACTAGATTGCTTGGATGAATCCATTGGATGGATTGAGGGACATTCATGGGATTATTCCAAAGATGTAGAACCTAAGGTGGCATAAGGATTTGGTATGCACTTTGATAGGTTATGGAGTTGGCTTGGATCAAGGAGAGGGATCTTATGAAGATGCTTGGTTGGTGTTGTGAGAACACTATGGAAGTCCCTCTTGTTATTAATGATTGCAAGTCCACCTAGGGTCTCTGCATCACCTACAGAGGCAAAATTATTAACCAAAAAATTGGGTAAGCACTTATATTATGTTTTCCCTATGAATTTTATTCTAGGTACAACTCCCTTTTATAGATATTTAATGAATTCCCTTTTCTATACCAAACACTTACAAATGCTTTTGACCTGAAAGAAAATAAGGCTCAATACATTCATGCATCAATATGTGTTTTAAATAGTTTAATTTAATTAATTTAGATTAATAGTTAATTTAGATTAGCACTATTCTATTTGTAGTTGAAACTTGTAGCTTTTAAATAGATAATGAATAAACTATGTAACCATATATATAAGACAAATATATTTCTATCAAGAAATGAATATTAAATAGATTAAGGATTGATGGCATACCTCTAAATTCCATCATCATCATCCTCGTCATCATCATCATCATCATCATCATCATCATCATCATCATCATCATCATCATCATCATCCTTGCTACTATCATCGTCGTTGTCGTCGTCATCATCATCATCAACATCAACATCATCTTCATCATCATCATCAGTAGCAGCATCATCATCATCATCTTCTTCTTCTTCTTCTTCATGAAAATTTGTGTCAGGAACATCATCCAATAATTGTTGATCGTGATCACCATCTACATCATCTTCTACTTCTTTTGTATCTTCTTCTTCCATTGCATTATACTTTATTGGCCTTCCTCTCAGTTCATGTCTAACAACAAATGACCAACCTAATTTATGTGGAACCTCTGAGTAAAATACCTACTCACATTGGCTTGGAAGAACATAGGGCTCATCCCCAACTAGCTCAAATGACCTTGTATTAACCATTGTAAATCTATTATCATGTTCAATAACAGTTCTATCAGGATCATTTGGATTAAGTCGTAGCCTATACCATTTGACAATGAAGAGTACTAATTTGAAGGAACTAAAGTCACACTCAAGTATATCATCCAAAATGCCATAATATCAATTTTCAAACTCTCGAGGATGTAACTCATTTCTAGATGAAATATTAGTCACTTGAGAGACTGCAGTTATTCTTGAATCATAAGTTTTCTTCGTGTCATCCAACACTTTGAGACAAAATTTTTGACCATTACAGAATATAGCCTTGTGGTGTCTAACCTGCAATAATATGTGAAACATGTCAAAATTATTGTATCGTGAGTTGATAAACATACGGGTGATTAATAAATTTGTACATACCTAAAAATCTCTTGAACCACGTGCTAAATCTATTTCCCTTTGCATAACATTATAATCTCCATTACGATGAGCTTCTTTAACTAATGAAGATACACCTTCCCATGTTAATGTGTGACTAGAATGTTGACATTGTTCAATCCATACTGTCATCCAATCAAGATTGTTTGCAATATACAAATATAGTGCATCCCACTCTCGAGCACCTGTACAAAAAAAAATAGACAACTTACAACCGATTTATTTTGAAGAAGATATTCAATAATGTACACCATAGTCTGTAATACCATATATCCCTCTACCATAGAACCCTTAGAATGTGCTCTTTGTCGAACCAAAGCCTTCAAAGATTTCAAATGCCTCTCAACCATCCACATTGACCTAGTGTGTACAGGTCCACATAATTCAATCTCCTCAACTAGGTGTATGAGGTAGTGTTCCTATGCATTGAAAACAGTTGGAGGTAGACACTTTTGCATTTCACATAGTAAATGAGGAATTCTTCTCTTCCAATAGTTTATATCTTCTTTATGGATTTCTTTAGATGACAATCACCTACATTAAGAGATTCAAGTCACAAAAAATATATAGATACGAGATTTTACAAAATAATATACAATAGATTACATAGCAAGAAAAATAAATCGTGAATATAATAAATATATAAAACAAATTGAACAAATATTACCACTTACCTCATGTATTTTCCAAGATCGTATATCACTTGTTTGATGTTATTGTTGAAGTGCTCTGGGAGAGATAGAGGAAGCATGCACTGCAATAATTATGAACCAATCATTTCATTATTTTCTAACATAACATAATGAACAATACACATAATTTATGAATATATTGTAAATACAGAAGAACATAACTTACCTTGACGAAAGTATGCCAATCATGCATTTTGAGCCCTGGCCCAAATTCACTTTTTTTTTATATGAGATTGTTTATGTTCGTAGCAAATCCTGTGGGAAATCAAATTTTTTGTATGACTTCTTTTATGGCATCACTTTGCTGCTTCGTTAATAACAAAGAAAGGGCATTTATATTAATCTGATCTCTGTTGCTATTTGAGTGAATTAAATTCTTCAATGCATGATTGGATTCATGAATGTCATTACAAATTTTGACAATTTTTTCTTTGTCATGCCTTCCATCCAATATTTTCCACAATGTCTCTGTTATATTCTTTTCAATATGCATAGTATCAAACAAATGCACAATTTGTAAGTGCTCATAGTAGGGAAACCTACTAAATTGTCTGGGATAGATTTTTAGTCCCTTTGGAAGGTTGTCAATACTGCCTTGACAACCTTCATGATCATCAATTACATAATTAGTAAACAAAAATCACAATAGAAATATATAAATTACAAACATAAACCATTAGGTGGAACGACATTACCTCGATGATTAATTCTATTATATTCCAACTTCCATAGGCGAGGTGTCATTCTTCATGGCTTTGATGTAGCCTCTTCTTTCCCATTGAAAAGATGTTTTTCCATACTTCGATACTTATGATTCCTATGGAGGAAGTGTCTACACTCATCAAACACCTGCTTTCCTAAACTTTTTGAATGATGAGATTTCATCTTTGGACCACAAACTAGACATGCAAATTTTCCCTTTGTTTGAAGACCTACAAGATAATGATATAATTGGATTATTAAATATGTTGATTTTTATAATTAAAATTATCGTGCGCAACTTGAATTCACTATAACATACCACAAAAATGTGTTAGCCCTGGGGCATCATGTATTGTCCATGCAAGTATTGCATGGAATTGAAATTGTCTTTGTCCTATTGGTCTAGACACATTATACATAGTAACACCATTCCATAACTCTACCAACTTGTCGATAAGAGGCTCAATATATACATTCATATATTTTACTTGATATTTACCTACTTGAATGAAAAGTAACATTACATAATTATTGTGACCGTTTTACTGCAAGATTTGTAAGTACATGTAAATTAATAACTATCAAATGATAAGATACCTGGAACAATCATTGCCAACATAATGTGCTCCCTCTTTATTGACATCCATGGAGGAATGTAATTGTTGATAACAAAAACAAGCCACACCGAGTAAATAGATCTCATCTCTCCAAATGGATTGACACCGTCTGCTGCCAATGAAATCTTGAGATTACGAGGTTCTTCTTTGAAGTGTTGCCACTTTTTCTCTATGTGCATAAATGCTGAACCATCCACAGGGATTCGAATAATTTCATCTCGACTTCTATTGCATGCATGATAATCCATAAATTGAGCCAAGCTACTACACTTGAATAATTGTTGCATTTGTGGAATAACGGGGATGTAACGAAGAACCTTTTGAGACACCTTTTTTGTTAGTCGATCTGTTTGATATCTACTCGTATGACATATAGGGCATTGTGTTGCAAATTCATGTTCTTTATAATATATACTATGATCATTGGGACAAGCATGTATTGCTTCATACTCCATTCCAATATCTTTCATAACAGTAGATAATTCTCAATATGAGTGAGATAGAATATTTGATGGTGGTAACAGAAACTTGCCTATCAATCTACAACAAAAAATATAAGTTAATATAAACAATATTAGTGGTACATTATTCACCCTTTGTTAACTATAAAGACATATATGATATACCTTAACATACATGACATTGTTATGTTGGATAACCCATTCATAACCTTCAAGTTCAACAACAACAATACAACAGTGAGAAGATTTGTTTGGGAGTCTTTGTATAGGGACTCGTATGCCTTCTCAAGTAGAGGTACATCGAGGCTATCATCATCATGATTAGATATGCTTGGACTAAATGTGTCATGGATCAATGTATTTATACCATCATCTTCAATTGTGTTTTTTGGCTCATGATCGTCATCTTCCATGGGATCATTATCTTCACCTTGGATATTCTCACCTCCATGTTCCTCCACTTCGAAAACCATATTCTTCAGATTTTTGTGGTTCATATCATGTACTTCCCTAGGGAGATCAACCTATATAAAATTTATTAACATAAATAAACCATGATAATCAACTCATCATCAAGTGATTTCATATGTATATAAATTGTTAAAATGATATAATGAACAACTTACCAGTGGATGATAGTCATGCCCCCCTTCAATGTGACCATTCTCCCTACAATGTCTCTTAACTATTTTGATTAGCAGTCTTCTACAGTTTAAGCCCTTACAAATTTTGCAAGGACAATAACATTTTCCATCACTTTTTCTTTTCAAGTTAGACCACAATCTAGCGATTGTCTCCCTATTTTGTTCTTCACTTATATTATCTGACATGATCATTCTGTTAGGAATAAGGTGTCTCAACCTTGTATAATTCCTATTCTTATTATTTGTTTTGTAAAATGTATTTCTTGCAAATAATGTTGATGTTTCGACATATTAAATTGTGTGTAAGGAGATCATGGCTAAAATAGCTATGATAGATTCCTATGACACGTAAGAGCTATGTTAGGAAGATTCAATGACAAGTGAAGATATGTGGCAACTAAGATATTTGAGTACTGTACACTCTACCCCAATAGTGGGGTTCCTATTTTCTCAAAAAATGGTAAAACCCTAATATGGTTTACCTTTGGGAGTAGCCCTAAAGTGAAGCGCATGTTATAAGAATTTTTAGGGTTGCGAAGAGAAATGATGCAAAAAAAGGTGTATTGTTGGTACTGCAAGTTGCTACTGGAGTCTTCTATTGTCAATGTTGAGCTTACACTGCAAGTGTATTGTAACCTTTTGTTGAAGATAATACATTGTGCAGGTTCTGAAGGGGTGGGGTTGTTTAACCAAAAGTTTTTTACCCACTAGAAAATCTTTGTGTTATGTGTTTCTTTCTCTATCTATTTTCTGTATGCATGGTTGGCTGCAATATTGTTGTTTACATGATATTGAATCTATAAGTGTAGAATATTTTAATAGGATTTGCATCATACTTTCCTTATGAGATTAGTGTAGGAAGCTATTTTCACACCTGAGTTTCCTTACAAGTGGTATCAAAGCTTGATCAAATTTTGATCCTAGTTATTGGGTAGGGTTTTTTGAGCTAATCTCAAGTTGAGTGGGAGTCTTGTGCAGAGCATCCTGAATCTTATTTACAAATTTAGATGGCGAGTTCATCATATGGAAGAATGGAGGTGGAGAAATTTAATGGCACTAATTTCGAGTTGTGGAAAATCAAGATGGAAGACATGTTGGAAGATCATGACCTATGGGAAGTGACTACAAGTGCTACAAGACCAGCAACTATAGCTCAAGCAGATTGGGATATCAAAGACCGTAAAGCTAAGGGTCTCATAAGACTCTGTTTAATCGATGCAGTTCTTCTGAATGTTCTAGATGAGAAAACCACATATAGTTTGTGGGAGAGACTTGGGGCCATGTATCAGGCCAAATCTTTGGTGAACAAGTTGTTCCTAAGGAAAAAAAATTATTCTCTACGAATGGAGGAAGGTGGATCCTTAATGAATCATTTAAATGCATTTAATCTGTTGGCTGCACAGTTGACATTAGCTGGTGTCAAGTTAGAGGAGGACGATCATTGCTACACACTTTTGTGTTCTTTATTAGATTCATGGGACCATCCTGTGATGGCTCTCAGAAGCACATTAGTCACCTTCAAAATGGATGATGTGGTGTCTTCGCTGCTATCAGAGGAGATGCGGAGAAAGGCTTCTATTTTAGAAAAAGAAGCCCTTGCTGTTCGTGGGAGATCCATGGAAAGAGGGAAGAAAAATGACAATAAGGGTAGATCCAAATCCCGTGGGAAGTCAAAGACTTCAAATAAGTCCAAGGAAAAATGCTGGAACTGTGATAAACCTGGGCACTTCTGTAAAGACTATAAAGAGCCTAAGAAGAAGAAGAAAGCCTTAGATTCTGGTTATAAAAAATCTCAAGAAGATGGAGATGCATTCATTGTAGCTTTGGCATCCCATGCATCTAATGATGTGTGGTTGGTTGACTCAGGTGCATCTTTTCACATGACCTCTCATTGAAACTGGTTCTCAAAATATGAAGAGTTTGATGGTGGAAAGGTGTACTTGGGTGATGATTCTCACCTAAAGATAGTTGGATATAGAAGGGTCACTATCAAATTTCCTAATGGATGAGTAAAGGGAATCAATGGAGTTATGCACATTCTAGGTTTGCAACGAAACCTATTATCTGTAAGTATGCTAAATGATGTAGGTGTGCAAGTTGTTTTTTCAAAAGAAGGATGCAAGATGATGAGAGGATTGATAGTGCTTGCAAGGGGTACTAGGAGAGGTACCTTATTTCAGCTAGATGCATGTATTCCTCTATGTAATATTTCTTCATCCTCACCATCTAAATGAGCACTAAAGAATACTGTGGTTATTGGTTCTGATGGCAATGCAAACACTTTGGAAGGTAAGCTTCCTGCAGAAAAGACAATGTTATGGCATTTGAGATTTGGTCACATTGGTGAGAAGGGTCTCAGAACCCTGAAAAATAAAAATGTCATTGAGGGGTTAAATGATTGCAATCTCAAGTTTGACTTCTGTGAACACTATGTCTATGGTTAACAAAATCGTGTTCAGATTTACTCTAGTTCTCACAAATCTTCTGATGTTTTGGATCTTATTCATTCTGATGTATTTGGTCCTGTAAAAGTTCCTTCAATCTCCAAGTCTATATTTTTTGTATCTTTCATAGATGATTTTAGTAGAAGGAAATGGATTTATTTCCTTAAAATTAAGACACAATTCTTTAGTCGATTCAAGGAATTTAAACCCCTTGTAGAGAATCAGACTAGTAAGAAGATTGTGTGAGAATTGACAATGGTGGTGAGTTTTGCTCAGCAGAGTTTGAACAGTTCTGTAAAGAACAAGGTATTGAGAGGCATAAGAAAACTCCTTATACCCCACAGCAAAATGGAGTTGCAGAGATAATGAATAGGACACTGATGGAGAAGGCTAGGAGTATGATTAGTGGAGCTAGTTTAGAACAAAGGTTTTGGGCCGAAGCTGTGGCCACTGCTTGCTATCTAGTTAACAGATCTCCTACATCAACCCTTGTTGGTAAGACACCCATGGAGGTGTGGTTTGGTAAGAAGCCTTCAATTAGACATCTTCATGTTTTTGGTCGTGAAGCTTATGCACATGTTCCAAAGGAGAAAAGATCTAAGTTGGAAAACAAAGTTGTTAAATGTATTTTCATCGGGTACAGTGCTGGTGTGAAAGGATACAAGCTTTGGGATCCTGTGACTAGTAAGGTGTTGTAAAGTAGAAATGTTATTTTAAAGAGAGCTAACATCTTCTCCTATTGTGCTACAACCAGATGAAAAAGAAAAGAAAAAAGATGTTCTTCAGTTGCCTCCTACCCCTGAGAAGGCTGAACAGAGAGACCATGTTGGGTCTAATGATGAGGAGAGCTCTAGCAGCTCTGCTAGTTCAGAAGAAGAGGAAGAACAACCTCAACCTCAGCTCTTGAGGAGATCCATGAGAGAAAGAAAGCAACCAAAAAGGTTTGGTTATTCTATGTTAGATTCCAGTTGTGCTTTTGCTTTGATTACTAACACTGATGAGCCTAGATCTGTGAAAGAGGCTTTGGGCATGGAAGATGCAGGTTCTTTGATTGAGGCTATGGATGATGAGATGGTTTCATTAGAGAAAAAAAAAACATGAGACCTTGTACCTTTTCCTAAAGGGAGAAAATTTGTTGGCTGTAAATGGGTGTTTAAGAAGAAATTCTGTGCAGATGGCAGTGTTGAAAGGTACAAAGCTAGATTGGTTGCAAAGGGGTATTCACAGTAGAGGGAATAGATTATGGTGAAATATTCTCTCCTGTTGCAAAGTTGACATCCATTAGATTTATGTTATCTCTTGCTGCATCATATGATTTAGAGATAGAACAGATGGATGTGAAGACAACTTTCCTTCATGGTGATTTGGAGGAAGAGATTTATATGTCACAGCCTGAGCACTACATTGTTAAAGGTAAAGAATCCTTAGTTTGCATATTAAAGAAATCTCTATATGGTTTGAAGCAATCTCCTAGGATGTGGTACCTTAAGTTTGATGCCTTTGTGTTGTCAATTGGATTTGTAAGATCAAAATCAGATCATTATGTTTATTTTAGAATTGAAAATGATCACCTTCTTATTGTTGCATTATATGTTGATGATATGTTGTTGTTTGGGAAGGGTAAGGGTATGATTTCTGATTTTAAATCTCAGTTGTCAGCACAATTTGAGATGAAAGATCTTGGGGTAGCTAGGTACATCTTGGGTATAGAAATTAGTAGAGATAGGTCTAGCAGAAAACTTTGGTTGAGTCAGAGTAAGTATGTGAAGTTTGTGTTGGACAGGTTCAACATGGCAGATTGTAGACCACTATGTGTTCCTATTCCTGTGGGAACAAAGTTATCTGTAGATGATTGTCCAAAATCTCCTCATGAGATGGAGGACATGAGTAGAGTACCTTATGCTAGTGTAGTTGGTAGTCTTATGTATGCTATGGTCTATACTAGACCAGACATTGCCCAAGTAGTGGGAGTCCTGAGTTGATTTATGGCTAATCCTGGACAGATACATTGGGATGCAGTTAAGTGAATATTAAGATATTTGAGGGGTACATTAGATTACTCCATATGTTATCATGGTAACTCTTCTGGATCTCTGCATTCAGTTTGTATTCATGGGTTTGTGGATTTAGATTGGGCAGGTGATATTGACTGCAGGAGATCCACCAGTGCTTATGTGTTCACTATGTTTGGTGGTGCCATCAGTTGGATCAGCAAGTGACAACCTATGGTTGCTTTGTCCACTACAGAAGATGAGTACATGGCTACTACTCATGCTTGTAAGGAAGCCATTTGGCTTAAGAGATTGTGTTCTGATGTTGGTGTTGATGTAGAACAGATTACTATTTGGTGTGACAGTCAGAGTGCTATTTGCCTTGCGAAGAATCCAACTTTCCATGCCAGAATGAAGCACATTGATGTGCAGTATCACTTTGTTTGAGATATGGTGGAAGATGGAAAGGAAAATTTGGAAAAGGTAGATATTGTGAAGAATGTTGCAGATGCATTAACGAAACCAGTGGGCACTGAGAAGTTCAGATGGTGTTCAGAGTCTATGGGCCTTTTGGCCTATAGCAGTTAGTTCTTGTTATGTTCCTGTTGCTCTTACAAGGTGTTCGACAAGTGGGAGAATGTTAGGAATAAGGTGTCTCAACCTTGTATAATTTCTATTCTTATTAATTTTTTTTGTAAAATGTATTTCTTGCAAATAATGTTGATGTGTTGACATCTTGAATTGTGTGTAAGGAGATCATGGCTAAAATGGCTATGACGGATTCCTATGACACATAAGAGCTATGTTAGGAAGATTCAATGATAGGTGAAGACATGTGGCAACTAAGATATTTGAGTATTGTACACTCTACCCCAATAGTGGGGTTCCTATTTTCTCAAAAAATGGTAAAACCCTAATACGATTTACCTTTGGGAGTAGCCTTGAAGTGAAGCTCATGTTATAAGCATTTTTAGGGTTGCGAAGAGAAATGATGTGAAAAAAGGTGTATTGTTGGTACTGTGAGTTGCTACTGGAGTCTTCTGTTGTCGATGTTGAGCTTGCACTACAAGTGTATTGTAACCTTTTGTTGAAGATAATACATTGTGTAGGTTTTGAAGGGGTGGGGTTGTTTTATAGAAAGGTTTTTCCCCACCGAAAAATCTTTGTGTTATGTGTTTCTTTCTCTATCTATTTTCTGTATGCATGGTTGGCTACAATATTGTTGTTTACATGATATTGAGTCTGTAAGTGTAGAAGATTTTAATAGGATTTGCATCATACCTTCCTTATGAGATTAGTGTAGTAATTTGTTTTCGCACCTGAGTTTCCTTACACATTCTTCGCAGGAAGCAAAAATCGAGCTATGAAAATTTTGGTCTACAACTTTCACAAACTAAGAAAAACTGTCAAAAGTACACAAATCTTCTTAGACCTAGCTAAATACTTTAATATTTTAAAAATACTTTCTTTGACTTTATTCCTAAGACATTTAACCCAATCACCTTTTATAACATTTAGTCAATTGCTCTAGGCAAATTTGTGGATAAGATTATTTGTAAAACTTTGACCAACCGCCTGAAGGTCTTATTTCAAGAGACCTTACAAAATTAATCCACTAAAAGAAATTTCAAAACATATAAGCTAAAAGTCTAGCTAAAATATACATTAGATTAAAAAATATACAATTTTCATACCCAAGCGTGCGGCTATAACTCGTGAAACAACCTTTTTTCTTAGCTGTAGAAGCTCTCCAGTAATCAAATTATACAAGCTACAAGGCCTAACATCAATTTCAAAACATATAAGCGACAAGGCAAGACATATTACATGACATGTAAAAAGGGACAAAATTTACAAGCTTTAGCAAGACATATTAAACAACATCATAGTGCTAGAGAGATCACAATTATATGAGTCAAACATAGTCATGAAAAAGCACATAAATTAGTTATTATATGCAATTAAAAGATATATAGTTAGATAGGGAAATCCATAGGGCATATTGACCCTTGACAAAATAGTTTCTTGACACATCTTAAGTTGCTTTATTTTATGTATTATCTTTATAGACTTATACCAGAACCAACTATACCTAGGACACAATCAACATGGTGAACTAATATCAACCATTTTGTAAGACTAATTAATTCCAATGTTGATTCAGACATTGTGTGATGTATTAGACCTTCATTACCCATTCACTCTTGGACCATAAATGTCTCCATTCCCAAATAATCATGGTACAAATTGCCTCATTCCCCTTGATTGTTAATGTTTTGCCCAGAAGTAAGGATAAACAACAACAAAGAACACAAAAAAGGTACAAAAGATAGAAGACATTTGTTTTGGGAGAACACTTCAGCTTGAAGGGAAAGACCCAACCACACTAGGAAAATATATCTTTTATTGATATAAAAATGTTCAAGTATAATGCTTTCAACTTGATACGCTATCTCAACACACAAAGCAATCACATATATATAATTGAGAGACTCTTCATATCACAACCAATGTTCTCTTCAATTTCCAAATACACGTCTCTTCATATTTCCAAATGCATGACACATGTCACTTCATATAATATTATCTCAAATATCCAACTATAAATAGAATCCATATGTATTATCTCAATTTCAATACATAGAGAAAAATCAAAGATAAAGATTTCTATCACAGCTAAAATCTTTAACATTGTTGATGCCAGAGTTCATTGCAAGAAAAAAAAAGTGTGTGATACAGTGTTTTTAAGGTCAAGTGCATTAATAAGTACAAAAAAATTACATAAAAAAGCCAAGAGATTGCAATAAATTGGGAGGAAGAAGAAACCAATGAATGTGTACAACTTTATTTGTGAGCATTTACAATAGGTTGCTAGGAGTAACTTAAACCTCACCATTCGTCTCTATTGGGATTATGCAAATGCCTATTAATTTCAACAATACCTCTTAATTTCCACTTGCAATAATATTCTTCCTTATGGAGAAATTTGGTTTCTTCTAAATCAATGTGGTATTTTGTATTGAAACAATGCTTAAAAGTGCATATTAGTTTATGTATTCATGTGTAATGTCAGCATTATGTTCTTTATTCCTGAGAGCAATAAAGTCCAGATAGTTTCTCCAATATTATGGGAACCATATGAACAATCAATTCTATAGACAGCTAAATTCAAAATTCACAAGTGGTTCTCTCTAGACTCTAATCCTGCATAGCAAAGATCACATTCCTAATCATCTAGTGAATTAGGCATTATATTGATTCTTTTTCTTAGTTCAATTCTCTAAACCCTACATTGTGACTATCAAGGATAAGTTATTGTTATTATATAATCTTGTGATGGTGTCTGTTAAATCACAGAAAAAATTGAAAGACTTATACTACATTGACTACTGCTATTGTATTTGTAGGAATATAATTCTCCTTTGCAATAAGAGATTACCTTTAATGGGGTAGACCATTAAGGTTTTAAATGATGGCTCACCTTCCCGATCAAACACAACCTACTATTGCACCTCCATTTATTATTCTAGTGCGACCATCTCGTACAGATACCCCAATCGAACATTTTCAAAAATATTCCCATGGGATTCCAGCAGTTAAACAGTTTGTACCTCAAACCCTTAATAGTATAGAATCTAATATTCAAGGTTCTCCAATTTGAGAAGAAGGTGAAGTTCCTAAATTAGAACTGGATCCTAATACAAGAAGGAAAATTTTGATACTGCAATAATGCCAAGATATTGGGAAACATAATTCAGCTGATCCTCCTATACCTATTAGACCATTGCAAATTTCAGTACCTCCAAATCTAGTGCCTAGTGGATGGCTTGGAGCAGAAGAAGAGATGAGTCCCAAGCAACTTACAAGGCCAACTCAAGGACTAATTGTTGAGTCTGATCCTCTTTCTTTAGAAAAAAAAATTCAACAACCTTCTTTCAATCATGGTGTGGAGAATTCTCCTACAATTGATAGGTGTCTAGGTGAGGCTAAAAGGTGACTTTCTAAGGTGGGCATTTTAATTGTTGCTACATTCATGTATTGACTAGTATGTATTTGCAATTTATCTGAAAGTGAATTTGTTTGTAAGGGACTTGCTTATTAAAATTTCCTTTCCAGCAAGGAATTTTTGGAGATGATAGAGTAAAAAGTAATCATATGGTTCCAGATTTGTTTTCCCATTTAGGTATTTATTTGTTAGGAAAGATTTTAATATTTGTCCAAATATAGAAAAATTCTTCTTCTAATAACTATAATTTTGATTGCTATTATTTAGTAACTTTATTCTTTACATTTATATTTTTATTCCCGTGTATCCATGCATGTATATTGGATGTGAAGCATGTGGCTAATTTTGACATCCTCTAATAACTTGGCTCAACCTTTAAATTAATATTTTTGAGAGCTTGGTAACACAACTGCTCTTAAAAAGAAAAATATCTATGTTGATCAAGCAGTGCAGGAATATGCACGCCCTCTTGACTGGAGATCTCTAGTTTGAGTCTGGATTGGGTTAAGGTTGTACTACATGGTGAACAATAGATAAATGAAATATCCCCTTGTGGACTCCTACAGAGGGGGTCTCTCCCCCAAATTGGTGTTTCACGAAGCAATGACCATAAAAAGCTACACAAAATCAATTGGTGCCAAGCTTGACATAAATTAGGTGTCAGAAATAGAAAAAATGTCAGATGAAATGTGAAGCAAAAATTATATGGAATTGCGATTTTTGCAAAATTTATCTGTTATTTTCAGGGAGAGATTTGACAAGCTTAAGTTAATGTATATGCAATTATAATGCAAATTCTAGTTCTGACTTGTATATGGAAAATCTGGTGGATTTTTTAAACTAAAGGTCTTATTTTGATTGAGCTAATAAGAAGATGAAGAATCTTCCATGAACAAAGTGCCAACTAATAGCAATCCAAGAGGAGGTAACATACTCAATGCTTCGAATGTTGTGGGAGTTTTACAAGAAATTGCAATGAAATGTGGAACAAAGGTATTCAGCTAGGATTTGTCACACTGTCATTTTCTTTGTATCATGATTGTCTTTGTATCTTGTCAGCTGCTAGATTTCTGATTAGTTGTTTCTCAGGTGGAATTTAATTCTCTTTTGGATAAGACAATGGAGCTCCAATTTATTGTGGAGGTTAGCTTGCTAGGTTGTTGGCCTTTATAGAAGGAAAATAGTGTGTAATAAATGAATTGGTTCTAATTACATTCCCATGGAAGTTATATTAAGTTTAATTTAAAGATAATGTGTTCAATACTGCAAACTGATTAAATTAGTGCTGACATTATTTATATTTGTTACAATAATTCTTATTGATTTTAGGTCTTGTTTAGTGGAGAAAAAGTAGGAGCGGGTATAGGTAGAACAAATAAGGAAGCACAACACCGAGCATCTAAGAAGGCTCTTAGATACATGGCAAGTAAGTAGCAAAGTTTCAAAGCATCTGAAGAAAGAAGCACACACTGAACATCTAGATATGCAAGTCAATGTAGTTTGGAAATTCTGGAAATCTTTTCTCTATATATTTACAATATTCATAGCATGTGCTGAATGGTTCTTGTAAATTCAGTCCAAGATTCTGAAGAATAAGGGATAGCCACATTATTTTATTTTAGATTTGGTAATTTAGCAAGTAGCTATCAAAATTGCAAGGTGATTGTCTCCTATGATGTTGCTAAATTTATATACCATATGTAATAATATTTAAAAAAAAAATAGTATTGTTATCTACAAGTAATGTATATCCTGATCAAGGATCAATTTTCAGATCGAGTGCAACCTTTCCTAATAACAAGGAATAGCCACATATTTCATTTTAGATTTGGTAAATAAACAAGGATTTCTTGCAATTGTCAAGCTGCAAGCCTTAACATATTCTATTTTTTGGTTAAAAAATTCATACCTTATAACTTTAAAATTTTAAAATAGTATTCTTATCTAAAATGCAATCCATATCTTGATTATGTTTTAGTTTTCACATCTAGTTGAAGCTTTTGCAGGAAAAGGAATAGCCTTATTATCTCATTCTAGATTTGTTAAATAAATAAGGATAAAATAGTATTCTTGTCTAGAGAAGCAATTTATATTTTGATCATGGGTCAATTTTCATATTTTTTTATGCAGGAGGTTACTCAAAGCTCTCAACTTGGCTACATAAACTTAAATTTAAATTTAGTTGTATATTATTCTTTGGTGGTTAGTTTCCAGGTATTGGTGCTTGAAGCCCTTTTACAAAGTGATATAGTCGTATTTATCAAGTTTGATCAGTGTCTTTCCAGCAAAATGTTATGTTCTCTCTTTCTGGTCAATATTTGTGTGTTGAAGCTTTTGACATGGATTTAAATCAACTAAAAAAATATGTTGAATTCTCTTACAAACTTGAAGCAACCTTAGAATTAATCTATTGTTTGAGACAGTGCTTGACTAACTGGTTAGAGGACAATAGTACAAGGAAAAACCATAATAAATGAAGTTTTCCTCGTAAAAGTGAAAATTCTTTTGTATGACTTGTGACAAGGGAAGTGTAGATAAAAGATAAGGAAAGTGAAATGCAAAAAATATTAAATTTAAAACAAGATGATGATCACCTCCAATTGAATAAAAAGTATCATTGGACATGATGAATGGATAATGATAATGATAATGGTAATATGTAAATCTTTGAAATTTGTTTTGCTGATTTTGTCAATGACAGACATGTCATGAGCTCACAATTATGATCCAAAATAAGAGCATTTACAACTTATGGATACTAAAAACTTTAATATTGATCCTTGCACTATCACAGATCCTATAGAGAGTTTAAAGGCTAATGTACCATTGGCAGTCCCACTATAAGGAATTGAAACAACTAATGAATACGATGTTGGGAAAATGGAAGAAAGAATATAACTAATGAAGGATGGAAGTGCTGAGTACAATATAGAGAAGCACTTGGTGGTTGCTTCACTGATAGACCCAATAAAAGGAATTGAAACTGTTAATGAACAAGATAGTAGGGATATGTAAGAAAAAATCAAACAAATGAAGGCTGATAGTATTCAGGACAATACAAAGAAGAATGTGGTAGTTTTTTCTCATGTGAATGTTGTCATGTCAAAAGGTAAAAATTGTGATGAAGTGATGCATGTCATTAAGACCCCAAATGAGGATGTTGTATTGACTTCTAATGATGAGAACTCCAAGTTAGATGGTGAACAAAGAAATGGTCATGAGGAGTCACTTGAAACTTCTAGTCTTTTGCTAGAGAAGGCTAATAATGAAAGTATTATGGTGAAGGATGATATATTGGCCACAAAGAAAATTATTCTAACTTTATCTGAAGGCAATAGCAAGCCAAAGGAACTTGTTTAGGATAAAAAATCACATGAGCCTTTTTTGCATAAAAGCATAGAAACATCATATCTAATGGAAGTTGATAGTATATATGATAAATTCGTAGAAGGATGTTTTAGGTGTTACCCCAGATAATTTTGTACAAGTCTGATAATATCTGGCTCAAGCTTGATCTCATTCACATCTTTGATTACATGCTCTCCACACCACTCTCTCTTCCAGTATTCAATAGAATCGAGTGATTCAAAACCAAAAGGAAGTATATTTATGTCGTAAGGGATTCATAGACTTTACCAGAAAAACCAAAAGGAAGTATATTTATGTTGTAAGCGTTTATGTCTACTTCTTTAGCGGCTCCATTGCTCCCCTTCACTAGTAAAACCAAAGCAGTCCAAGAATGGCCTCGCCTCAAAACCAAAGCCACCTCGCCTCAAACTTTCCCTTGCCTCCATCCATTGACATTGCCTCAAACTTGCCTTTAGTTCATGTTGTTTAACAAATGACAAACGTTTTCCTTTTTTTTTTCTCTTATATCTCGTTAGCGTCGCAATTGCGACATTGTCGGGCTATAATTGAAAAAAAAAATGCCAAAAACATATTGCATTTGCCTGCCATTGCAAATTGACCCCTAATGTATTAGTGGGGGGAATCAGTTACTCCAAAAACAAATCATAAATCCTTTAGATGTCTTAAGACTCAATTACTAATGCAATGGTGAGAAAGTAACAATAAGTGACTTGAATGAGATGCAACTGAACTTTGTTGATATAGATCTCTGCTCTGCTTCAATAAATCCCCACTAATCAAATACAACTTTGCTTCTCCTCTAGGATATTTGCTCCTTCTTCAAAATTTTCTTATACTTCCTCTTCACACAATCAAATCATTTGCATGCTCGTTCATTAAAATTAGAATCCACAACTTGACCTTTTATTTATACATTACAAATTGTCAAGTTGGATCATTTACAAGTTATATTTACCAATAAACCATACATCAGTCAACTACAAACATTACATTAAACAAATAAACTTTATTTTCCAAAATAATAAAATCCTTCATTGGTCGACCTTGCTCGATAAACACTGCTCCAGAAAGTGATTGCCAGTGTTACCCAAGTGAAGCTTGGAAAACACTGCAAACTCTACAAAATCCTTTGGAGATTGAGTGTGACCTTGCTAGCTCAGTATAAACTAATTTCTTCCACAGAAGCCTTCAGCGCCCGAGTGAGCTCGGTAGAAACTGTCTTGACAATGTAATGTCTAGAAACACTCGGTAGACTCTATAATCCACTTTTCTAACCTTCTAAGCTTGGTAGACTCTGTCTTTTGCCTTGCTGATCAACTAGGCTTGGTAGACTCTATTTGATGACTAATATGACATTTGTGTAACATCAAAGACAACACACAATTAAACAATTGTATCCAACAATCTCTCTCTTTGGCATTGATGGAAACACAACATGTAATAGCAGAATCAAATTTGAAAAAAAGTATTTTTCTAATAGAATGATTCTTCCTCTTACATTTCATTTCACAAACTCCTCAAATACAGTAATCTCCCTCTATGAAGGAATTACATAGCTTGTTTACAAACATCAAACTCTTCACAAACAAATTCAAATTTCATAAAGATATGATAGTATGCTCTCCCTCTTTGACAACACATGCCAAAGACAACACAAACCAAATGAATAGCAATGTACCTTATGTACTAATTCATATGCAATATTTTCATGATAGGGGAATGACCCCTAACTTACCTCTTAGATACAGAAATGCATCCTTAGGTAAAGGCTTTGTGAAGATGTCAGCAATTTGTTCCTTTGTATGGACATATTCCAATTTGATCTCCTTATCTTGCACCAATTATTTGACAAAGTGATACTTTATTGCAATGTGCTTGGTTTTTGAATGCATCACTAGATTTTTGGATATGTTAATTGCACTTGTATTGTCACAAAACATAACAACAGGTTCTTTGATTCCCTCCATACCTTCCAATAACTATTTGAACCAAACAATATTAGAATAGTTTGCTATTGTTGCAACATACTCTGTTTCTGCTATGGATTGGGATGTACAATTTTACTTTTTACTAGTCCAAGAAACCAACCTCTTTCCAAGAAAGTAAGCTCCTCCACTTGTACTCTTTCTGTCATCAACGTTTCCTACCCAATCTGCATTAGTAAACATTTTCAAATCCAAATTACCTCCAAATTTGTACCATAATCCATAATCTTCAGTGCCTTCCGAATATCTCATAATCCTTTTGATTGCCATCATGTGATTTTCTCTTGGTTTTGCTAAGAATCTTGCTACAATACCAAGTGCAAGGGCAATATCTAGTCTTGTATGCACTACATAATGTAACTTTCCAATCATAGATCTATACAATGTCTGATCTACCTCCTTTGATTCATCATCCTTGGTAAATTTAAATCTAGTACACATGGGAGTCCCAACTGGTTTGCATTCTTCCATACCAAAAAATTTCAGTATCTCCTTGATGTATTTAGATTGAGTGATGTAGATGCCATTCTTACTCTGCTGAATTTGAAGACCAAGAAAGAATTTGATCTCACCAAACATTGATATTTCAAATTCCTTGTTCATTTGCTTTGAAAATTCTTTGCAAAGATCATCAATTCATATGAAAAAAGTATTATCCAAAAATATTTATGCCAAAACAATCTTATTATCTTGTCCTTCCTTGATATACAAGCTACTATTATCATTAGTTCTTTAAAAACCAATCTGAATAAGATAGTTATGCAGTCTTTCATACCATGCTCTAGGGGTTTGTTTCAGAACATACAATGCTTTATGTAATTTGCAGACCATGTCCTTCTTGTCTAGATCAACAAAACCTTTAGGTTGCTCAATGTACACCTCCTCATCTAGTATACCATTGAGAAATGTTGACTTGACATCCATTTGATAAACCTTAAATCCTTTGTATGTAGTGTATGCAAGTAGGGTCCTGACACCTTACAATCTTGCAATAGGAGCAAAAGTCTCTCCATAGTCTATTCCTTCTTCTTGAGAGTATCCTTTGCACACCAGTCTAGCCTTGTACCTTGACACCTTACCATCTTCATTTAACTTATTTTTGAATACCCACTTAGTTCCAATCACATTTTTGTCTTTAAGCCTGGGTACAAGAGTCCATGTTTTGTTTTTTTGATCTTCTCTATCTCTTCATTCATAGCCTCAATCCAACTTTCATTTTCTAATGCATCTTTAACACTTCTAGGTTCAAAATCAGCAAGTAAACAAGTACCTTTCAACTTACATCTTGTCATAGTTCCTTCAACTTTTTCTCCAATGATTTGATCTAGTGCCTGATGTCTCCTGACATACTTAGCTAATCCATTTTCCTTGCCTTTTGAACACTTTGCATTCTCATCCTCTTGTACTGCAATTTTAGGTTCTAGTTGTTTTGTCTATTTCTCAGGTTCTTCAGACTCTGTAGGCATTGGCTTGATAGCATCAGAATGTGACTCGGGTTCCTGTAGCTTGGTTTGAACTTCTTGCAACTCAATTACTGAAGACTCGGGAGTAGACGATTCCTGATTGATAGGAATATCTGGCACTGTATTAGGTTCAATGAAAAAAAATCTCCTATAGTCTTTTGGTTCCCTTTTGCTTTCTTCTTGAGTTCTTTCTGCAAACTCATCAACTTTCACATGTGCACTTTCTATGACTTTGTGAGTGGACAAATTCAAACATCTATATGCTTTGCTCTTGCAAGAATATCCCAAAAGTATTGCTTCATCACCCTTCACATCAAATTTACCTTTTCTAGATTCTTTCAAAATGTAACATTTTCTTCCAAATACTTTTAGGTAACTTACATTAGATTTATAGCCATGCCATAACTCATAGGGGGTTTTGAATGAGTCATTCTTCAACTGTACTTGGTTCAAGGTATGAACTGCAATGTTGATAGCTTCCTTCCAATATTCAATAGCAATGCTCTTTTCAATCATTAGGGTTCTTGCAAATTCCATGATAGATCGATTTCTTCTTTTAGCTATTCCATTTTGCTCGAGAGTTCCAGGGGTTGATACTTATCTTTTGATTCCTCTTTCAATGCAAAAGCTATTGAATTCATGGAAGATGAATTCACCACGTCTATCTAATCTCAAACATTTTAGTCTTTTGCCTGTTTCCTTCTAAACTCTAGCCAAATACCATTGAACTTCTCAAATGCTTCTAATTTCTATCTTAGGTACATGACAGTCATCATTCTTGAATAATCATCGACAAAAATAATGAAGAACTTTTCACCAGTATAGCTTTCAATTCCAATAGGTCCACACAAATCAGTATGCACAATTTCTAAGACTTCTTCAGACCGATAGTTCTTACTTTTAAAGCTGGTCTTTCCCATCTTGCCAATTTGACAAGTCTTACATAGACTAACCTCAGGTTTCTTTATGTTAGGAATGCCTCTTACTTTCTTTAATTTACTTATTTTCACCAAGTTATCAAAGTTCACATGACACAACCTCCTATGCCATAATCAACTTTCTTCAACTTGAACAATAAAGCATGAACATTCACTAAGTTCAAGATAAAAACAAGTTACCTTTTGTTTGAGTGCCTAATCCAATCAGCTTTCCTTTGTCATCTAGTAGTCTTGCTTTTCCATGCGTGAATTCCACTTTGAATCCGATATTTAGTAGTTGTGCCACACACAATAGATTGTTTTTAAGTCCTTCCACCCAATATGCATTATCACATACAAGCTCTTTGGTTATTGAGATTCCTCCTCTTCCTTTTATGCAACAAGGTCCATTATTACCAAACCTCACACTACCACCATCATAGTCTTCAAAATGTTCAAACTTAGTTTTATCACCAGCCATATGATGAGAGCAACCACTATCTATGATCCATGTATCATTTTTGCTCACATGAGAAATAAGTGTCATTTCCTCATCATTATTAGACTCATCTTTCATAGAAATGTAAAAAAATTCATCTTCTTCTTCATCATCAGAATCATTAGAATCCTTAGCCATAAAACATGTTTTCTTACCTTTTTCCTTGAATGATTTGAAGTCTTTCTTGCCATTGCACTCGGGACCTTTCTTCTCATCCTTGTTCTGCCTATTTGGGCACCTAACAACAATGTGTCCAATTTATTCATAAGAAAAATAGATTAGAGGAACCTTACCTTTGTATTTCCCTTTACCTCTTGAATATTTTCTTGCTAGTAGAGCTTCAACCACCTCAAGATCACTATCTGAACTCTATTTTGATTCTTCTTCACTTCCTAACTAAGAATCCTTTATCTTCTTGCCTTTATCCTTGAGTGAAAGCTTGGCTTCAAATGTTGATCCAATGTTCTTGGTAGCTAGAACATAGTTATCATAGTTATCTAGCTCAAATGCAGTCAATCTTCCAACTATGGCCTCTAAATTTATCTTATGATTTGCTTCACATCTTCTTTCTTGAATTGTAAAAACTCTAATTGAATAAATGGGAAGTAATGTTCTAAGAACTTTACTTACAACTATTTCCTCCTTGATATCTCCTCCAGAAGCTTTGATTGCACTAACACTTACCTTGACTCTTTCAACATATTTTGTAATGTTTTCATCCTCTCTCATCCTCATTTGATCAAATTGTCCTCTTAGGCTTTCTGCTTTGGCTCTTCTTACATTGTCATCCCCTCCATAGATATCTTTTAGTTTGTTCCACATTTCAAAGGAAATTTTGTAGTCCTTGACATCATCAAATTCTTCATAACTTAGGGCAGATGCAATGTCTATCATCATGGTATTATGAGTCTTCTTCTCAGCAATGTCATTTGCAGATAATGTACCAGCAGGAGTTACATATGCATCATCCAGATATTTTAGTCATGTATCTCCAATGGAAGCCAGATAGAGTCTCATGAGACATTGTCATGCTGAAAAGTTTTCCCTATTAAGCCTTGAAATTTCCTTCTTGTAAGACATCGTGATCTTTAGCTTAGATCCTTGAAATCCTTCCTGCAAGCACCAATAGTTCTGATACCAATTATTGGAATTATAGATGGAGTAATTGAGAGGGGGGGGGGAGGAATCAGTTACTCCAAAAAAAAATCCACAAATCCCTTAGATGCCTTAAGAATTAATTATTGCTGCAATGGTGAGAGAGTAACAATAAGTGACCTTAATGAGATGCAACTGAACTTTGTTGATACAGATCTCTGCTCTGCTTCAATAGATCCTCACTGATCAAATACAACTCTACTTCTCCTCAAGGATATTTGATCCTTCTTCAAAATTTGCTTATACTTCCTCTTCACACAATTAACTCATTTGCATGCTCTTTCATTACAATTAGAATCTACAACTTGACCTTTTATTTATATATTATAAATTGTCAAGTCAGCTCATTTACAAGTTACATTTACCAATAAACCATACATCAATTGGCTACAAACATTACATTAAACAAATAAACTTTATTTTCTAAAATAATGAAATCCTTTATTGGCCGACCCTGCTTAGTAAAAATTGCTCTAGAAAGTGATTTCTAGTGTTAACCAAGTGAAGCTCAATAAACACTGCAAACTCTACAAAATCCTTTGGAGACCGAGTGAACTCGATAAGAACTAACTTTCCTTTGCTAACCTTGCTATCTCGATAGAAACTAATTTCTACCACAGAAGCCTTCAGCACCCGAGTGAGCTCGATAGAAATTGTCTTCACATTGTAACCTCCAAAAATGCCTGGTAGACTCTGTAATCCACTTTGCTAACCTTCTAAGCTCAGTAGACTCTATCTTTTGCCTTGCTGACCAACTGAGCTCGGTAGACTCAGTCTAATGACTGATATGAAATTTGTGTAACATCAAAGACAACACACAATTAAACAATTGTATCCAATAATTTGATGTTGTTGACATGTTGATTTGCATCCAAACCACTCCAACGTGGTTATAAGTACAATCAAAAGTAAACTCATGTCAAAAAAGTCTAAGGTGGATATTTTTATTCATCATTTCCAAAATAATATATGAAGCACACAATCAAATTAGACTAAAAATTATGATCACCTATTCACAAGAGATAATTTAACTTCACTTCTTGTTTAATATTTCAATTAATACATTGATTTACATGTACAATAACTATAACACTTGTATTATTTCTAATAACAAGATTATATCTAATGTTTACCTCCACTAATATATTTGATGTTGTTGACATGTTGATTTCCATCCAAATCACTCTAACGTGGCTATAAGTACAATCAAAAGTAAACTCATGTCAACAAAGTCTAAGGTGTATATTTTATTTAATAATCTCTTTCTAAAAATATGAAACATAATTTTTTAAAAAATTTATTAAATTACGTACTAATAAGTTTGAACATATATATGAAGCGGTACTATCCTGAAGCTTGTTTAACTTTTGCGTCCCTTCTTTGTCAACTAATTTTGTTTTCATGAAATAAGATTGTATTTCTTCTCTAACTCCATCTAGAATCTTTGAAAGTTTTCTTGTATTTTTATACATCATTGCCCAAATACTACATGAAACACATGATCAAATTAACCTAAAAATTATGGTCACCTATTCACAAGAGATAATTTAACTTAACTTCTTGTTTAATATTTTACAAAAAAATTATGTTTATTATTTAATGAAATGTTTCAATTAATACACTGATTTACATGTACAATAACTTTAACACCTATATTATTTCTAATAACAAGGATTATATCTAAGTTTACCTCCAAAATCCAACTAATATATTTGACATTGTTGACATGTTGATTTCCATCCAAATCACTCCAACGTGGCTATAAGTACAATCAAAAGTAAACTCATGTCAACAAAGTCCAAGGTGGATATTTTATTTAATAATCTCTTTCTAAAAATATGCAACATATAATTTCTTTAAATTTATTAAAGTACATACCGATGAATTTGAACATATATATGAAGTGGTACTATCCTCAAGCTTGTTTAAATTTTGCATCCCTTCTTTGTCAACTAATTTTGTTTTGGTGAAATAAGATTGTATTTCTTCTCTAACTACATCTGGAATCTTTGAAAGTTTTCTTGTCTTTTTATTCATCATTGCCCAAATACTATATGCAACACATGATCAAATTAGACTAAAAATTACGATCACCTATTTAGAAGAGATAATTTAACTTAACTTCTTGTTTAATATTTCAATTAATACATTGATTTACATGTACAATAACTATAACACCTATATTATTTCTAATAACAAGGACTATATCTAATGTTTACCTCCAAAATCCAACTAATATATTTGATGTTGTTGACATGTTGATTTGTATCCAAATCACTCCAACGTGGCTATAAATACAATCAAAAGTAAACTCATGTCAACAAAGTCTAAGGTGGATATTTTATTTAATAATCTCTTTCTAAAAATATGCAACATAAAATTTATTTAAGTTTATTAAAGTACATACTGATAAATTTGAACATATATATGAAGTGGTACTATCCTCGAGCTTTTTTAACTTTTGCATCCCTTCTTTGTCAACTAATTTTGTTTTGGTGAAATAAGATTGTAATTCTTCTCTAACCCCATTTGGAATTGTTGAATGTTTTCTTGTATTTTTATTCATCATTGCCCAAATATTATATGAAGCACATGATCAAATTAGACTAAAAATTACGATCACCTATTCACAAGAGATAATTTAATTTAACTTCTTGTTTAATATTTTACAAAATAATTATGTTTATTTTTTAATGAAATGTTTCAATTAATACATTGATTTACATGTACAATAACTGTAACAACTATATTATTTCTAATAAGAAGGATTATATCTTAAAAATTCTCCTCTTTACTTTTTTAATTAGTAATAGACCAAAGTTAAGATTCATTATTATTATTATGTGCTCTAATTAATTATTTTTATTTATTAATCTTGAGTAGATTTGAACTCAAGATCTCCTTGATAAGAGACTCTTGATTTATATAAACATTATTGGAAACAAAGTTCAAACTGCTCATTTTACTTTTGTGGGTGACTTAAGACCTCACACACCCGATTAAGACCATGACTAAATATATTACTATAAAAAATTAAAATTATAAGAAACATAAATATACCTCTATCTAAACAGAAAATAATCCATAAAATTATATAGATTTTTAATATTATTAAAGTTAATACAAATTAAACAAAAATTTTTGATCAAGCATATTTAAATTTTTTATATTATGATGAGTAAAAAAATACCCTTTTCATTTGTAAGAGATCTTTTATATTTTAAATGTCGAAGATGATTTATACATCAAGAGACAATAAATATTATTAGCAAATTATTTTACAAGCACTTTTTCTAAAATAGATTGCCAAACAAGCATCAAAATTAAAGAGAACATTTGAGATAATAGTAACATGTTAACAAGACTATATGAAAGTTAGAAATGTATATCATTTTTCAATTTATATTTAATATGACATAGTATGGTTATTGTTATTATAATTACAAATTTTAAAATTGTATATAACAATTAACATGTATCTAACTATATGCATAACTATTGCACCTCCTTTTGGTGCAAATGCTAATTATTATAATTTTCAATAACTATTTTTATTACAATGTAATTTATGACAAGTACACGCCACTATGTGCCAATTGTTCTTATATGAAACTATAAGAAATTTCAAAACTTGACCAAAATCAATTTTGATAAAATCTCCAAACAAATCCATAGTTCATTGAAAATTCAAATATAGATTCAAAAAGAGTTGCCTAATTGTACAATCAAAATTTTAACAAAATCTTGGAAAATTTCCATAAAAATTCTAAAATAAGACAATTAAGAATTTATAAGTGCTCTTTGTTTCATTTACATTTTTTAAATGTTTGAATTTATTGTTATATCAAATCAATCTTGTATCTTTCATGGATTTTAGACAATAAAATATCCTCATTTACCTACCTTCATCCTCCTTGAAGGTCATATACATTAGAGACCACAATAATAAAACATTGAAAGGTTTAGAGAAAAGATGAAGATTTATTTACTTACATGATAAAAATGAAAGGGAAATTCATGTAAACTCATTTTTAAAAATTTAAATTATCATATACAAATAAATGATGTTTAAAATTCAATGCCTCATAATCAAGTACAAGAATTTATTGCTTTCATTATCAAGAAATTAAAAAAAGTAGCATATAAATTACAACAAATTTTATTTTTTTAAGGCCTTAGATATCTTGGGCCTCCATTTAGTCCTTGCCCTAAGAAGTTCTAATTTATTATCTTGCAATCGAAGCAAGTGGATAAATTGTAATGTAGGAGTGGACTTACAACATATTGAAGGCACTTTAGTAGATTCCATCACATTACAAACTTGTGGACTTGATAATGATTGAAGAGTATGTGATAGCATGCATTCACGCCTATACTCCAAAGCTACACTAAAAAGTTCATTGTCTTGTAGAATTGCACTAGGCATACTCTATAGAAACCATAAAATAACAATATTAGGAAACATTATTGTTGTCATTTATTGCATAATTTACTTTTTTAAAAATAAAAAATTATCATTATATTAAATATAAATAAATAATCATATAAGAAAAACTAGAACCTACATATTTGAAAAAAAAATATGTCAGCCCCTTAATTCAATATTTTAAAAAAACTTAATAAATGGAGTTAGATCTAACTCAAATATATAGTTATTTTTATCACAAATATATCTAATGTTTACCTCTAAAATCCAACTAATATATTTGATGTTGTTGACATGTTGATTTGCATCCAAATCACTCCAACGTGGCTATAAGTACAATCAAAAGTAAACTCATGTCAACAAAGTCTAAGATGGATATTTTATTTAATAATCTCTTTCTTAAAATATGCAACATAAAATTTCTTTAAATTTATTAAAGTACATACTGATAAATTTGAACATATATATGAAGTGGTACTATCCTCAAGCTTGTTTAACTTTTGCGTCCCTTCTTTGTCAACTAATTTTGATTTGGTGAAATAAGATTGTATTTCTTCTCTAACTCCATCTGGAATCTTTGAAAGTTTTCTTGTATTTTTATTCATCATTGCCCAAATGCTATATGGAACACATGATCAAATTAGACTAAAAATTACGATCATCTATTCACAAAAAATACATATACAAATCAAGAAAATGTGGAGAGTATACATGAATTCATAATTAAGCAATCTCACCTGGTCCCTTGTACAAGGACAATATTTTTCTTTATATCGCGAGCAATCCAATACCACTCCATACTATTTTTACCTGATGTATCCACCCATGTATCTATCTCTACAATATCGCCCCTATAGAATACAAATATTAGTCTTGAGAAATTATAATAATGTAGTGTTTACAAAGTCAAATATTTTCTCTTATAATTCTATATCAATATTAAACCATGCACACCTTAGACAATAGATATATTCTAAAAATAAATTTACATCAATTTTATTAAAAATATTCTTTAAAAGGAGAAAAAAATCATAATATTCCAATCATTTGAATGAGAATTTCATAATCAAGACATTTGCAATATAATATCTAGTATAGTATATCATTGTTTGATTCTTTTAGTGAATCATTTATCTATAGTGATTTAGGAATGTATTACTTTTTCCTATAGTCATAATCTTTTATATCTTATTTAAAAGAGTTGAATCTTATATACAAGAATATTTGAGATACAAGAATGAGGTCTTCTATAAGTAATAATATTTGGTATTTTTATTTGTTTTGTGATCTGTTGTCGCATTTTTCTTTTTTCTCCTGCAAACATGATTTCTAATTAGAATCTCAGAAAATTATTTTTAACTATTTATTTTCAAATTCAATTTAGAATGTCCAATCTTAATAATAAAGAATTAACAATTATACTAAATTCAAATATATATTGAGAAGATTTATTTTTATATAAGTTTATGTTATAGAGATAATTAATATATTTGTATAAATCATAAAAATCTAAGAATATTTGAAATAAAATAACTAGATCTTACATACAACAATTTCTAACATAGAAGAGCAAAATCCTACATATCTGGCATTATAATTTGCTTTCTGATCCGCTAGTACCTTTTTCATTTTCCTTGTACAAGCTAGATATCTAATTGACATCTTAAAAAACCCTTTAACCATTTGATCTCCAATTTAATATAGAGTGTCCAATATTTATTGCTAAAGTATTAAAAAAAAAAGAAGGAAAGAAAGATGGAGAGTTTCTGTTTTATCAGAATTGAAAAGGAGATCTAGAAATAACGAAATACCATGAAGGATAACTTTCTATTTGCAGTTGAGTACGAGAAACAACCCATATAAGATTTTTCCGATTCATCTCAGGAGTGGTACCAAGCCCATCTCCTATTTGCCCAGAAAGTCTAATAGAATTCAAGGCCGTCTCCTGCTTATCCAAAAAGATAACATATGATTAGTTTAAACTTACTTTCTCTTGATAGTATAAATAGGTTTCTTGATTAGAGAATCACTCAGCCACAGATTACATTGGGTTATGTATAACTCTTATGAAATGGGTTTGGAACCATTCCTAAGATTACTGGCAAAGTCTTCTACTGACCTGAAGATGGTTCATCAATGTTTCAATAGAGACTGTTTTATCTGGACCAATCTCATACGATCTTATAGCAAAATATTGCCTGAACACCAAACCGTCTTCCACAAACCTTCCCACCCAATCTGGATTCAACTCTCTCTTGTTTTCTTCTTCAACAAAACCATGCAGATCATTCACTTCCAATCTGTTGGCAGCTCTTCCATTATTCTTCACACCGTCCATTAAGGAATCTCCATTGGCACGAACTCCCTTGTAGATTGGTGATAATTTCTTGGGCTTCACGTCGAAAACCCTAAAACCATTCACCCTGGTCATCCCATGCAACGACGTAGACAAGAAATTCTTGTTTTGTATTGTGCATGGATAACTTGTAGAAGATATCATTATTGCTGCTGCACTTACCACCATTTTTGCTCCTTCAATGTTCATAGACAAAGGTTAACTATTTTTATATCTCGTTGAGTCAAATAGAAAGATATATAAAAGACAATGGGCTGGCATTGAAATACCAGGCTTAGCTTTTTATGGACGATAATAACTAATTAGATCAGGAAGATATTGTTGAGTGGACGTGTCGAAGAAGAAGAAGTGTACCAAAAACTTTTTAGGCTCCATTACTGAATTCGGTTTGATTGCTTTACATCAAAGAATTGTTTTTCTTCTCGATCATAAATGATGCATCTGTAAAGACAGTGATTGAAGATGAGTTTTAGAACATTGCGGTGTGTACAACTATATATTTAAGCTCTCAGATTTATTCCTTTTAGGTTTTCAAATCTATGAAGTTAGATTTTGGGTGTATTAATTAAATTTGTTTATTATTCTTCCCTCATAAGATCATATGCATAATTAGTTGTAAAGAAATTATTAGCTTGCTAAAAGAGTTGTCTAAATGATTTTTAGAGAGATTTTTTCGAAATGGAATAGTCATTTCTAAGTGTGACATGCTTTGACAATTTATAAATAGATATATTAAATTGTTGTGTTAGTGGTTATATTTATTTTTCATGTTTATTTGATTTGTGCTCACATCAAAGTGGATAGGGAAATATTCATGTCAACACATTAAGAAGCTTTTCTTTTGATTGATCATATCAACAAATTTTAGATGCATATCTTTTAATTTGCTTTAACAAAAAATATTTTCTATTTATTAATACACATTCATAATTATCATAAGAAAAATAGTTTTTTTAATTCAAATTAAATAATAAAAACCAGAAGTCCTCAAATTACTTTCATGAGATTAGTTCACTCTTTTGAGTATTCATGACCTATCCATCATTAAAGCTTATCCAAGTCATGTGCAAGCTTTGCCATTTGGTTGGTAGATTAAAGAATCATCCTCATTATGAGAGGTATATGAAGAATTATTCCCCACAATGTTAGGTGTGTCTAATGTAGGCATAGATGATTCACCCAAATTTTCATGGACACTAATCAACTCAGGCTCTATACCTTTTCTATTAAAATTTTTAGTTGCAATAAGTCTATAAATTCTTCTCATGGGGATAATAGATATAAGACTAAGGGTTGTGGAGCCCATGGACAAAGCTAAAATATGATGCAATATCCCAATAGAATGATGTATCATCTTAAAATGGAAGCACTTCCATGTTAAGAGCATTTAGCCCTCCGAGTAAATGGTTTAGGGTCATGTCAAGCGCCTTGAATGGGTCTTTGCATGGATTTGGTTGTTTTCCCTCTGTTCTGCTTTTCTCTCTCTATTTCTAGTCTATTTCTGACAAATTGCTCTGTGAAACCAAGGGCTTTGGTCTCTAGGTCAAGAATGACCTTCTGTGTCAAGGTCGATCTTGACCCTAATCTAGGTCAAGGATGACCTTGACCCTAATGTACGATAGGGTCAACCTTGTCCCTGACCCTAGGTTCCATTTTCAATTTGTAGGAGTTTCGGGATCTCAAACTTTAGAAAGTTTCTTTTCCCACTTCTGGGATAGTTGTTTTGGGTTTTGAAATGGTAAACTCTTAAATTTAATTTAATCTAGGTCTATTTCTAGGGGTTAAGGTTAAATGGGATTTGATGCTCCTATGTTGGCCTTCTCTAGGAATTAGTGCGCTAGATCTCTATATAAGGAAGCCTCCTCCTCTCATTTTTCTCTAAGTAAGAAGATGCATTGTGATATTGGGAAAACTATTATCTTTCTACATTCATCATCCCATGAAGTGAAGTTCTATCAAGCATTCAAGTGTTTAAGCATCCAATTCATCAAGGAGATCCATTGTTAGCCTTTGAAGGATTCAACCTCATCCACGCCTTCTTCTATGCAAAGATACATTCAAGATTGGTGTTGAAGATCTAATGACATTGATTTGAGACATCCTGCAAACATTTCTACATATATTTGGAGCATCTGTACTTGTGGATTCAAGGATTTCCACATAAGAAAAGTGAATAGTTCCATTTACTTTGTTTATGCATATATATTATTTCAATTATATTTCAAGGTTAATTCCAAATGGGGTTTGACTAAGGAAAACCCCCCATCCAACAAAAAAACCATTTTTCTCGCAAATATAGGTGTGGAATAGTGAATTGGAGAGCATATTTGGATACCATTTTTGTCAAACTTGCAAGATTCACAAACAAAAATTTCATCAGAGAAGTGCAGGTCAAGGTCAACTTTTTGGGGTACGATTGTGCCCTGGGGTAAGATTGTGCCCGACTAATAGGGTCAAGGTTGACCTCCCTTCAAAAAGACAATATATTTTTGAGTTTTCTCCATCTTGACATTTCTAGTCTAGAACAAGTTGCAAGATTTTCCAGCAGAAAACAACTTTATTCCAAATTCAAGGTTAGTATTTGTCTTTTATCTATTTCAAGATTGAAGCACATTCTCTCCCACAATAGAAATATCATATAACCTCCTCTCTCCCTATTTTCCATCACTTGATCCATTTCTGCATTGAACACTTTCTTGTGTTTAGTCAATTTGGATAATTCATTTTGCAAATTAGGGTTGAGAAGAGCTTTCCATTTTATTTCTAATCAAATGATAAATTAAAACCATTGCAATAAATAAAATATCAATTAATATTTTAAATCAACTGCATGCATATAAATCATATCTTAACATAAAATTCAAAAGTAAGAATGATGTAAGATGCACTGAGATTATCAAAATGTAAATAGTGAAAATGGAATAGAGTTCACTAGCTTATGCATACAAACTAGGAATTTCACCTATTTCTTCTTCTTAATTAAATCAAGGAGGGTGGATCCAATTGGTTAAACTTCAATAGAAAAGTGTTAGGAATAAGGTGATTTCAACCCTTTCAGATTTGGTTAACAATGACTATTGAAAGGTGTGAGTTGTGTGCTAGATCATGGGCTAAAGATGTGAAATTTTTAGAAATTAATATAAAAAATATATCTTAGATCAGATGTGCAATAATTTGACATAAATCTAGGAGAAGAAAAAAGGAACCCATGACAAAAATAATGAGATTGAAAATCTTCGTCAATAATATTGCATGGTTCCCTTGACCTACAATATCAAATGTGGACCAAATTTCTAAATTTTGGGATCAAGATGTTGCTCAAAATATCTACCAAAAATTTCATCAAAAAGGTCTCATGCAATGATGTGTCAAAGATTCACATGTCCTTCTTTTTCAAATGTTCAAACTAGGTTTCAACAAGCCTCCATTTTCTCTACTTGATACAAGATGTGTGTGTCCTAAGAGGCTATCACTTACATGTGAAAAAGAGATAAATATTGGTTGATAGGATTTTTTCTAGCTCAAATCCCAATTTTAGAATTAATCTTAAATTGGATTCAAATATATTTGAATTAAAAGTGTAGCTTAAAGGGTGAGATACTAGTTTTGAAATTGAATATTGAAAATGAGATTTTATATGTTGATAAATATTCCTTGTATTAAGTCTTCATAATGAATTTAATATTGACATGTAGATTATACTTGATATTGTTAATCATGGATGCCATGTTGAATGTGTGAGATATGAACTTTAATTCTTCTTTAGTGCCTTTATGATGGTTTATTTCTTACTAAGTTATAACTGCATTCTATATTGATATTGATGAATTAGTATCCTTAATATCTTGAATGAGAGGGTAAGGCTTTCTATTATACCTCTCCTTATAAAAGATATTTTAATTTTTGAGGAAGGATTACATGTAAGATAGTTTATTTCCTACACATCGCAACTATTGGAGGGTCCAAAATTAGACTTCTTTGCTAGGTCAAAATCACCCAAGAATTTCATTGACTAATTAGGTCATTATCACCTAGGGGATGTTAGCATGAATGTTGATGGTATGAACCTTTGAGGGATTATCCTAAGCATTGGAGAGTATTTACATGTTGCATTCATGATTGTGTTTATCATTGATGACAACATAGCAATAACTCTATTAAGACTGCCAAAGTAGTAGACATAGATCATACTTTTACTAATAGAGTTTTGATGTAAAAGTGAAGCACATTTAAGGAAATTGTGTACCTTATGTTTTGATGATGAGGTTAAATGTGTAGAGTCTAAGTCAAAGATGTACGAAAGCTATAAGTGATTTATAGATAATAGTGTAGAGACAAAGTGCATGGAAAGTAGTTTTTGATGATCATATTATATCTTCTAGCATAAATATAATCTAGTGATGTGCGGTTAGCTAGTAACAAAGGATAGACTTATGATGATGTAAGAAAGTGTACAGGTCCTGAAGTAGCACATGTAAGAAGTTGTATCTAGATTGTGAGCTGACAATGTTGTTGTATTTGTGAATTAATTAATTATCTTATTATAATTAATTGGGAAAGCCTCAAGGCTAACTTAAGGAATTATTTTGAAGATATGATATAAAGGAAATATGTTTTCCTTTTTTGTAAAAGGGAATAAAAAGTATATAGTCCATGTGATGTGCAAAAAGGAGTAGAGTGTTTGGTGAATATGAGTAAGCAATCCAAGGGATTATTGGATGCAAGATTTGTGATCTAGTTACAAGATCAAAAGGAGAAGAAGTTTGGTAGACATGACAAAGAAAGAGGAAGGAAGTATAATTCAATTCTATCATTTTGCAAGGAATAATATAGAGATCATTTGGACAATGGGTTCATTGGTCTTTCCCTTCAAGTTGTTTGGACAGTGGGTCTATCTACCTTCTACAACTCCTAATAGGGTTGGCACCACTCCTAATAAGGTTGGAATCTCTTAATAGGGATTCAAAGTCTCCTAACAGGGACTCATATGTACTTAATATTTTTATAGATTCCTAATAGGGTCCATCCTCTAACAAGGAATATTTATATTAGTATATCATCTTGTGGGTACCATCCCCACTAAGGTTTTCCCTCTAATCAAGGGTTTCCCTAGTTAACATATATGGTGTTATTGTGCAAAAGTATCTTATTGTGGTTTCTAGTTATATTGTTCACATGGTTAAGTTTGATTAAGGTTTATAATTGTAATAATAGTTGGATAATTGATTCATACTCCACCCCCCCTCTCAATTATATTAATGGACAATATATTCTAAAAATTGGTATTATAGCATCAAGTCCTTGAAGATTAAGAAAGCTTTGGGAGATCTATGAAGAATCTTTTTAGAAAGGATAGTCCTAAATTTGATGGGGTCAACTATGATAGTTGGAAGGATAAGATGAAGACTCATCTGTTTTGTATGGGTCTAGGTTATTGGCTTTTGATGAAAAGCGGCTAGGTAATTGTAAAAGAAGAAAAGCTTTAAGAATGCAATGAAGAAGAAAGAAATATGTTCGTGGAAAATATGAGAGCTAGAGAAGCCTTAATATAATTCCTTCTTGAGAATGAATATAGTTAGGTAAAGTCTCTATTAATATTTTATGAGAATTGGAAATCATTAAAATCTACTTTTGAGGGTGATACACATACAAAGAGAATAAGATTACAGAATTGGATTTGTGCATTTCAAGATGCTAAAATGATGGAAGATGGATCTCTAAAAAGCTATGTTGGTAGAATATCTGAGATTGTTGTAGGAATTAGACCATATGGTGGATCCAAAGAAGAAGATGAGGTCGTATGGAAGATCTTGAAAACCTTGAAACCACCATTCAAGCAAGCAATCCAGATGATTGAATTTATGATACCCTATACTGAGAAGTTTTCTAGAGAAAATTTTCTTGGAAGATTGGAATCAATAGAAGAAATTCTGAGACAAAATAGAGAATTGACTTGAGTTGAAACAAATTTTAGTGCTTTAAGTGTTCAGCCTAATCTAACTAGAAATGTGAGCACACATGGAGAATTTTCTAGTAGCAATAGAAACAAATCTAATGAAGATAAGAAGATTGAAGAAGGAATATCCCTTCTTTTAAGAAGAGAACTAGATGGTAAGAATATTTTTAAATGTTGGACTTGTAATGAATTTGGTCATTATGCATCTAAATGTACCAAAAGAGAGAAAATTATAAGGGAAAAAATAATCCTAAAAGACCTATAAATTATTTTTATGCAAATGAAGATGAGGAATCTAATGAAAAAGTTCAGAGTAAAAGTGATGATAAGCTAGGATTTGTAGCCATTAAAGAAGATGATCTTGACATAGATATTAGAGAAGAAAAATATCTAGTTTCCCAAGTTGAAAAGAATTCTAATTGGATAATAGATAGTGGATGTTCACATCACATGACTGGTGATATGAATAAGTTTGTTAAATTTAGGAATCATGATGGAGGTATTGTTAGAGTTGGTAACAATGTAGCCTGTCACATCATATGAATAGGATCTATTACTCTTGATGGTAAGACTAACACTGATGATGTTTACTTTGTTAATGGATATAAACATAACTTGTTGAATGTTGGACAGGTGGTAGATAAAGATTATCTATTGCAATTTACAAAGAAGACTTGCATTATCAAAGAAAAAGATGGTAAGATGATTGGAACAAGAAGACGGTCTAAAGGTAATGTATTTTTGTTAAATCCTATTGAAATAACATGTTTGGTTGCTAAAGAGGATAATAGTTAGCTATGGCATAGGAGGCTTTGTCATATAAATTTTGATAACATTGTGATGTTTAGTAGCACATTTGCAGTTAGAGATCTCCCTAAGATAATAAAGCCTACTAATATTGTTTGCAAATAATGTATCTTGGCTAAGAAGTTATCTTTTCCCAGCAAGAAGTTCACTACTATAGAGAAGCTAGAGATTATTCACAATGACTTGAGTGGTCCCTCAAGGAAAAGAGGATTCTATGGAGAAAGGTATTTCATGATTTTTATTAATGATTTCACTAGAATGATGTGGGTAGCATTTCTTAAAGAAAAGTATGAAGCATTTGAAAATTTTAAGATATTCAAGAATAGAGTTGAAAATGAATCTAGTATTAAGATAAAATGTTTGAGATTAAATAGAGTATGAGAGTTTAACATTTATTTTGAAGAGAATGGAATCAAGAGACAGTTGTCTTCACCCAAGAGACCTGAGCATAATGGGAATGTTGAAAGAAGAAACATATCAGTAGCAGAGGCAGTAAGAGAAATGATGTTTGAAAATGATGTATCTGTTGGTGTAAATAAGTATTTACTATTTACACTTTACTTAACTTTACTTAGGTTAATGCATATCTATATTAGTTGCCATTTAGACACCTAGAATTTTTCATATTCATATGATTTTTCATGTAGAAAACAAAGTAGTTTGCACTCCAATTGAACATATCTCTTTATGAGATACACCTTTACATTCTTATCCTCTCATTATTGCACACACATTCATGCATAATGGAGGATAATCCACTCTTGGTGGACATGTGCTTAGTTGTTATGCGTATCTCTTGCATGACTCCTAGTCTTCTTGATTTCCTTTATGTACAAGGCTTTTCTATGTTGTATTCATCCAATTATCTAAAATCCATTATCATTTGATTATTAATGAGATGCTCATTTTATCATCTCTCGTCTCTCTTGTGTTATCTCTTGTACTTCTAGATCTTGGTGTTGCATTATTTTCTTAAGAAAATTCTTACATGGTATCAGAGCTATACCAAATTCTTACACAATATTAGAGTTATAGGAGTGTCATTGCATAGCCATGGGAGAGATTTTTTTGTAGGTCAAGATTGGAACTTGTTCATGCAAATCAAATCTTGGCATCACATTTAGAAGGTCCAAGAAACCCCAAATCAACTTTTGTTTCATCAAAATCAAACATCTTAGGTAAAATCTAGAGTCATTTATTTTTTGGAGGTGTGATGGTGGTGATTCTAGAAAAATAATTATAGAGGTGATTTTCAAACAGTGATATCTCCCTTATATAGACTCAATTTTTTGACCAATTTTTTTTTGTTTTGGGTTAGAATTTTTTGATCAGCACATTGGTGCAGGTTGTTTGTGATCTTTGTTCTTGAAATTTTCTACAAATAGAAAATCCTAATTTCTACAACTTTAGAGGCTTTGTTCAAGCTCATATGGACACATATTCATGTGCTATTTTTTTTAAGTGCATAATTATTTGTCTACTTTCTAGATCTAGTATCAATTTGGAGTAATTTTGAGTAGACATAGTACTTTTAGTATTTGGTCATTTTTGGCCAATTTTCACACTTGTAATTAATTAGATCCCTGAGAGATCTTGTGTCTTATCTTTATGAGTCATTTATAGCTTCATAATTTCTATTGTAACTATCAAAATCAAAAGTCCACTTTGGTTCATTTTGACAAGTGGAAATTGTACATGCACTTAGTATAAAGTGCCAAAAAACTTTTTGTGTTTTTTGTTGGTGGGGGCCATGGGGGGCGAGGGGGTTTCCCTTGATTAGTACATCATGGATGAGGAAGATTTAATTACCTTGACAATACAAAACTCTAAGAAATGGAGTGAATTAGTTCTCACCTATCTTAAGGTGAACCCACAATAGTGGGTTACACTTTCTCAGAGGAAGCAAATCCTCCAAAATCACCCGACCACAGAAATTTTACTTCAATATTTTAATAGAAAATTTAGAAAAAAGTTTCAATAGAAACTTATTAGTTTCTGTCAAAACTATTGATGTTTTTGAGTTTCAATAGAAACTATCTTAAAAGTTTCGATCAAAACTTTTATGATAGTTTCGATTGAAACTATAAACCCAATCGTAGTTTATTAAACTCGTAGTTGGGTGGTATAGTTTCAATCAAAACTATTAAAACATGGAAAGAATGAAAAAGGCCCATGCCGAACCCCACACTATCATTTTTTATTGTAACAAGTTTCAATCGAAAGCACAAGTTCAAAGAAAGGGTATCCAAATTTATTGACCTTCGAAAAAAGTATGGTTTTATACATTTTTTTAATTTATTTTTAACTTACATTTTATATGTTTTTTGCTTCAATTTATCTATGTTTTTGTGTACATATGTACATATATATCATGTATATATTTACACACACACACACACACACACACACACACACACACACACACACATACATGTGATATATATACATGTAACATCATGTTGTACATACATGAACATATTGTGGATATGTACACATGTGTTTAAATTTTCAATGTACAAACATTCAAATAATGTAATATACTAAAATTTAAGTTGATATACATTCACATGTGTGTGTGTGTGTGTGTGTGTGTGTGTGTGTTTTTAAATCTTCATCTTACCTCCAATAATTTAATTTCAATGAGTTACCCCTTTAACATTAGTTGGAAAATGGTTACTTGTCACAAACACACACAAATATGAACTCTACTTTATAAACTTCACCTTGACCTCCTCACCCTAATCTTGAAAGTCTAATTAAACCTTGACTAGATGTAACCTAATCTAATTTAAATATATATAATCATGCAATCCTCACCCTAGAAATGGCATGTATCACAATGTTAACCCTCATGTAAATTTAATCCTAATATTAACTCTAATGAACTCATATTATATATTTACCCTAGAATGAAGACAAGTTGATTCTAACCATGTAACTATAAAGTCTAAGTTACCCTAGAAACATAAACCTTTAAGCATAAATTTAAATCATTTTAACACAAAATTATCACTAAACCTAAGCATGAATATTAATTTTCTAACTCTAAATTTTTACAGCATGATCCTCACTTCTTAACCCTAAAAAATAAGCTAATTTATGAATTTCCTAACTTAAAAAATTAATCTAGAGATTTGTACACTAACCCTAAACATTATATTAACTTTCTAGGTAACATTTCAATCATGCTTCTAATGAAATAACTATACATAACCATGTATAACTATAGTGAACAATAACATATTTACCTTTTAATCCTAGGTAATACTAAACCAAGTAATAGGTTAGTTATATTAACTTACTCAACATTTAATGTTGCTAAATTAGGTATTTACCTAGAATCATAATTCTACTTATAATGCTAACGTAAGTCTCACACTAATATTAAACACTAACGATCTTACTATATAAGTTATGTACAATTTTATAACACTAGTTAACCCTAGGTAACTCTAACCATAATAGATTGTACTCTACATCAATTACATAAAACAATATTCTAAACACACACTCCTTTAACCCTAGGAGCCAGGTAAATATTTTCCTCAAGAATGTTGAAACCCTAATCAAATTAATTTAACCTAACAAGGTAACATTTTAACTTTAAGCATAACCCTAAAATTAACTCTAAGTTCTTAACACTAATTAGATAGAGTTCTAACAATTTTATAACACTAACCCTAACTCTAACCTATCATAATAGCTTACTCTCAAGACATAGAACACTATTCTAAACACACAATTGGACTTTAACCCTATAGCCCTAAATATTTTCCTAGCCCTAACTTAATGAAAATTTACCAATTAACCCTATAACCATACATAATATAAGTTTCATATTCATGATAAAACATTAACCTCAAGAATTTCAACCCTAATCAAATTAATTTAACCTAACCAAGTAACATTTTAACTTTCAACGCGTGTATTATTTAATTTATGTTCACACATGTAGTACTGTATGTACATATGTTATGTGCATTTCATGTTTACATGTATTATATATTAGTTTCTTAAATGTCTTTGTACTTGATATTTTTCAAGTTTATTAAAAATGTCATATTTTAATTTTAATTTTAGGTTTACACACTATATAGATGCAGGCATACTACATACATTAACTTTCACATGGTAGATTAGTCGACTCATATCCCCCCCAAGCAATAGCCTCTTATCCCAGCCAAATCTAGATAAATTGGTGGACCTAATCGATGCTAGGAAATCTAAGTGTTATCAGATGCCAGCATCTACATAGGTAAATTCATAGTTTTTTTTACATTCATGTTAAAATTTCAATTTCAAACATTTGTTCAACTAATAATTTACACATGTACATGTTTCAATATGATTTTTTGCACACATGTATATATGTATTGTAGTGGGACATTCCTCTTTTTACTCCATCTTTGATGCTCGATTGTGTACATCACTGAGACTCATTTGATGATGTCAGTAGTGGACAAGTAAATTTTAATTTTTTTGAATTAGACACATGTGAGTTTTAAATGTAATATTTAAATTACATGCAATTCAAGTAAATTTAAAAGAGATATTTTATTAAATATGAAATCATCTACATTGATTTCACTTTCTCTTTGATATATATAGGGTTCAACACATCCTAGTGAGCATCCTAATAGTTAGTCTTTAGACCACACTATGAGGAGACATCATGATGATAGTCCTGCACCTGACGATCCATAGTTTTTTTTTATTATAGATTATTTGATCTAGACTTTCATCCAGATTTTACATGTTTGATGATTGACATAAATATATAGCTATGTTCTTATATGTTACATTATGTTGGATTATGTTAGACTATGTTCTTTTACATGTTAGATTATGTTGGATAATGTTATATTATGTTGGATATTATGTTAGATTAAATACATTAGATGTTCTTTTGCATGTTAGATTATGTTGGATAATGTTATATTATGTTAGATTAGAAGGATTATGTTGGATTATGTTCTTTGACATGTTAGATTATGTGAAGGATAATGTTTTGTTATTTTGGAAATTATGTTAGATTATGATAGATTATGTTGGATTATGTTAGATTATGATTATGTTACTGTTACAGTTAGGTAATTAACTTTACATAATTAATTGCATACGAGTACCTAAGTGAACTATAATTAGTTACGAATCACAATTTAAACTAAAAAAAAGTTAAATGAAAGAGTAAAAGTAATATATAATTAGTTAAAAGTCCTAATTTCATCCCCTTAAGACACAAGTCCTAATTTGATTGCCTTAAGACAATTGTTCGAATTTCTTCCCCTCAAGGCACATGTCCTAATTAGTTGCATACAAGTTCTTAATTGAACTATAATTAGTTATGAATCACAATTTAAAATGAACGCAAGTTAAATGAAAGAGTAAAAGTAATATATAATTAGTTACAAGTCCTAATTTCATCCCTTAAGACACAAGTCCTAATTTGATCCCCTTCAGACAATTGTTCAAATCTCTTCCCCTCAAGGCACATGTAATAATTAGTTGCATACAAGCTCCTTATTGAATTATAATTAGTTATGAATCACAATTTAAACTGAACACAAGTTAAATGAAAGAGTAAAAGTAATATATAATTAGTTGCAAGTCCTAATTTCATCCCTTTAAGACACAAGTCCTAATTTCATCCCCTTAAGACAATTGTTCAAATTTCTTCCCCTCAAGGCACATGTCCTAATTAGTTGCATACAAGTTCCTAATTGAACTATAATTATTTAAGAATCACAATTTAAATTGAACACAAGTTAAATGAAAGAGTAAAAGTAATATAAAATTAGTTACAAGTCCTAATTTCAACCAAATTTCAAATTGTTGAACCAAATTTCAGATTTCAAATAGTTCAACAAGTTGTTTCTATCTCCTATCAAGTGGGTCATCTCATTACTAGATAACATTTAATATTTTCTTGTGATCACCAATATCAAGCCTCCACTTATGTATTCTAGGTCCTTTTATTGGATGAAGAGTTAGACTAGCAGCAATAACATGGTTACTATACTAATATACCTTATTATTAGGTTGGTAATTAGTTGAAACAATTCCATTCTTAAGTACTTTATTTTGCTTCAAATATGTTCCTTGTACATCAACAGAACCTACATACTAGTCAATCAAATAAGTCAATAAATTTGAAATCATAAAAAAAAATAGATGTACATACACATACATGATTCAACTATATACTAACCTATGGGAAACATAATTCCACCCCTTATTTCAATCTTTGTTAGATTCTCTCTTTGTATGGTGCAACGTAATAAATAATAGATAAAACACCTTCTACATTTTCAAATTCTACCATGACTATAAAAACATTGCCCACACAAAGTACATATGTATATAAATTCCATGTGTCATGTATATGAGTGTGTGTATATATATATATATATATATATATATATATATATAAATCAAAAATTATGAAATAAATACCAACTCTAATCAATTCTAAAATATGGTCATAATCACTAGAAATCAATGGAATATCATCACATTTTTCATCCTCAAACTCATTCGTATTGATAACATTTAATGGTACCAAAGTCCATTAACCCACATATCCATGTTATTGATTATTACAACCATCATAGTTTTCATCAATGCAATCAGGATAAAAACATGAGTATTCTCTTATGTACAATGACCACACATCTATACTCATAACTACATGCAATGATCGCATCTTCTCTATGCTCTTGCAAGCATGCATTCATCTTCTATCAACACCTAAATGTAAGGTCCACACATACATATGTAAAAAATGAGTTTTAAACATGTGTGTACCATAATTTACTAATGACACAACATATTAAGTATAAAATTGATTCAATTATAATATTTGAAAATTAATTTATATCTAATACCTCCCAAAACACTCTGAATGGTATGACTCTCTCTACTTGTGATGACGTGTTATCTATATTTGTTGGCACTGTAAAATGTGTTTTGCACCACTCAACCACATCATGAGTATTATTAATTTGATATCCTTTATAGTCCATTTGATACTTTCTTAAAGAACATTAGATACAAGCTCCTAGACAATCATGCTTGTAACAATTTGGTATAGCTCTAATACCATGTAAGAATTTGCCTAAGGTAATAATTCAACACCAAGATCAAGAAGCTCAATAGATAGTACAAGAGATACTAATGATGATCAAATGAGAATCTAAATAATGATCAAAATGATAATAGATATCTAATGATTGGATATAAGATAATTGGATATGAGATGAATACACACTAGAAGTGTCTATATATAAAGGCAACTAGAATGACTAGGAGTCAGCAAAGAGTTAAGCATACCAACTGAGCACATGTCCACCATGAGTGGATTATCCTCTATTGAGAACAAGAGTTTGTGCAATGATGAGAGGATAATTTTACATAGGTGAATCTCATAAAGAGATGGTGTAGATACCATGTGCTTAAATAATTTACTAACTCCTATGTTGTCAATAAGAAAACTCATATGTCTATGCATATTCCTAAGTGTCTACATGAAAATTAATATAAAAATTCATTATCCTAAGTAAACTTAAGTAAAGTGTAATAATAATTTATTATTTACACTTTAACACCCCCCCTTAAGTGCAAATTAGGGGATTGCACTTAAGCTCACAAAGATAAATGCAAGATGCAATTTGGATCCTGGCTACTAGGCCATGTTAGGTATCCATGTACAAATGCAATAATCTACATACAATGCTATGCAATGCAATCTCTTGAAAAATGGAGAAAGAGGGAAAACCTCATGAGAAAAACCTCCTCCAAAAAGAGAGATGAAGAAATACAAGATGCATGCAAGGATGGAGTAATCAAGACCCCCCTAGTATGACATACATCATGCATGTACAAGCATATATCCCCCATAAGAAAAAATACATGATGGTATCCCCCCATATTGAATAATCCCTTGCAAGGATGTCATGAAGACAAAAAAGTATCCAATACCTACAAATGACATTTCTTCCTTTAGGAAGAAGATACACCAAGTATAGGTGCAAGTATACTTCTGATTGTGGATAGGAAGATGGATGAGGAATACATATGTAGTATGCTATGGATGTTGCCTCTAAAGTTTGCTCATATGTTGACAAGTCCTTGATGAATGTAGATGCCACAAGCCAATCTAGTGTATGTCCAAAATAAGGTGGCAAACAAGGTAACATTTCCATGTATGAAAGTGAATCAAACTCCAAAGACAAGGAATCATCCTTATAGGAAGATATGGGAAGAGAAGCAATGTAGCCTCCCCTCAATGATGAATGCACACCCATGAAAGAAGCTCCTTGATGACTGAAGAAGCTGCACCATGAAAATTGATTGATGTTCCTCCTTGTCAGAAGAATTGGTGCCATAGGTGTAGTAGAGAATGCTCTCCAACTAGTAGGAAGAATCCTCAAAAGATATAATGTTTGAGGAAACTGGAATACAATCTCCAAAGACTGATATGTCTCCTTTGTAGTAAAATAGTCCTCCTCCAACTGCTGAAAATAAGTTTTCACAATCATGTTAGTCTCAAAAGAAAGATCAAGTGGTTAAGGGTCAGAGTGTTCCCTTGCAAAAAGTGAAGAAGAATTCTCCTCAACAAAGAGAAGATGGATGTCATCAATAATGCCTCCCACAATTTCAATGTAAGACTCCACAAACAACACTACAATGTTTGGAATGAAGTCATCCCATGAAGTTCAAATAGAAAGACATGGTTTTTTCTACTACATTAAATTAGGAGCATCTATGGCTGGAACTAGAACAGTAGAAGAAACAAGAGAATTAGGAGGTATGATCTCAACTAGAGTTGTAGGTACCACAACTGAAGTGACTAGAGGTAGAATTTCCTCTAACAAAGGAGGGACTTTTGGATCTCCATATGCTTCTCAAAGACACATCCAAATGTCATGAGGACTCCTTACCTTACTAAGAGGAGAAAAAGATTCCTTACTCATACTATTATACATAAAGAAAAGAAGAAGAGAAAGATGTCACCAATTAGTATTAGGTGGAAATGTCTTTGAATGTAGATAAGAAAACACTTCTTTATGTTCTCTTAGATGATCAATCATCAAAGCACTCCATTTTCGATAGTTCCTTTTTATCAATTTGAATCTTAAACCAAAGTGACACTTTGAACATGACCCCATGAGATCAAATAATGTATGCACCCCCAAAATGCAAAAACATCAAAGAAACCCTTCTAATGCATGATTTGGCACTTTATATTTAGTGCAATTACAGTGGCCACTTGCAAATTTAGGGTGTAAGTGGACTTCTAATTTTGATGGTTATAGCAATAAATATGAAGCTATATAGGACTCAACAAGATAAGATAGAAGACCTCTCAAGGATCTAATTAATTACAAAGTGCCAATAGGCCAAAATGAGAACAAAATTTGAAAGTATTGTGTCTACTCAAAATTACTCCAAACTAATACTAGATCTAGAAAGTAGACAAAAAATCATGCACTCTCAAAAAAATAGCACTTGAATATGTGTCCAGATGAGCCCGAACTAAGCCTTTGAAGTTGCAAAAATTAGGATTTGTGAGTTTTAGAAAAATTTAGGAACAGAGATCTCAAACATCCTGCACCAATGTGTAGATCACAAAATTCTACCCCAAAATAGAAAAATATTGCTCAAAAAAAGGAGTCTTTATGAGGGAGATATCATTGTTTGAAAATCACTTATGTAATTATTTTTCCTAAATCATTGCCCTCACACCTCCAAAAATCAATTAACTCTAGATTTCACCTTAGATGTTTGACTTTGATGAAACAAAAGTTGATTTGGGAGTTTTTTGACCTTATGAATGTGGTGCCAATATCTAATTTACACCAACAAGCTCCAATATTGACCTACAAAAAAATCTCTCCAATGGCTATGCAATGAAACTATTATGGCTCTAATACCATGTAAGAATTTGGTATAGCTCTGATACCATGTTACACTTTTCCTAAGGCAATAATTCAACACCAAGATCAAGAAGCTCAATAGATAGCACAAGAGAGACTAATGATGATCAAATGAGAATCTCAATAATGATCAAAATGATAATGGATATCTGATGATTGGATATGAGATAATTGGATATGATATGATTGGATATGAGATGAATACACATTAGTAGTGCCTGTATATAATGGTAACTAGAATGACTAGGAGTCAGCAAAGAGATAAGCATACCAACTAAGCACATGTACACCAAGAATGGATTATCCTCTATTGAGCACAGGAGTTTGCACAATGATGAGAGGATAAGTTTACATAGCTGTATCTCATAAAGATATGTTGTAGACACCATGTGCTCAAATAAATTTCTAACTAATGTGTTGTCAACAAGACAACTCATATGTCTATGCATATTCCTAAGTGTCTACATGACAACTAATATAAAAAAGAATTATCCTAAGTAAAATTAAATAAAGTGTAATAATAATTAATTATTTACACTAACAATGCTCACCCTTTCCATGTCCACTCTCGAAGAAACTCCAAATGTGTGGTATATTAAGGTATCGATGATATCTACATTATTCATAAAATGGTGTATCTGATTTGAATTGTGTTGCACATCCATCTAACCATACAAAATGTTTTTCCATTTTTATGCCTTTATTTTTCAAATAATCAAAAAATGTTTTAAAATAATGTTCCACAAAATACGTGTGTCATGTTCTTTGTCATCACTAATGTAAAAGTGATACTCTTTTTTTTTATGACTTATGCTTATATATAATTTTCACCCCATATAAATCAATTTGTGCATTTTGATAAGACACTTGAACCATAATAGTAACCTTCTCTATATAGTAGTATTCTGCTTGAAGTTTTTTTTGAGAAATAAATGAGTAATTCTTTGCAAAGTCAACAACAGATAAAATTGTCCTAAGTGGGGAAGTTTCTTTTAGTGCTTGAAACTATTCTTTTTGCCACTCAGCAAAAAAAGCATGATGTATATATGGTTGAATCAATTTACAAAAATTTGACGTAAATTCTCCAATAGGTATGTCATCCTCTACATATTCTAACCTTGTTGATTCTTTTCAAACTTTTATTTTTGACTTTATGTACTTATATCTCTTACATTTTACTATCCTCATCATATCAGTATCTTCATCTCTTAAAGTAAATTTGGTTAGGTTACCACATGTTTCACAAGTTCCTCTTATGCAATCTATTTCACCTATTGCATGATCATTTGGTTTGTCACATATAATTGATGTTATGAATTGGCTCAGTTGTTTATGAAAAACATTTTGAAAACCACCGCTTTCTTCTAGAATCATCTTTCTAAACCCCTAATAGTACAAATCAAATTCAACATAATAGCAACAACAACATGTTTCAGAAGATCTATTTATCTTTACAAAATAGGGTTTCAATATTTCAAACATTGTTTCTCCAATCTTTGTGTCAGGATTTAAATTACAAAATAAGAGATACAATTCATGTTGTGTGACATCCAACCAATGCTTTGTGTGTTGAAGATACTCCTTGGGCCCAATCCTCTACTTGATGATATCACTTCTATTTGGTGAAAGATGAGTATTATCAATCCAAAATTGAATGACAAAGTTCTTAATTGTTTCCACAATCCTATCAAATTGAGGTACTCTACACATTAGGACGTAGTTTCCTTCTAATGTACTATCATGCAAATTGTTTCTCCTTTTTAGATAATGTAATATCATCTTTCAACTATACCCAATATAAAATGACAGTGAAGAGATTTGTCTTTTTTATCATAATTTATTATTCAAAATAGATGTTAGTATCACTCTTTGTGCAATGGATTTATCTACAAATCTAGATTTTTTCCCAATGGAGTGTAACCCTTCCTTAACACTTTCAACAATATCTTTTTGTAGTTTAGAAGTCTTCCTCTTTTTTACACTTGTATCTATACCCAATAGTTTTAAAGGATCTTTTAATAATTCATCTTTAAGAAGTGAAATTGATAATAGCTAAGTTTTCTCCATTGTATCAAGATTCTCAAATTATGCAATTATTTCTTTAGACTTTTTATTCAATTTCCTCTTCGTAGTATGTGTATATTGACTAACATATTCTCTCAATTTTTCCACATCTATTTCAATTAAATCATCTATGTTTCTATGATTAATTTTTCTCTTCAAACTTTGAGCTAGATTAACATTCTCATTTTTTGTTTGATCTCGAGTTGCAAGAAAAATTAAAATAAATACTTAAGATAAAACTTTTCTTTAGTGTCCACAAATGTGTATATATACATAACAAATGAACTATTAAATTTACAATTTTATCTAACCTTCAGATGGTCCTTCTTCAATATCCATTGCTTCATCATCAATTTCCTCATGTTCAACATTTTCATCATCTATTAGTGCACATGCACAATATAAAAATAAAATCAAGCAAGTTTGTACTTGGGGATCTATCTCTAAAATTAAAAATCAAAGATATAAAGTTTACCTCTACACAAGTAGAAATCTACAATTTCTAGATATTATACTTGCAAGAGATGTGTGCATACATACATGTTTGAACTTAGGATGAACCTTCTCCAACCTCGGTAGGTTGTTCTATTTCACTACGTCCTAAATAAATTCATAATTTAAAACACAATAATTGAAATGTACCCAAATTCTAAAAATTCATAATTTAAAAACCATAATGTAATAAACCCTAATTCTAATATTCATAATTTAAATTTACCATAATGTAGTAAACCCTAATTCTAAATATTCATAATTTAAAAACCATAATGTAATAAACCCTAATTCTAAATATTCATAATTTAAAAACCATAATCTAATAAACCCCTAAGTCTAAAAATTCATAATTTAAAAACCATAATGTAATAAGCCCTAATTGTAAATATTCATATTTTAAAAACCATAATCTGATAAACCCTAATTGTAAATATTCATAATTTAAAAACCATAATGTAATAAACCGTAATTGTAAATATAATTTAAAAACCACACTATAATAAACCCTAATTGTAAATATTCATAATTTAAAAACCATAATGTAATAAACCCTAATTCTAAATATTCATAATTTAAAAATCATAATGTAAGAAACCCTAATTGTAAATATCCATAATTGAAATTTACCATAATGTAATAAACCTTGAATGTAAATATTCATAATTTAAAAACCATAATGTAATAGACCTTAATTGTAAATATTCATAATTTAAAAACTAATAAACCTTAATTCTATATATTCATAATTTATAAACCATAATGTAATAAACCCTAATTTTATATATTCATAATTTAAAAACCATAATGTAATAAACCCTAATTCTAAATATTCATAATTTAAAAACCATAATCTAATTAACCCTAATAGGACTAAATATATATAATTTAATAAAACCTAATGCTAAATATTCATAATTCAATAAACCCTTAATATTAAGTTAATAGCAACCCTGAGTTCATATTTACCATATTCCTAATTGGATAAACCCTAATCCTAACTATATTCATAAAAAAGTCTACAATATGATTGCACACTATATGAACTAAATGTGCATTGGAGAAAATATATCACACATGTACATACATTGCCTCCTATAATATACTTCTAAAAATTTTCAATGTTTTTCTTCTTCTTGTTTGTTAGTTCTTCTTCGTGAATATTTACTCACCCTTTTACCTTTATTGCCCATGTCACAAATTATTTTTCCAAAATTTGAAAAAAAAAAAGTTGCAAAATACTTCCTCCCTCCTAATTGAAGTGTGGATTATTTAACTGGATTTGAATGTTAGAATTGAAAAATTAAAAATTAAAAATTATATGACAATTTCTATTTTTTTTAAATCCCTAAAGGCCAACTCTAATTTTGATCGAAACTAGAGTTAGCCCTAAGGGCTAAGTATAGTTTCGATTGAAACTACACTAAGTAATTTTGATGAAAACTACCTACTCTAGTTTTGATAAGGGCTAGAGCCGCCCCCATTAACCCTCATGGGTTAGGTTTCAAGTTTTGATATAAAATAGAAACATTAGTTTCTATCGAAACTAAGAAAATTTTGGTTTTTTTTCCAAGTGGGAGAAGATTTACTATGATTTAATGGGTTCTAGGCTCCATTACTAGGTTCAACTAGAGCACTAAAGTCATGTCTTTTTGCATTATAGAACTACTTTGAATGAACTTTCTAATAACTATGAATTTCCTACATTTTGAATCTTTTAGATATACATCTTTGCACATGAATTGAATAGAGGTTTGTTATAAAAAATAAACCTATATATTAGACGCTCATGGAAAAATAGTAACTAATAGATTTTTAAAAAAATTGAAAAATAACTACGGTCTTAGTATTCAAGTCCTCTTTCAATCAATTTTTTTTTTTTGAAATTAGGTAAATATCTAATAAGTTACATGTGTCAAAAGCCATGTATGTCCAAATTCATATTAGGTAAACTTTAAACTCTAATAAAATATGAAATACTAAGGATAAAGGTATTAGATCACCTCCATGGTTTTGGTATGGATGCTAACAAACTAAATTCAAAAGAATCGCATTGATATCTATTGTATAAAAAAAGTTGTGTGTCAAAAACAATGTCACTTTTTTAAAATTGAGTTTTTGATAACATAACAATTTTCGTTGGAGAAAAAATAATTCAATCAATTCAATTAAAAAAATTAATTTAAAAATATTTGGATTCTACACAAAAAATCCTAAAAGACTCTAATTTACTTCATCTTCAAATTCCTAATTGTTAAATGGTAATTTGCATCCAAAAGTGAAAGTTTTCTTGAAAATTCATAGTTCAATTTCAATTTAGGCAAAAAAGTGTAACCCATTATTGTGGGTTCATGAAGTAGTGAGCATAATGCATTGTTGTATGTGAAAGGACTTTCATACAATGGTGACACTATTACAATCATGTGTTGTGCACTCTATCTACATATGGATATGGAGGTCATGGATTCACTTGATGATATGAAGTCAACTAATTTTTATGATATTTGGATCTATCTTTGGGAGATGCATAATGATCCACATGTTCCTCCATTTCCAAAGATCTTTTACATTTGGTTGTAGCTATATCCTCTCCATTTGAGATCACTACATCAACTATTGCTCTTGATGATGCTTTTATTCACATAGTCAAGGATTCACATGATTTAGTGCTACATGATTTAGTGCTACAAGATATTCATTGCCTTCCAAACTCAATTCCATGGGATGACTACTTGGTAGATATTTCTAGTTTGTTAATGGAGTTCTACATTGTGGATTTGGGAGACATTATTGATGGAATTCATCTTCTATTTGGTGAAGATGATCCTTCTTTATTTTTTGCAAGGGAACACTCTAACCCTCATCTTCATTCTCTACTTGATCATTCTTTTGAGGTTGACATGATGTTAGATCCTTAGTTGGAGGAGGTCACTTTCCCTTCAAAGGAGAAACTTTATTCTTTTATAAATGTTCTACATTCATCCTCAATTGATCTTGATTTTTCTTTTTTAGTAGAGTGGCATAGTACACATGATTTGGAGGAGGCACCTTTCAGTATTGACATGGGGATACTTTAGCAAGTTTAAGAGATTACATACATTTTGATGTTTCTTCCTATAGGTTGGGGAGGCTCCATTGGCATACCTTTGGTTTGGTTTCTTTCTAAGGGGGGGAATGTTGTTCTATACTCATTGAGAAGTTTCTACATTTAGCCTAGAGCATATTTTATTGGTGTACATTCTACATTAAGGGGAGGCTACCTGGTCTATTTTCCACTTCTTATCTCTTATGGGAGGGATCTTTTCCTCACACGAGATCTTCTCTCTCATTTTCTTTTATTATACTTGTCTCTCTTTTTGGAGGGGGGTTTTCCCATGTAGCTTTCCCTCTTTCTCCACTTTATGAGAAATTGCATTGCATATCTTTTGCACTTTCAGTTTGTACATGGGTACCTAGCATGGCCTAGTAGCCAGGACCCATCTTGCATTATTATCTAACTTTTGCGATCTTAATTATATTCTCCTAAGTTTCACTTAAGGGAGGTGTTGGTGTAAATAAGTATTTAATATTTACACTTTACTTAAGTTTACTTAGGTTAATGCATATCCGTATTAGTTGTCACTTAAACACTTAGGAGTTTTCATATTTGTATGATTTGTCATGTAGGCAACACAGTAGTTTGCACTGCAATTAAGCAAATGGTGTCTACTACATCTCATTACGAGATAAACCTTTTCATTCTTATCCTCTCATTGTTGCACACACATTAATGCATAATGGAGGATAATCCATTCATGATGGACATGTTCTTAGTTGTTATGCTTATCTCTTGCATGACTCCTAGTCTTCTTGATCTCCTTTATATACAAGGCACTTCTATGTTGTATTCATCTAATTATTTGAAATACATTATCATTTGATCATTATTAAGATTCTGATTTTAAAATCTCTTGCCTCTCTTGTGCATCTAGATCTTGGCGTTGCATTATTGCCTTAGGAAAATTCTTACATTATTTCAAAGACATTTTAGAGAGAAGCTATCAATATGGAAGTGTACACTATGAACAAAGTATAGATTAGAAAAGGTATGGATAAGAGTCCCTATGAATTATGGTTTGGTCATTCACCATCAGCTAAATATTTCAGAATATTTGGAAGAAAATGCTATATAAAGATAGATGATGATATTGGTAAGTTTGATCCAAGAAGTGATGAAGGTAGGTTTCTTGGTTATTCATTGAAAATTAAAGCTTACCAATGTTTTAACCATGGAACTATGACTATAGTTGAATGCAAAAATGTAAAAGTTGATGAAAAGTTTGGGGTTAAGGAAAATATGATGGATTACAATTTTGATGAAGAAAAAGATAATACCACAATTGTTAGACAAAATGTAGAAGTTTTTATTGAGAGTAACAATGATCTAAAAAACAATGTGCAATTTGTTGAGAAAATAGGAGAAATATTTGAACCAAGGGAAGAGATAAGAGTTGAGTTAGCAACTCCTACCTCTAATAGGAATCTAACAAAGAATCACCCTATAGAGTAGATAATTGGAGGCAAAGACAAAGGAGTGATGACAAGAAATGGATATAATGAAGAGATATGTTTGATTTCTTAAGTTGAATCTAAGAGTGCAAATGAAGCTTATAAAGATGATCATTGGGTTCTAATGATGAAGGAATAATTAGATCAAACTATGAAGAATAAAACATGGGAATTAGTTCCAAGGCCTAAAGATAAGAATGTTGTTGGAACCAAATTGGTATTCAAAAAGAAGATGAATGAGTAAGGTGAAGTTGTAAGGAACAAGGCTATACTTGTGTGCAAAGGATATTCACAACAAGAAGGAATAGATTATGAAGAGATGTATGCCCCTATAGCCCAAATGGAAGCAATAAGAATGTTCTTGGAATAGCCTTCCTAAATGGAGAACTTGAAGAAGAGGTATACACTAAGCAATTAGAAGGTTTCCCTATGACAAAAGAAAAAGACGTGGTATGCAGACTAAAGAAAGCTCTATATGGTCTTGAGCAAGCACATAGTACCTGGTATGTAAGGTTGGACAATTATTTGGCAAAGCTTGGATTTTTTTAAGGTACAGTAGATAGTAACTTGTATTTGAAATAAATAGAGAATGGTTTGTTGATAATAGTAATATTTTTTGATGACATAATATCTAGAGGTAATCATGAAGAAAGTGATAAGTTTTCCAAAGAAATGAAGAATGAGTTTGAGATGAGTACGATAGGATAAATGAAGTTTTCCCAGGTTTGCAAATTGTACAAAATAGTGATAGTATCTTTATATCGCAAGCTAAGTATTTGAAAGATTTTTTGAAGAGATTTGGCTCGGAAAGTTGTAAGCCTATTGATACACCAATGATAACTAGTCATAATTTTTCTAGCAATAATGAGATTCCTACAATTGAGCAGAAGAAATACATATCCATGATTGGAGGTTTGAAATATTTAATTCACGCTAGATCGGATATAGAAAATATAGTTGGGATTGCATCTATATTTCAAGCTGATCCTAAGGAGTATCACTATGCAATGGTAAAAAGGATATTCAAATATTGAAAGGGAACATTTGATTATCGGATATGGAATGGTAGATTGAGTGATTTCACTCTATATGCATTTACTAATGCAAATTGGGTAGGCAGTATGGATGATAGAAAGAACACCAGTGGTGGAGAATTCTTTCTTTGAGGAAGATTGATTTCTTAGCTAAGGAAGAAACAAGATTGTATCTCACAGAGTACAACTAGTGTAGAGTAGGTAGCAACATCAAACAATTGTAATCAAATAATGTGGACGAAGAAAATGTTGAAAGAAATTAGGATAGAATTTTTAGAACATGTTATCATATACTATGATAACACAAGTATAGTGAGTATTTCTAAGAATCTTGTATTCCATTTTAAGAGTAAGCATATATCTATTAAGTATCATGTTTTAAGAGCTCAAAGGTAGAAAAACAATATTAGATTGGAGTATGGGAGTACTAAAGATCAGATTGCATATATCTTTCTAAAGCCTTTACCTAAAGATACATTTGAGTACTTGAGAGGTATGCTTGGGTTCATGCCCCTACCTACTTCATAGTAGATGATGTAGAGATTGCATCATTCTAGTGGTATAGAGCACTATTGTTTGACTCAACTGAATGTGGATGCTTCTTGTATGGGGGAGTATCTGGGATAAGAAAAGTTGTTAAGGACTCTTGGTATTTGATATTTAAAAGTGTCTTTGGACACTTGACCCGGTTAAAGTCTTTGAGCATAAATTGACATAATTAGGTCTTTCTCATTTATGTCAATGGGGAAAAGAGTGTGTAAAAGACATCTCCTAAACATGTATGGGGGATTAGAATGTCCTAAGTATGTATGTGGGAGAAGAGTACACAAAAATATCTACTTTATTAGGGAGATTTACAAGGATTCATGAATATATCTATGGGAGAGATATACAAAATGAAGATACAAAACAAGTAGTGTTCCAAAGGATTTTCAAATTTGATTGATGAAGAGGATTTGAAAAGATGACAACAACAACAACAAAGTATTATTTGGTATTCTTGGAACTTAGATTTTTTTCATCTATGTTTCCATCAATGCCAAATGGGGATAATGTTAGCATGAATGCTAATGATAATCTTTTGGGGGAGTTCCTAAGCATTGGAGATTATTGACATGTTGCATTCATGGTTGCATTTTTCATTGATGGAAACATAGCAGAAAGTCTATGAAGACTAGCAGAGTAGTAGATAGAGATTGTACTTATATGGATAGATTTTTAATGTACAAGTGGAGCGCATTTAAGGACATGTTGTACCTTGTGTTCTAATGACAAGATTAAATGGACAGAGTCTAAGTCAAATATGTATGGAAGATATAAGTGATTTATAGATAGTAGTGTAGAGATGAAGTGCATGGAAAGTAGTTTCTAATGATCCTATTATATCTTCTAGTAGAGATATAATATAGTAACGTGCATTCAACCAATAAAATAAGCCTCAAATATAGTGAGTTCTTGTATCAACTTAGAGTAAATCAAAGAAAACTTTTATTATTGTGTATTTATTGTAATGGTATAAAGTAAGTGAATACAGAATTAGATCATATGGTAATAGAAAGGAGTTTCTAGAATTGTATCTAAAATTGATAAAGGATTATCTAGATTTCCTACCACATGATCATATTATGGGCATGAGAAAACCAAGTCCTGGTTATTATTTATGGTAATAATATAGTCTACCTCTATATAGTATAGTATGGTATTACTACTACTACCACTACTCCATGTAAATTTTATTACTAAATATACATAACAAATAGATGTTTATATAAAAATAAATATGACTAATTTTTTGAGAAAAATTATGTATATACCTAAAATATATAAGGCCCAATAGTAGAGCACAAAATGTGTAGAAAGAGGAGTGCCAAAAGAATATTTTTTGGTAGATCTGCAATAACCAAATGATTGGTCAAAAATGAGTTTGAGAGGGGAAGTGCATCTATTATTGCAACTTGGAGAAACATTTTCAAAGGAAAAAATTAACTTATGCTTTTACTTGAAAATTGACGCAAGGAGGGATGAAAATCTAAGGCCAGAGGCATGCCTAACTATCCAATCACATTGCTAAGTAAACACAACAAAAGAAAACAACATAGAGAAAAATGCCAAGGAGAGAAGGAACAAAAAAAACTTTATTGCTTCATCCAATTATCAACATTCATGCCCAACTATAAGGACTTCTGGGTTACAGCAAACAAGATTTAGAAAATTGCAAACTTAGAATTTTTCATAGATCCTTTATTCTAGCTCTTCTAGCTTCCTAGACTTCGCATTTCCTAGAATACCTAATCTAAACCTAAACATCCCTATTTATACTTGTCAGAATGGCTTACAGAAGATTCTAGATCTTTACATAATGGAAGGTTGACCTTAAAATGGCTAGCACACATCCCAAGAAAAGATCCTTACATTAAATTCATGATCCAAATTAAATACACAAGTTAGCTAACACTAGGAACCAATCATAGAAAAAATTGGTCAAAGAATGAACCAAACATTAGTAAACATCAAGCTCACTCAAAACATGAAAGAACAACTTGTCCAACACTGAACAAATTGGCCAACACTAAACAACATGGCCAACACTAGACAACTTGGCCAACACTGGATAACTTGGCCAACACTAAACAACTTGGCAGCAACATTGAACAACTTGGCAACAACACTAAACAATTCATAAGCAACTGCAACTTGGCAACCATGAGAACTTGACACTATTAGGAAGAATGAACAAAGATGAGTAGGATGGCAAGGAAACCTAGGATGCTTCTACATCAAAAACCATCTAATTTTGATTGTAATCCATAATGAGCCTCTCTTTATGTCCTACATTTTCCCCCTCATTTTTCTCCAACCTTCATTGATGAGCCATGTCATGTTAATACATAGTTAATCATTACAAAGTGCAAAAAAATCTAAGCTTATTGAAATCACAAAAAATTAAATTTTCTTAGAATGGATGATACTAATCAAAAGATTTGGGCATATTTAGTAAAATCAATAATGATCACAATATTGTGTAATGATGTCAATTGAAGCTAGAGGAATTTTAAAAATGATTTCATCAATAGTGACATCAGACACAAATGTGTGCACCTAGTCTCCTTTGTAATCTTTGTGTGCTAGCAATAATTAGTGGCAAGTGTTTAGGTACATTTGAGACCCTAGATAAAGAACAACCTTATTGAGCTTCACTTTATTTTGAGAATACATTTATATTCTCTATTAAATATGGCCAACCGCATAAAGGTGGAAGATCATTTGGCCCTACCTGCAACAACCACCCCCACCCACTCACCCCCCCGCCCGCTACCGCCTGCCCTGCCTAAAATCAATCAAAATTCCCCTTTAACATCTAGCATTATTCATTCTTTCTTTCATCCATTAATAAAACATAAAATTAATTAATTATGTCATGATAAAATTCATTAAAAATTAATATTCTTTAACATGAAAAAATCATCAACATTCATTATCACATTATATAATCCATGAACATTCATTAGCACATAATTAAGCTCATTGAGACATAAAAATCGGTCAGTATCAATTAAGTTGCACATTAAATAAAAATTATTTTTTCTTCTTTGCAGCTTTTTTGGTATGATGCTTTTAATCTCAAAGAGGAACATCCAAATCATCAAATTCATGTCCCCCCTCAATAGTTCTTTCATGCTCTTCCCATCATCTATGGTGTGCATGCCTAGTCCTTTTCTCATGATGCAAAGGGGGGCCCTCTACAATAACAAATAAAATGGTTAAATTAATATCGTTTTATTATGATTGTTACAAGTATTTGAGTACTTTAAAGATCATCATCATTGTGCTCTTCACCAAATCTAGCCACATCATCTTGCTTGGAACCCTCAACCTGAACGAGCTCATCATGAATAATGACATCTACATCCTTTATAGCTGCAATAAAAAATGTTACATTAATCCATACATGACCCAAAATAATTAAATTTTTATTAGTACACCAATTTAAATTTAAGATGGTTACTTGTAGTAATATTAAAAAAGAAATCAAATACCAAATGTATACCTCAACCACTATGATGCACATCCGAACTAGATATTTCACCATGTTTAGAAGTGTACCAAGATTTCCACCAGGCTTTATTCCAATGTCATGCACTTTTTTATCACTAACTTTTTACGAATATGTGCACCAAGATAGTGTGCAAAAATTGGGTTATAAGTGGACACCTTTTTTATGAAATCAGGTAAACCTCATCTTGGAAGATTCATTTGAGGGTCATGCACTCAAAATGAGAAAAAGTGTAAAATACAAAACTTGTAGTACTCTAAATCTATTTTCTAAAATACTAAGGTTTTTAAAAGATAGATAAGACAAACAGGGTAAAACTTTGTGTGCAGAAAATATTGTTCCTATTTTTTTCTAAAAAACATAACATAGTTATTTCCATGTGCTCAACAAAACATATAGTTACATTTAGTATTTAAACCCTTTGCTAGGGTGATTGGTAAGAGTTGTTGATATATGATTGAAAAGATCATTTGAGTTAGAACATTGTTGTAAGAAGTGTTTTAAATCATTATTTTTTCACTGATGTCAAACCTTCTATATGTTGGTAAGACAATTGCTTATATGTTTCAAGCACTATTATTTATTTGATTGATGAAGAGGATTTGATCAACAAGATGTAACAAAAGTACCTAGAGGAAAGGTTGAGTTATGATTATGTATTGAAGTGCAAGAATCAGTTAAGATAATGATAACATAATGTATTGATGATCTACTTAGGGTTACAAAATGTTTGGCTACACTTAGAAAGTTCAGATTAAAAAGGTTGAACAAAGTTCATTTGCTAAGCTTGACCAAGTTGATAGAAGGTGTTAAGTAAAGTTAGTGAAAGTCAAGAAAAAGAAGTTAGTTGGAACCAAGTGAAAGCATTTTCTAGTGGATTCTATGTAAACCAATAGGCATCAAGAAAGTTAGTAGATGCCAAGTAACACAGTATGTGTTGAGCATCAGTAAATTGATAATGCTGAGTTGTTGCATTATGTAAAAAATTGAAGATTCGCCAAATAAAAGTTGACAAGTTTATTTTCTTGGAACTTGTGAATTAGGAAGAAGATAAGATTGATGAGCTGAAGCCACATAATCTTATGTAAACTATTTTGGAGGTGAATTCAAATGGATTCTAGGAGACATTTCTAGAAAAGACAAGATATGGGGTAGATAAATTGTATCCTACCTAATCCATTGAAAAACCTAATTTTAGAGATGGATATTGAGCAAGAAAAATATTTTTAATTCCCTACATCTAGGGATGCTTGGTCATGAAGAAAAGGTTGAGAGGTCAGAAAGATTTTGGATGGGAAAATTAGACAAGGTGAAGGAAGAAGGGTTTGCTTCATCAAGTGACACAAGAGGAGAAGTATGCAATGGCAAACTAAGCAAGAAAGCTTAATGAGGATGAATGCTTGAAGGGTGAACAAGCTATCAAAACTGCAAAGATAGAAAGCCAAGTAGAGATGAGGAATGAATAGTGATCTATAATCAGCAAGCAAGGTTATAAGTTGTATTAGATCAAAGCTCTACTATTACTTTCTAATAATTGTATCAGATTAGGGTAAATCCTTTGGAGAAACATTGACTTAACAGTCATTGGAAAAGCCTTTAATAGGGTGGCATTCCAAGTGAATGGCCTAAAGTCCTCTAACAAGACTCACTTTCAACAGGGTGATTGAAATCCCTTAGTCAGGTCACATTTAACAGTGTGTGTTGTAACCTTTAATAGGGTTGGCCATTAACAGGGCATCACTTCAGAAGAGTCAAAAAGGAGTAGCATGTTACTGGTGGTTTTTCCCAAATTGGGTTTCCACATTAAATCATTGTGTTGTGTACTAATGGATGTGTTGTGGTTTATGCATGTTAGTTTAATAGTAACATATTAGTTTTGGTTTAAACACAATGCATGCATGCATGGTTTAAAAAAGGGTTTTGTGGGTTCACTAAATTGTAAAAGTTTTATTTGGATATCTAAAAGAATTCCAAAAATTGGTGTCAAAGTGAAATTTCTTAAGAGGATTAGTTTCAAGGTACTAAAAGCATAAAGATCAATATGTCAATGAGAGAGGTACCCAAGATGAACAAAGATAACTTTCCTGCATGGAAAATTTTGATAAAGCTACACCTTGGAGGACTTGGAGACTGTGCACAAAATTGCATTACAGCAAAACATGTTGATCTAGGAGGAGCCCTAATTGCTAAAGATTTGAGGAAAAAGAAAGAGCATAATCAGGCGATGTTGGAGATTGCCTTTGCCCTAAGCTATGCTGAGTTTGATGATATCAAAGACCTTAAAAGTGCAAAGTAGATGTGGGATTCCCTAAACATCATCTATGGAGGACAAAAAAAAGTTCAAATAGCCAAGTCAGAGAGCCTCAGAGGTAAGTTTGATGACATGAGAATGGAAGAAGGTGAAAAAATTGCTCAATATGTTGCTAGAATAAAAGAGGTTGTTAGTGCTATAAAAGGTGCTACTGGTAAAATAGATGATTAAATTGTGATAAGTAAAGTCTTGAGAACATTGTTGCATGTATATGCCATTAGAGTATTTGCAATTCAAGAATTAAGATGTATACTAGATAATGATCTAACCCTTGAAGGTATAGTGGGTAGACTCATTGCATTTGAGCTATCTAATTTTGACAACTACAGACCAAAGAGTATTGAATTAGCTTTCAAAGCTAGATTGTTACTAAAGGATTCTGAGGAGGTAGAGCCAAAGAACAAGAAAAGAAAGATAAAGTATGCATCTAGTGATAGTGGTATAGATGAGGAAGACATTGAACAATTGGAAGCATTGCTAGCTAGAAGATTTCACAAAGGAAAAGGTAAATTCAAAGGTAAGTTGTCTATCATTTGTTTTAATTGCAATAAAGTTGGATATATTGCAGCAAGATGTACAAAGAAGAAGAACTCCAGAGAAGGGAACAAGTAAAAAAATAGAAGAGAAGATTATGGAAGAGACTATAGAGATAAAGGCAAGAAATCATGCTACATTGCTGATGAAAACAATTCTGATGAAAATGAGGATGAAGTGGTATATGTTGCAATGAATGATGAATAAGATGAGGATGAGGCTACTGCACTTATGACTTGTGTGAACAAGAATGAAAAATGGATCATTTATAGTGGATGTTCACATCACATGACTAGAGACAAAAGTAAGTTCATTACCTTAACTTGTTATGATGGAAATACTTTAAGATTTTCTAATGATGCACCATGTCCAAAACAAATGGAAATCTGATTGAAAAAGGTGATCAAACAAGGAGTAATCTATTCTATTTGGATATAGAAGATTCTATTTGTCTTATTAAAAAATTTGATGATGTATGGCTTTGGCACAAGAGATTATGTCATGTTAACTTTGATAATCTGATTAGTATAAGTAACATGAAAAAAGGTAGAGGTTTTCCTAAGTTGGAGAAACCAACAAACATAATGTGCAAACAATGTCAGCTAGACAAGATGACAAAGTCAAGTTTTAACGTATAGCTTATACCTCTAAGGAAATACTTGAAATTGTTCATACCGACTTGTGTGAACTATTGAAGTGCAAAGCTACAAAGGAGATAGGTATATAATGTTTCTTGTTGATGATTACTCTAGAATGATGACTATCATGTTTTTAACACAAAAATTAGATGCTTTTAAAATGTTTAAATGGTACTTGGCAAGAGTTGAGAAAGAAATAGGTAAGAGCTTGAAATGCTTGAGATTAGATAGAGGAGGTGAATTCACTTCACATGAATTTGAAGTGTTCTGCAATGATGGAGGAATTAAAAGATAGACATCAGCACAAAGGACTCCCCCACATAATGGAATTTTTGAAAGAAGAAATAGATTTGTAATGGATTGTGCCAGAACACTAATGATGGAGAAAAATGTTGCCCTAAAATATTAGAGAAAAGCTATAAGTACTACAATATACACTCTGAACTATGTGCAAGTAAAGAAAGGTACTCACTCAACACCTTTTGAACTATGGTATGGTCATCCTCCTAATGTGAAATATTTTAAGATATTTGGAAGAAAATGTTATATTCTCAAAGATGTTAGGAGTGGAAAGTTTGATGCAAAGAGAAAAGAAGGTATATTCCTTGGTTACTCCATAAGAAGTAAAGCTGACAAGTGTTTAATTACTAACACTAACAAAATTGTGGTAAGTGTAAATGTGAATTTTGATGAGTTTATAGAAGCACATGAAGTTGATCCTACAAAAGAACTAGAAGATTAAAAGACATTTGCATACTACTATGAAGGAATGCCTACTGAAGAAGATGTCACAAATCATGCAGCAAATCAATAGAAGGTTTCAACAACTGTCAAGTCACACCCTATGAATGTTGAGTTGTAGAATGAGGAGAATGCACAATCTAACTCTAAGATTAGAACACATGAAAGAGATGCTAAAATACCTTATAGAGATGCACATAGTGATACTAAAGCTGAGAGACAGAATGCAGCCATAAGAACTGAGCCTAGACTATCCAAATATGTTAAAACACACCATCTTGTATATCAATCATTGGAGACAAAGATGCAAGGCCAATGACAAGAAATAGATTGGAATGTGAATCATGTTTGCTGATCATGAAGGAACCTAAGATAGTAAAAGATGCATTGGAAGATGATGATTGGCACAAGGCAATGGAAGAAGAAATTTAGTAGATAGAAAAGAACAAGACTTGAAGCCTAGTTCCTAGACCAAAGGACAGGAATGTGATTGGCACAAAATGGGTATTTAGGAACAAACTAGATGAGAATGGTGAAGTAACAAGAAATAAAGAAGGACTATTTTGCAAAGGGTATGCACAAGAAGAAGGAATTAACTATGGTGAAATAGTAGCCCCTGTTGCAAGAACAGAAAGAGTAGGAATTCTACTTGCTTATGTTGCTCACAAAGGTTTCAAAGTTTACTAGATTGATGTCAAGTCTACATTTCTAGATGGAGTATTAGCAGAAGAGGTCTGCATAGAATAGCTAGAAGGATTTGTGGACAAAAACAATTAAAACATGGTATGCAAATTACACAAAGCCCTGTATGGATTGAAAAAAGCATCAAGAGCATGGTATGAGAGACTTCATACTTATCTTGTTAAGATTGGATTTGAAAGGATAGATAATAATAGCAATTTGTACATTATGAAAAATGAAAAAAAAAGCTATACTATTATCTAAAAAAAAATTTGATGACATTATATTTGGAGGACAAGATGATTTGTGTAAAGATTTTGCAAATCAAATAAAGCAGGAGTTTGACATGTCAATGTTTGGTGAGATCAAATTCTTTGTGGGACTACAAGTATATCAAATGAAGTATGGCACGTATATATTACTCAGTCAAAATATGTCAAGGAGATTTTGAAGACATTTAGACTTGAGGACTCAAAACCAATAAGTACACCTATGGTAATAGCACTCAAGCTATCAAAGAATGATGAATCAACTAAGGTCAATCAAACATTGTACAAATCCATGATTGGAAAATTGCAATATTTAGTACATAGAAAAACCTAATATTGAATTAGTTTTGGGAATAGTTGCTAGATTCTCTACTAACCCAAGAGAAAATCACCTAATGGTAGTGAAAAGGATAATGAGATACCTGAAGGGAATAGAAGAGTATGGTTTATATTATAAGAAGAATGAAAATTTTGAGCTAAAAGCCTACATTGATGCTGATTGGGCTAGAAATATTGATGACAAAAAAAGAACTAGTGGAGGAGTATTTTTCTTAGGCAGAAAACTTCTTACATGGACAAGCAAGAAGAAAAGTTGTACTTCACAATCTACTGCAAAAGCAGAGTATGTTTCTACTACTATCAATTGCACAAACATTGTATGGATCAAGTAGCTACTAAAAGTAATGAAGGAAGAAATCACTGAACCAGTGAAACTTTATTATGATAATGCAAGTGCTATAAATATATCAAAGAATCCTATTATGCATACAAAGGAAAAGCACATTGCAATAAAGTATCATTATGTAAGGGAGTTGGTTCAAGACAAAGAGGTGAAGATGGAATATATCAACACAAAATAGAAAATTGTTGATATCTTCATGGAAGCATTACCTAAGGATGTAAATTAGGGGTCATACCCCTATCAAAGTCTATGTAAAAGACAAAGGGAGTACCCTACATCAAACAAGCTAACATTCATTTCATACGAATTGATGCAATGGATTTGACTTTAGGAAATTTCCTAAAGTAATCATAGAACTGGCACTTCAAATCAGCCACAAGCAAGGTGACAAAGGGAGCTAATTGAAGATCCTGTAAAAGCTTATATCTACATATACAAAAGATGCAAAGTGTTGAGTATATGTCTTTGGCATTGTTGTCAAAGAGGGGAAAAGTACAAGAAACCGATCAAGTGCATACTAATCAAGAGGAAGATGGTCAATGCAGAAAAAGTCAAAGGGAGAAAGTACATTAAGAGAAAGCATAGTGAACTGCTCAATGCGAAAAATAAAGTGAGAGTACATCATCAAAAGATCAAAAGAATGAACTAAAGGTACATCACTTAGAAGATCAGAAGATTGAAAGAAAGAAAGAGGGAGAAAGCATAAAACAATCAAAAGAGGGATCATATATTCTACTGATCCATGATAGAAGAGAATCAATTAAGAAGGATATTTTGTAACCTAAGAAGGAGTTTCTAATAGAGGGAGAAGTGTTATTCACAAGACTTCTTTTTTGTATTTCCTTATTATTTAACATAGTTAGTTTGATAGAACAAGATGTTCATTATTTGTTTGACTAGTTGACCAGTTTGGTTTGGCATCAATGCCAAAGAGGGAGATTGTTGATATATGATTGAAAATATCATTTGAGTTAGAACATTATTGTAAGAAGTGTTTTCAATCATTGTTTTATCACTGATGTCAAACCTATTATATGTTGGTAAGACAATTTCTTATATGTTTCAAGCACTATCACTTAGTTGATTGATGAAGAGGATTTGATCAACAAGATGTAACAAAAGTACCTAGAGGAAAGGTTGAGTTATGATTATGTATTGAAGTGCAAGAATCAATTAAGATAGTGATAACATAATGTATTGATGATCTACTTGGGGTTACAAAATGTTTGGCTACACTTAGAAAGTTCATATGAAAAGGTTGAACAAATTCAATTTGCTAAGCTTGACCAAGTTGATACAAGGTGCCGAGTAAAGTTAGTGTAAGCTGAGAAAAAGAGCCAGTTGGAGCCGAGTGAAAGCATTTTCTAGTGGATGTTGAGAAAACTAATAGGTGTCGAGCAAGTTAGTAGATGCCAAGTAGCACAGTATGTGTTGTGCATCAATCTAACAAGTTTATTTTTTTGGAACTTATGAATCAAGAGGAAGATAAGATTGATGAGTTGGAGGCACAAAATCTTATGTAAACCATTTTGGAGGTGAATTCAAATGGATTCTAGGAGAATTTTCTAGAAAAGACAAGATATGGGGTAGATAAATTGTATCCTACCTAATCCATCGAAAACCTTAATTTTTGAGATGGATATTGAGCAAGAAAAAGAGTTGTAATTTCCTATATCTAGGGATGCCTAATCATGAAGCAAAGGTTGAGAGGTTAGAAAGATTTTGGATGCAAAAATCAAACAAGGTGAAGGAAGAAGGTTTTGCTTCATCAAGTGACACAAGAGGAGAAGTCTGCAATGGAAAATTAAGCAAGAAGGCTTGATTAGGATGAATGCTTGAAGGGTGAACAAGCTATCAAAATGAAAAAGATAGTAAGCCAAGTAGAGATGAGGATTGAATAATGATTTGTAATTAGCAAGCAAGGTTGTAAGTTGTATTAGATTAAAGTTCTACTATTACTTTCTAACAATTGTATCAAATTAGGGTAAATCCTTTGGAGAAAGGTTGACTTAACAGTCATTGGAAAATCCTTTAACAGGGTGGCATTCCAAGTGAATGGCCTAAAGTCCTCTAACAAGGCTCACTTTTAACAGGGTGATTGAAATCCCTTAGCTGGGTCACATTTAGCAGTGTGTGTTGTAACCTCTAATAAGGTTGACTTGTAATGTGGCATCACTTCAAAAGAGTGAGAAAGGTGTAGCATGTTACTGGTGATTTTTTCCAAATTGGGTTTCCATGTTAAATCATTATGTCATGTGTACTAATGGATGTATTGTGTTTTATGCATGTTAGTTTAACAATAACATATCAGTTTTGGTTTACGCACAATGAATGCATGTATTGTTCAAAAAAGGGTTTTATGGGTTCACTGAATTGTAAATATTTTTTTTGGACATCTAGACCATGAGTAATTGATTCACCACCCCCCCCACCAAGTTATTCTAAAGAATTCCAACAAGAGTGAGATCTAGAAGTTGTGTATTTTTTCACATTTTTTTGCGAGTTTTTTTTTTTCAATGATTTTTTCAAGTGACTCCATCCTTAAAAATTGGTACATTTTGTGTATTGGGAATAACTTGCATCAAAATAATCTAAAATCCAAACTTTTTTAAAAAAAAGTGTATAGAACCAAGTGTAGAACAATAATATGTAACTTATTTTCCATTTGGTTAAGTAGATCAAAACTTATTAAAAAAATGGTAGGCATATGTCTAGGAGGACTATCAAGACATTGATATAGAAAAATCAACTTCACAATGCTAATCTTGTTCAAAAATTAAAATATTTATATGATTAAAAAGGTAAGAAAATGTGTGAGATTAATGTGGTAATTTTGGAGAAACGCACTTCATCATTTTCAAACCTTATGAAGTTAGAGACAATAATTGATCTTAGAAGATGAAAAAATGTCTAAAGCAATGAAAATTTGAGGGAAAAAATCAATCCAAGCCTTTGGGTAGTTAAAGAGGCCTACTACCAAGCCTAAACACAATCACTCTTTTTTGTTAACAAAATGTGATCATGTTATGCTTCGTATGACTATACTGTCATACTAAACATTATTAGTAGTGGGTCATCATCCCTTATAGGATTTATGGCATGGCTTAACTACCTCCTATAGTTCTATAAGCCTATTGATTTCATTGGGTATTGACAGGTTGATCTTTTGGTGCAATGGAAACCCTTGCCTTTCTAACAATTAGTATTAAAGCTTGATCACAAGTTTGAATCTTACAAGCCATGGTGAGTGATGTTGGAAGGGGGATAGTTGGAAATGGTCTAGCATTCCTCATAGGACTTAGGACATGGCTTAATGACCTCATGTGATTCTATAAGACTATTGGTTGTATCGAGCATTGATAGGTTGATCTTTTGGTGCAAAAGAAACCCTGGCCTTTCTAATAGACATAACACAATCATGTTATATCTAGTATCACTATACTAGACATAACATGTTTGTGTTATGTCTAGTGTGACTTTACAAGACTTAACACAATTGTGTTAAGTTTATGTAAAAGTATCCTCAATTGTTTAGAGCCCTAATAGGCCTAATTAGGCCTAGTTAATCATGAACCTACCTAAAAATGGATTAATTTCATCAAATAAATGATTGGATCAACTAGGGGACTATTAAAAATTTCTAAATCCTAAGTTTCACTATTTGAATGAGCCATGCATGGGACAAATTAGAACCATCACATTTTTTATTTGCTTCATTGTCTAGTTTAGAATGTTGTGAGAGTAATCATAAAAAACATTGTAAGGAAAATATGTGTTTTACCAAAGATTGCCCAAATCCTACCACAAAAAGAGTGTGGTGGAGGGATGATGCACCATGGATTTTATAAAAATATTCAAATGTTAATTCTATTAAGTAAATTTTAGCTTATGGAACTCAAATTGTGGATCTTGGAATCATTTAGGTTGTCATCCCTCCAAATGGAAACCCTTGCAAGGAAGATCTAATTGCAATGTGACAATACAATGTAAGGTCAAGATATAGGAGAGAGATTCTTGTGGTTAAAAACTAAAAGATAAATCATCTTCTGAAAAAATGGAAAAGACTTACTATGAAGGCTCTAAGGTACATCAATTCATTTTTCTCAACTTTCTCTTTGATTTTAATCATGTAAGAAAATTTAATGATGGGTTTTTGTGTGTATGTCAAGAATAGGAGGAAGAAGGGTTTGAAATTAAGTCAAGAGTGTGTCACTATGAAAAAAAAGGAAAACTATAGTAATATTATTCTCAAACATGGCCAGAAATATTATTGGAGCTCTTGTCAAGATGAAAGAAAAATTGATGCTCAACATTGATAGCCAATTTAGTGTAGATCTTGAAACAATGAAACATGTTGATAAGCACTCTGGTGAATGTATGGATATAATTATAGAGGTCTCTCTCTCTCTCTCTCTCTCTCTCTCTCTCTCTCTCTCTCTCTCTCTCTCTCTCTCTCTCACACCCCACCCTGCCCTAATTTGAGGTTCCATCTTCATCACAAGTTGTAGGTGTCATCATCATCATAGGTTTTCCATGAAAATATTGTATTTGCAAGTGTCATCTTATCACAATTTTTCCATGATAGTCTAGTACATGTAGGTGTCATCTTCATTACAAGTTTTCCATGACATTCAAATAGTTGTAGGTTTCATCTTCATCAAAAAAATTCCATGACATCCCACTAGTTATAGATGTCATCTTCATCACAAGTTTTCCATGGAAGTTGAGTAGTTACAGGTGTCATCTTTATCATAAGTTTTCCATAAAAGTCAAGTAGTTGCGGGTGTCATCTTCATCACAAGTTTTCCATGACAATCTAGTAGTTGTAGGTGTCATCTTCATCACAAGATTTCCATGAAAATCTAGTAGTTGTAGGTGTCCTCTTCATCACAATTTTTCCATGATAGACTAGTAGTTGGGGTGGTCATCTTCATCACAAGTTTTTCATGATATTCTAGTAGTTATAAGTATCACCTTCATCACAAGTTTTCTATGATAGTTTTTTATTCATCCAAATGATGACCCTCACTTGGGGAATACATAATTACAATGGAATAATACAATTTAATGTCAATATATAGGAAAGATATTCTTTTGGTTGAACTAGAAGATAAATGATCCTCTAAAGAAATGACAAAGACTTATTGTGAAGGCTTTAAGGTACATTGATTCACTATGCCACCACCATGAGATTTGGAGGGCACGGAAATGTAGCCATCATTATCCTATGCAATACACTTAGTTACATATGTTGAAATAATTTTTTCACTTTTTATACATGTTTTTCCAGTAGTTGCAGGTGTCATCTTCATCACAAGTTTGGTTAATGAAGTAAATTTTACATCACAGTCTTTAGTTGTTGCAACAACATCAGAATCCATCTTTAACACAATCTGATCACTAGACAAGTTTGTATACTACTTCTATGGTGGGATGTTTTTTTTTTTCATATGAAGCTAGGTGATCCTTGAAATCCATATTTCATATACTACCATAGGTATCACGCATTATGTGTTAAGTGTAACCAAAGTGAATGTTAACTAGGTCTTCCTTGTCTCAACAATCTCATGAATCATCATAAGATCCCTTAAAATATTATTTCTAAGTATATGTGCATTCAAGAGCATCTATCACTACTTGAGCTAGTAGTAGATGGGGAGTATTCATCATCATCATTTGACATCTAGGCTCACATGTGTAAACTGAAACCAAAGTGAATCTTAACTAGGTCTTCCCACTCTCAATAATGTCAAGAATTAACATAAGATCACTTAAAATATTAATTCTAAGTACATGTACACTAAAGACCTTCTATTACTACTTGAGCTACTAGTAGATGGTGAGTATTCATCACCATCATCTAACATCTAGGCTCGCATGCACATCATGTGTTAAGATCTATTTAGGTGAATGTTAACTAGGTCTTCCTAGTCTCAACAATCTCAGGAATCATTTGAGCCTATCAATATGGTAACACCACTAGATTTGGAGGGCATGGAAATGTACCCATCATTATCCTATGCAGTACACTTAATTTCATATGTTGCAATCATTTTGTAACTTTTAGACATGAGAATTTTTCTATTGAAACAAATATTTGTATAAGTATTGGGGTTTATGTAGTTACGTAACTCTCCATGTTAATGGAATATGTAGTTTTCTAATGAGTTTCAAATTGTTGTAAATGTTGTTATTTTTTGTGAAATAAATATTTCTTTTGGATTTCTCATGAAGCTTCTATACAACCATTTAATCCTAATTCATAAAATTCTTTAGAATGACAAGAGAAAAAACAAGAACATATTGACCTAGAGATGGATACTGTTATCAAGTCAAGATACAAATAACATATTTGAATCAATATAGGTTTGATATGGTTTTTGATAACTAGAATGCTTTATATGTTTTCATCCCTCCTATAAGGTGTTGGGTAAAACTGTGTTTCAAATTAACTTAAGATTTGGTCTTATTTTGAACTTCCATTTACTCCTATCAATGTCAATCCAGGGTTGTAGACTATTGAAAGATACTGGGGCAATTTATCAAAGGGATGAAGATAACATGTTAAGTGGGGATGAAATGAAAATCACAAGAGAAAAGAAAATTTAAATTAAGAATTCTACAATCAGATCCTTATATTAATGTCCATGAAATTATAAGTTCCTTTATTAAAATGATACATTACATAAAAGCATAACCTTATCCTATAAAAGGGAAATATTATTATTCTTACCCACACTCAAATCATTCACAAAGTAATCAAAATTTAATTAATACACTCATATTCTTTAAAAGATATCATTGAATAACATTGTAGGCATTAGGACTTTAGTTTAATAATTTGCAAATTGAATGGTGACAATAAGTGATTCAGGAAATGATTTGTGACAAGAAGTCAACTAATATTGTGAGGAAATGTGATGGGAACTTGATGATTTGGTAAGGTGAGTGAGAGTTTGTGACAAGAGGTTGATAGATTTGTAATAGAGCCAACAAATAGAGTATGGCAAAGAACAGAAAGTGGTAGATGAATTATACATAGTATGTAATTGTGAATAGAGAAGAACAAGGAGAAGTGAAATTTGAAGTCTAACACCACTAATTAAAATTTCCTCTACAATAAAAGATACTATTCAATTCCAAACTTAGCTTGTGCTTATACCAGTTTATAATCATGCATTCATGAAAACTGATCACTCAATAGACTAAAATATAAATGCACACCTTAATAATATGATTTCACCAGGTTTCTTGAGAGGGGTCCCTTCCTTTGGTACACGTGAGAGATCAACACAAATTGTTATAGACGCTTTACTTCATCAACCCAAAGTATTCAAATAATTTCAATAGAGTTTAATATAGTCCTTTCTTATTCCCTGTCTTGCAATTACATAGTTGCTTATATCGCCTCAAAAAATCTAATTGATCAAATAACTAGACTATTATGGCCGATGGCCTCTTTCCTAAATATAAATAACTAAATAATTTGGTTTGGTCATTGGCCTCAAGTCCTTAACAAAACATAACCAAACATGAGGTCTTAATCATTCTATTTAAACATTTACAAAACTATTTTCTCAAAATATAATAATAAAACAATGGCCCCCAGCTATACATTTACTTGTGCTTGAGGATTTATTGCTTGACTAATATCATACCTATTCATCCATCACCTATATTTCCTATAGCAAAATAAATCAAGATATCATTATTTCTGCATTAATCATTTTTTCAGGAAATATTTCATACCCTAAAACTTTATTAAACATATTATATTCTTTAATGATTAATGGAATAATAGGGATTGAAAGCCTTAAAGCAAGGCAAAGATTCATAGATAACATACAAAAACAAACCACATTTTTACACTCATAATTCCCCTAGCTTAAAGACTTTGCATGTCCTCATGCAAATGAGGTGATTAGCTAGACCCAATAGGCTTGACATTTAGTATCTTTGTATTCTCTTCAAATCAAGTTATATTAGTGACTCCCCTATTTTGAGAAACAAATGCTTGCAATTGTAACTGTAGCTACTAATTGGATTGTTGGATCTGAGTGAAAATCCTCCATAACTATGTATTAGAGAGAAGTGGAATACCATGTTCTACTTTAGGAACTCCATAAGTTCCGCCAATTCTTGTAGCAATTGGATTGAAACCATTCGAAACTATAAAAGTAGCAGGGTGTGTATGACCACTAAGATTAATAATGACAAGAGTGGATTCATGAAGAGGATGTTCAATTTGTGTATCTTGGGAAAGAATCATATTAGTATTGGTGGTTGGATGTTCCTTCATTATATCCTCATCTTGTTGAGAATTTTCTATAGGAGAAGCATGGCATAACTTCTCTATTATTTGTCGAGCATCTTCCTATAATTTTTCAATCTCAACATTCTCTTATTGATTTTCTAAAGCACCCTCATCTTCAGTAACCTATCTATTCATATTACTTGGTTGAGCCTCTCCCCCTATCTCTTCACCAATTCCTTCACCAAACTGAGTAGTATTCTCATTGTCTTCAATTTCTTCTTTGACTCTTTGTTCTTGAGATTTTTTTAAATATTTATGTGCCTCCTCTTCTTTTTAAATTATACCCTCAATCGTAAAGTCCTCTTTTTGGTGTTGTTTTTTTTTGTTCCTACATTGTTGGCTTCAACATTTTCTTAAAAGCTGGTCATTCTTTGTCTAAGGTTGCCTTGTACCTAGAATTCCCATGTTGCACACAAACCAAACTGTTTCAGCTAATCCTTATAACCTATCAAGGGTATATTATTTTAGAATATTAATCATAGGATGTGAGTTAGGGTTTTGGTTTTCATTTCCCATTTTCTTTTTAGAAATTTTGGCTTTTGGGACTTTATGTTTCTTTGGGCCTAAAAAATATAGAAATTTCAAATGTTATTTCTTAGAAGAATCGGCTTCGAGGGTATTATCAGTAGTAGGGAGTTTAGGGTTTTCTATATTAGTTTGGTTGACAAAGGCATCCCACTCTAGAATAGGTTGACACAAAAAGAGGTTATGGTCAATAATCAACTTAATTAACCCATGGTGAGCTAGCGAATCAACATAACCCCACCTATACTGATCATAGGACCACTTTAGGGAGCATAATAGGTAATGCGAAAGATTAACAAGAACACCATAGCATAAGTGTAACATGAGGAAAAAATGGTGGGAAAATACATGCTTGTAGCATCCTTCACAAATGATATAACTAATCAAGAATTTAGCAACAACATCCCATGGCACTGGTAGAGATTTGCATACCACTCCTTGCCCTTGGACATTCTCAACCGACTCACCACACTGAAGGAATTGCTTCTTATGCTACTTCAAATCCATAACCCTAGATGAAAATTTGGGAAATAAATGGTCACCAATTTGGGGTAGGCCACTGACCATTGCAATGGTCTACAAATTCACAAGAAATTGTAGTCCTTGGACAATAGCATTAGCTCCGTAAAATCCAGTAGTAAAATCTACAGCTATGGTAGCATCAAACCCAAATAGATGTTCAAAGAACTTCGTCCAACTAGAATGAGTGAAGATTTTTAATACTTCCTCATTAGCATTCAACCTATCCAATGAGTCTAGTTCAAAATGAAGATGTTTACCCCCATGCTGACAAGTGACAAAATTCAAAGAAAAAATTAATATAGTGGGAAACAAGAAGGAAAGAAATGGCAAAAATGACATGAAGTGAAAATGCTTTTAGCAATGGAGAATAGAATGAATGCGGACAGTACCATCACAAATGATAATAATGGAAAAGTGATCACAATTAATATCGTGACCCAAAAGGACTCATGAAAATACATGGAAGAAATGACTTGGCACAAAACCCAAACATGATAATAATGGCAAAGTGATCACAATTAATATTGTGACCCAAAAAGACTCATGAAAATACATGGAAGAAATGACCTAGCATAGAACCCCCCCACCTAAACCATTGATCCATCCCAATCATGCCAAATAATCATCAAAAAGAAATAAAATACATAAAATGAAGCATAAGATAAGAAGATACTTCCTAATGTGGCAATAGTGGGGAAGGAAGAACTAAAGACAATAGAAGAATCCAATTGGATAGTTGTGAAAAAACATTGCCCATCAAGGAACAAAGAGTGCTACCAACACCAAGGAAAAAGACAGCAAGCATGTGAGAGGAGAAAATAATGACCCACAATAAAAAATTGAAAAGGAATGTGTGATAGGAATAGCAAATCTAAGTAGTAGAATATAGTGATCAAAACATGAGCAAGGTACACAAAGAGAAGGGTGGTAGGAACAAAGTGACCTTCCTATCACTAGTTTTACATCCATCCAATGTTTGTTGCTTGAGGTTTTTTTAAAAATAAATTTACTTACTATAGTAGATTGTCGAGATGTCAATTTTCAATCAAGTGCCACCTGAAAGCACTGGCGAACCAATTAGCACTACCAAACAGTCTCACAACTAAAAGCCACTAGAAAAACCAATTTCCAACAAGTAATTGGCCAACAATGCCAGACACTAGTTTTGATTTTTTGATCTTCCATCTTTATTTCATAAGATATATATATATGTTCTAGAAATGTTGAAGGAGACCAAAGGAAACCATGGTGAGTTCCTTTATGATTTCCAACAAGAAAGCATCCTTAGAGAGATGCTTCTTGTAAGCTTGCATCATTTAGAGTCCACAGTGAAGAGCTAAATTGCACCATTTTTATTTACATGCTCAAATTCATAAGGTCCAAACCATCTTGTATGAAACTTGCCTTTGAAATCTTCAAATTGGGAATCATATAGAAGTACACAATCCCCAGGCTAGAAAGAACATTGACAAATGTGTTTGTCATGCCATAGTGCTCGTTGATTCTAAACAGGTTTAGTGTGAAGAAGTTCTTCTTATTGTAGCTAATCAAGGGAGTGGAGTTGCATTGTACATTACTTTTGAACATCAGAGAGACTCAATCCAAGTTGAAGGGAAGTTCAAAGAGTCTTAATCTTGAACTAAATAGGAAGGTCAACCCTGTTACCATCAACCATTTCATAAGGGGTCAGACCAATGGTGGTCTTCCATGTGGTGTGATAGGCCCACATGGTTTCAAGAAGTTGTATGGCCCAATCATGCTTATGAAGTGCAATGGTTTTAGTAAGAATATTCTCTAGTTCCCAATTAGTGACTTTGACTTGTCCATTGGCTTAAGGATGATAAGGTGACTATTTCTTGTGGAAATTTTCATATTCTTTGATTAATGTGGCAATTAGGTCTAAAGTGAATTGGGGTTCTTGACTAGTAGTAATCTCATGAGGAACACCAAAGTGAGTAAAGATCTTAGAATATAGGAATTCAATAGCTTTGGTATCTTGAGCATGCTTAAGCACAACCACCTCAACCCATTTTGTGACATTATCTTTATAAAGAACAATTTATTCCTTATTTTTTGAAGGTGGGTTGATAGGTCCAATGAAATAAAGACCCCAATTTTTAAAAGGTTCAATAGAGAGCTAAGGGTGAAGTGGCATTTCATCGAATCATGTAAGATGACCCATGCACTGGCACTAGTCACAATGTTGAACATAACGCTTGCAATCCTTATGGAGTGTAGGCCAGTAATAACCTATAGTAAGAATCTTTTGAGCAATATGTTGAGCAAAAAAGTGTCCACCACAAGGTTCAGTATGATAGGCATAGATAATATCAAAGACCATGCTCCTTAGGAATACATCGACACATGATGTTATCAATGCCAGTATGGAATAGAAGATCATTGACCCAAGTATATTTTCCACTAAGGCCCACCAACTTATGGTGCCTTTGATGAGAGAAGTGTGGTGGAAACTTGCATGTAACCAAATAGTTAGCAATGTTAGCATACCATAGACTATTGGTAGATATGGAAAAGAGGTGTTCATCAGGGAACAAGCCATCAATAGGAACAGGTTCATCATTAGGCTATAGTAATTGGGACAAGAAATCTGCAACCACATTTTCTTGACTAGGCTTATCAAGTATAGTGACATCAAATTCTTATAATAAAAGAAACCATCTAATAACCCTACTAGTTACTATGAGTTTATTCATTAGAGATCAAATTTCTGAGTAATCAGTATGAACAAACACTTTATAACTAGTAATGTAGTACCAAAATTTATTAATAGCATAAACAACAACTAAAAAAAAAAATTTAGTTACCGTATGGTTTACCTCGGTACTAGTGAAGTTCTTGTTAATGTAGTAAATTGAATAGAAGAGGTTGTCTTCCTTTTGTCCAAGTGTTGCACCCATTGAAAAATTAGAAGCATCGATGTGAATATGGAATGGTAATTCACAATTAGGGCCTCTAAGAACAAGAGTAGTCACAAGCTTGGTTTTAATAGTTTCAAAGGCTTCTTAACACTCAGGGGTCCAAGTGAAAACAACATCTTTAACTAATAGAGAAAAGAAAGGAGAAGCAATCTTACTAAAGTTTTGAATAAATTCTTATAATACCCAGCATGACCAACAAAACTCTGAACATCCTTTTGGATCGAAGGTGTGGGGAGGTCTTGAATTGTTTGGATCTTTTTGGGATCAACTTGTATACCTTTTGAGGAGATTAAATGGCCTAATACAATTCCCTTAGTCATTAACATATGACACTTTGAATGACTTAGAGATAGTTTAGTGTTGATAGATCTCTTTAATACTTTCTCCAAGTTATCTTTAGCTTCATCAAAGGTATTTCCATGAATAGTAAAAACATCCTTATAAAATTCTACACAATCATTAACTAGATCAGTAAAGATGCTTAATATAGTGCATTGGAATGTAGTAGGGACATTACATAGCCCATATAGGAGAACATTGTATGTAAAGTTTTCCCACGGACAAGTAAAGGTAGTCTTTTCCTGATCTTCTGGGGCAATACAAACTTGATTGTACCCATCGAATCCATCCAAGAAAGAAAAGAATCATTTTCTTGCAAGAGTATCCAAAACATGATCAATTAAAAGTAATGGAAAGTGATCATTTTTAGAAGACTTATTTAAAGCTCTATAATCAACACAAATATGCCACTTACCATTTTTCTTTGGAACAACAACCAAAGGAGATACCCACCTGCTATCTAAAATTGGATAAATGAAACCAACATTCAAGAGTCTTTGGAGTTCTTTCTTAAGGATATCACACAAGGTAGGATTGGGTATGCATTGTGGTTGTCAAACTAGGCGACTTCCTTCTTCTATGTAAATGTGATGGGTACAAGTGTCAGGATGAATATCTCGCATGTCTTGATATTCCCATGCAAATGCATCTTTATGTTCTTTAAGAACACTTATGAGATCTTTAACCTGATTTGGTGTTAATTGTGGATTAATATTGAGGGTGTGCCCAAGTAGGATCTCCATAGGTTCTAATGATGTAGGAGCACTAAGGAGGAGTCTTGATAATTTTTCTAGTTTTTCTAAAGATAATAATGGACAATACAAACACTAATGTGGTAGAAGCTGATGTAATGTGAGAAAGTATTGAATAGATCAAGGATTGAAAACTAAAGGAAATTTTCCAAAAGGACAATCAGTGGTCACATGAGAGGGAAAAAATATAGTTTCTAGGATATTAGTAGATTCATACACATTCTAAAGCAAGTTCACCAAGAATGTTGTCATCATTAGGCTCCTCAATGTTTTTTGCTTGTTCGGTGCAAAATCTTCTAGATCACTTTCAACCCATACATGATCTTTCGTATCTAACAAGGGTTGAGCAGGAGGATAAAGCGTCAGTTGTTTTGTTTGTTATCCATTAGAAATAACCATGTTAGCTAATTGACAATTGATATAAGAATTAGTAGAAGCCAACCAATGTCTCCCTAGAATTAAAGGATACCCCCCCCAACTTAGTTTTTGGTTGCAAAATCATAAAATTGGTTGGATAATCCCAACTATCAATGGAAAGAACAACATCTTTGATAACCCCTTCTAGTTTGACCAAGGATCAATCAGCCATTTGAAGCACTGTAGGAGTAGCTCTAAGTCCATCCAAGGATAATTTTATTTTTGTTTCATTTTTCATCACATTTATGGCAGCACCTAAACCTACAAGTGTGTTAGGAATAACAATTGTACAAATACTTACCTAGATGATAGGACTGTTGGGATTTGCATACTTTGAAATGGTGACATTCCCCAACATTAATTCTATTAATTGTCCAATAACTTGAAAAGTATTTGAATCCTCCTTTTTTTGTCATCAGGTGCATAACTCAAGTACTATTTTATTGTATACCAAAATATCCTTAAGAACTTGTAAAAGAGGAATTTGGATGTTAACATTGCATAATTCATTTAGAATATCAAATTCTAAATGTGTTGGTTCTTTAGGCTCTAGTTTATGAATGAATCGGTCAAGAAAGGGAGTTTCTTTTTCTAACTCTTCTTCAAGTTCAATAGGGACCTCTATGATAGTAGGTCCTTTAAGAACCTTCCCAAATTTGAGGTGTATACCATCCAACTCAACTATGTTAATAGGATAGGTAGGAAAATTAGCCATCTCATTATGATACATGGTTGAAAAGGCTTATTATTAGGATTTGGATTTGGTTGAGTTGGCATGGATGTGGATTTAAGTGGTTGTGGTGGATTTGAAGAAGATGGAGGTATGGGAGGAAGAAACTGTTGAGGTTGTTGATAAAGGCTTATCAGTGGTGGTGGAGGAAATGGTTTTTGTGGAAGATAACGTTGTGTATAAGGTTGTGGAAGTGGATAAGAAGGTTGTGGAGGTGGATACAAACATTGTGGCCTCCATGCCTAATGCCATGGTTGTGTACTATGCTAAAAATTTTGAGGCCATTGCTAACAAGGTTGAGGTTGTTTCCAACCTCCATACCATGGACCTTAGTTAGAGAATTGGTGACATGGTCTAGAAAAGTGTTCATTGGAGAACCCTATAGGTAAAAACTAGTGCATGTAGTAAAATTGGTTCTTTGGTATACTCCATAGCAATCATCCCTTCAGGAAGAGGTCATAGTATCGAAATCTTGCTAGCTTCCTCAAGTGATGCTACATGAGTCCAATTATAAGGGAATTCTTCCAGTCCATGGTTCTTACTACAAGTTGGGCAATATACTGCGAAGGCCTTTTCAGCTTCCTCATGTTTCCTATGAGAATTCAAAGTGTCAATTTGTTTACCCATATGATTTAATAAAAAAAATTTAATGTCTTCATGTAGGTTACCAATTTCTCTCTTAGAGATACCTAATGCATTACTCATGGTGGAAAACTTACTTGAATGTCTATGAACCGATCTATTAGACCACAAATAATTCTTGCATATATCACAAATATATTCAAAGGAAATTTTAGAAATATCACCTTTACCAATCAAATTTAAGGCATCCATGGTTTCATCATCAATCCCTCTTAAGAAAATTATTTTGATAGTGTCTATAGTTAAATCAGGGTACCTTGAGCATTGTAAGCTAAAGGCAAAACATTCTAAGAAATCTTCAACTGATTCATCTCCATGTTGAGTCATGCAAAATATTTCATCCCATACTTCTTTGGTCTTACAATATTCTTGATATTTTGTAAGAAAAGAATCTTTCATTTGGTCCCATGTTCTAATGTCACTAAGACTCATAAACCATTGTAATGTAGCATCTTTCAAGGTAGCTAGAAATAGCTTTAGTTTTTGTGCATCACTTTGATAATCATAGCTATTACAAAGGACATCAAATTTGAATAGGAACATATCAAGATCCTCAAAGGTTGACCCTCTGAATATAGGAAATGTTTAGTGAGGGATATTTTTCATGCGGGCATTGTCCTCTGGAGGCTGAATAGGAAACTCAAAGGTCATATTGTATTGAACAATTGCATTACCATTTTTAATAGCATTATTTCCTCCTGTGTTGTTATTTTCTATATTATTAGCCATGACTTCTTCCAAAAATTTGGTTGCCCAAGGTGTATTTTATGTCTTAAAGGGTTGTTCTATAGAATTTTGAGGCTTACTACACCTAGCTTCATATCAATTTGTGAATTGTTGAGAAATAGTAGGAGAGGTGGATTGAGAAGATGGTTGGATTCTAACTTCATTCTTTGGTTTGGTTTCGATGGTTGATGGATTTTTCTCTTTTTGTGGTTTTTAAACTTTTGAACTACCTACTGATTCTTTCTTAACAAACCTACCTTGACTATCTCTAAGCCTATTCATTCACCTAAATGATTTATTGTAGTGAAAATACGAGGTACTGGGTGTAGACGCTTAAAATTGTCCCTAAAGACTATATTAATTAATTTTAATATCGCCTGTGACATTGTAATTAATTATTAATTAATTAATTATTTTGTTCACATTCCTCTACTTATTTCATTAAATTATTTTAATTAAATAAGTTCATTCTTCTAAGTATTTAAATTTAATTTAAATACTTCTAGCCTTAATGTGTTAAATTAATTTAACACATGATCCTCCACATTCCTCTTTTTAAATAAATTTTACTTATTTAAATTTTCCACATCCTATTAATTCATCTAAACTCATGATTAAATTAAATCTCATTTAAATTAATCCTAAACCTAGTTTAAGAGCCTAGCCTATACCTATCACTCTCATCCTTCTAAGCCTACCCACTACTTAATCTCTATATTATCTTAAATATCTTTCTAAACACCTTTTTAGCTCCTAAAAGTTTTCTCACACATGTGTGAGAAACTCTTGATCCAATAAACCTTCCATTTCATGACTCTTACACCTCTTACACATTTGTCCCCCACTTTCTCCCCCAAGGTTGCTCACACATGTGTGAGCACACCTTGAGCCTCTCAATCATTAAAGACTCTTTTTGACTTTTGCATGGCTTGTCCTCTAGCCCATGTGTCTCCCTTGTGGCACCTATGTGGATGCCACATGGATGCCACCTCACCAAGTCCTCCCTCAAGCCTATAAATAGAGGGCTTGTCTCAAGCATTTGCATCTCCCATTATTTACATTGTTATCATGTTGGTTTGAGATTTGAGTTTGCATTAGTAAAGTCTCATAGTGATTTTGTAAATTCTTATTAATAATTTGGTAGTTTATTTAGTTTACATTATGCATTGTTAATCTAGTTTCTACATGCATTTGTAGCTTCATTTTAGCTTGCATTTTTATCATAGTTTTCATATTTAGTTAGTTCTTTCATTACATATCATTTTTATCTTTGAATGCCTTTAAGAATGGCTCTCTCCATAGCCATTTCTTGAGGTGTTCTTCATCTCATTTAGTCTAGATTCATACTTTACTTGCATACACACTTGCACTCACTCACTCAAGAGATTCATTTATTGTTGTGTTTGGGAGAGCACATCAAACACCCCTCCCCATCTTAACACACCAACAAGGCCTCTCATGGGTGTCCTTGTTGAGCTGTAGAGGTGGCTAGAAGGTTGGATTTGTTGGTTGCTTAGGGTTGCAAAACGCAAGCAAGCATTAGTTGGTATTTTGTTCTTTTCATTTTGATAAGTCTTTGATGCAATTTCAAGATTTTAAACTAGTGTTTGTTTGTTAACCCATGCTTCTTACAGGTCACATTTTCTAGCACACATTTTGGCACGCCCGGTGGGACCCACATCCCTAGTTTCATTTCAAAAATTTGCAAACAATATTGATTCAATCGTAAAATATTGCATTGTCATCTCTGAAGCTCGCAACGTCGTCTCCGATTGTCATTTGCATATACTAGCATCTGCGCAAACTAGCATCTTCGCCTTCTAGCATCTCTGCAGTGATTCAAAAATTTCTTGCTTTCCTACCTAAACCATTATGTCATCTCCATTTCCATTCTGTCGGCTTCGTTTCCATTCTGTCGTCTTCGTTTCCAGTCTATCGTCTGCATTTATAATCTGTCGTCTCCAAGTTTTACTTTGTCATCTTCATCCTAAGTTTTGTTGTCTTGGTCTTTAGTTCTGTCGTCTGCGAAGTTAGTTTGTCGTCTGCGTTGGGGGCTGTAACCATTTTGTCATCTTCAAGTTTTGGCGTCTTTGATTTTTAAATTGTCGTCTGCATCTGAAATTGTTAGTCGCCTATCGTCTGCGAGTTTCAGCATCTGCGTAGTTTGCCGTCTCTAAGTTTCATCGTCTGCATGTTTTGGCATTTGTGCCTGTATTCTAGCGTCTCCATGTTTTGACAAAATTGTTCAATTTTTAACAATAATTTTAGCTAACTAATTGACTTGCAGATTTTAACTAATGGTTTTCATGCAGAAAAGTAACCTTAAGAACCTAAAAAGCAAAACCAATAGTGATTTTCATCACTAAAGGAGATTTGTAGTGATTTTTATCACTTAAACCTTAAAGGCTAATGAACTTGAATGGATTAAACACTTTCATTTGAATACATGAGTGTCTAGATTAGCCAACATTTGAACTTTGGTGCTTAAAATTGACATAAATGCGTAGGGTAGCAAACATTTGGACTTTGGTGCTTAAAAGGGACATGAATGTGTAGGGTAGAAGACACCTTTGGATTTGGTGCTTAAAAAGAATTCACACCATCTTGAATGTTTTAAAAGATAATGGACATGTATGCCTAGGCTAGACAATATATTGAATTGGTGCTTAAAATGGACATATATGCCTAGGCTAGATCACATTTGGGTTTGGTGTTTAAAATGAAGTTATATACTCTTGAATGCCCTAAGGTAAATTGACTTTATTTCTTGCATTTTTCTTTTCAGCATTTTACTTTCACGCACTCGCTTTACTTTCTTGTTGACGAACCCGCGTTTCCATTTACGTTGGTGCTATTTTAAGTTGAAAAGAACCTTGCATGTTTTAATCACGAGTGTCTTCAAGTAGATAAAAAATTTAAAGCTTCATTGGGAAAGAACAAGTGTCTTTTAAAACCCAAGACCACTTACGTATTCTCTCCCCTTGCGCCTTTGGGCGATCTTGGGTGCACAAGAAATAAGTGGTTTTTGTTTTTATTTTTAGGAGGCCTGCTTAGAGATTTCATCACCCCTTGGGATGACCTCAACTCTAGTGTTCTGGTGGAGTATAAATATCGGGAGGTGAATCAAAAGACACCTCTCTTGGAAGTGGAATATTGTCACTCTTGGCTAAGCCTCAAAGAACTTTATACCTTTGGGAAGTGAAGGAGGAGATTTGGGTTACCGTCTCCTCCTAGCTATGTGGCAGTATTTCCTTTCATCTTCAGATTTGGGCCTCGCGTACCTTGTGTATATCAAGGACTCCCTCTAGATAAGCCTTGTTCATCTTAGAGATAGCCTTATTAGAGTTGTTTGCGTGTTCAGCGTGCTTGTTCAAACATTCAAAAACCAAAAGCCAAAAATATCAAACGAGTTCTAAAATGAGTGAAATTGTGAGGTAACCTTTCATTGAGTGAGATAGGTTAAGTGAGGTCTTCTTGACTCACAGTTACTTTAGGTCGTTTGTATTTTGAAATTGATTGAGTCAAGTCACATCTTATTGCAAATTTCTTGGGTACTTGAAATTTGAGTCTTGTTTTATTCCTGCCATGACCGATAAAGTCAACCAAGTTAAACATAAGAAAGTGAAGTTGTCCAAACCACCTGTCTACAAGGAAAGGAAGAACCTAGCATACGGTGACAAACAATTTCGATACGCTATCAAAGACATTCAAAAAGAAGAAGCTACACAAGACCATTATGATAGAATTGAATACAATGGAAAACTTCAAAATTGGTATGCTTTCCCAAGAGTGAACCCAAGGTTTTTATTTCCAGTGAACGAGGATTGAGTTAACTACAAAAGTAACCACAACACTGTCATCTTCTATATCTACCTTCATCTTTCCAAACTTCTAGTCTTCCATTTTCAAATTTTCTTCTAAGAGAGCTTAAACCTTAAAACATCTTTGACATTTCAACACTAGACCTTTCATCTATAAGCAAACATTTATCCTAATCACACTTACTTATTTGGGATCACAAGTCCATCTCCAAATAGTGAGTAATCAATTTGGTGTCCTATCTTGCCTACAATATCACTTGGCTATCTTTGGTAGGAGAAAGATACTACTATACTCTAATCACACTTTGTTTGCTAAACCAAGGTCTTTTGTTCACACTTGGGTAGTTGACCCTTTAATCACAAAAGGTTAATAGCTCTCATCCTCATTTTCTTTTTCTTCCACAATCTTCCACCCCTTGATTTGGTTACTCTTGTATGGTGCACACACGATCAGGAAGGTTCACGTTTAATCCCGTGTCACGTTTGTGGGAATCATTGAGGCAACCAGAGATGGAGAATCCTTTTCCTCCACTCACGACTTCATTAGGGAACACAATTCCCTCTAGTTCAAACCTTGGTAGGCCTAACTCAACATCCACACAAGAACCAAAAGATCCCTTCCATAGCACAACTTTGGGGGATAATGACGATGAAGTATACAAAACTAAGATATTCCTAAATTTGGTCAAGGATGGTGTTAATGTTCCCCCAAGCTTTGATGAGAACACTTTGTTTAGACAAATTACAAAAGGGGGTGCAACCGTGTTGCCCACTTCAAATGTGGCTCCAACTTCTAGCAAAGGGAAAGAAACCATGATGATAACTAGTGCTATGCCTACATCTAGCACTTCAACACAACCTACATTTCCATTGATTGCAGAACATATTCAACAAATCATTAGTGCCATGCCTAATGTTACCTCACATGCTAGTATTCCACAATCTACCTTGACAACTTCAACTGTGGGATGCTTAGGCATTGGACAAGTGCCCACTCAACCAATGGCAATTCTAACACAACCAATACACTCTTCTTATTTACAAGTTCCAACCACTATGGTAAAGACATCCGTGCCAATTCCAACAACTGCATATCAATACATTGGCAAAAGTGGAGTGCCTCCACCACCTCCCACTACATTTGGAATTCCCCACAATTTAGGAGGTGGATTTGTGAACACCCAGCAATCACAAGTGCAACCTAATCAAGATTTGGCTCAACAATTCCAAGAATTGTGAATTTGGTCCTTAACATGAACAACAAAGGGGTGAAGGATGTCTCTTTTGAGGAAATTTGTCCTTTTCCATTTGATAAATTCATTAATATGGCACCATTTCCAACCGATTTTGAAATACCTAAATTTGACAAGTATATGGGAGAGACATGCCCCGTCACCCATCTCAAGGAATTTTCCATTTTGTGCCAAGAGGTAGCCTACAGTGATGACTATCTTAAGAGGCTCTTTGCAGGAAGTCTTGGAGGCCCTACACTTGAGTGGTTAATGAATTTACCTAAGGGATCCTTTACTTCATTCAATGATTTGACAAGCAAGTTTATAGCACAATACTCTTACAACATTGAACATCATGCATCATTGAGTGACTTGTGCAACACAAAACAACGAAATGGAGAAACTTTTGCCAACTTCCTACAAAGATGGAGACATCTTGCTAATTGTATGCCATATAAAATTGAAGATTCCCATCTTGTGGATATATTTATCAAGAACTTGATACCTAAAATGTCCTTCCACATGAAAATGGCCAGCCCCAAAGACTTTTCCACTTTAGTCAAAAAGGGCAAGAATATTGAAAATGGACTTTTGGAAAAAGGCACCATCAAACATTATAATTCATCATCTTCCAACAATGAGGCAAACAACAATAGCAAACCCAAATTTTGGTCCAAGAATAAGGGTGTTACACATGATGGTGTTACTGATGTCAAAAACCTTCAAGGAGGGAACAACAACAACTACCACAATCGAAACAACAACAATTCAAATCATGACAACCAAAGCAATCAACAATCTAGAAATCAAACACAATTTTTTCCATGCAACAACAACTACAACCATGACTATGATCGAAATAGAAAGTTCACTAACTTTCATGAACCTTTGGAGACCATCTTTCAAAAATTAGTGGATCACAACTTGATGGTATTTCCTAACACACGTCCTTTTGATGAAAATCAACCAAAGTCAAAGTGGTATAGGGAAAACGAATACTTTAAATACCACCGTATCAAGGGACATGACACCAAAAAATGTATCAAGCTCAAAGTTTTTATCCAAAACCTTGTTGATGATGGGGAAATTGAGGTGGAAGGAGGTCCAACCTCTAAAAATGCTAAATTGAGGATATTTCAAAAACCATTTCCTAATCACAGCAATGATAACAATAATACGAAAAATGTAAGTCAAGCCTCTACATCAAATGCATTACCTTATGATTATTCCACTAACCACATATCAGGGTTTGACTCCTTGTATGGTCACATTGAAGAAGTAGACACTCATGTGAATACCCTTGTTTTACAAGTGGTTGGTTGTGATGTCACCACTCGACGAGGAAGACTTACTTTGCAAGTACCCACTCCCAATAACACTAATCTACCAATGCCACATGTGCCCGCTGCGCCATCCACCTCACAAAGGCCCGCTTCTTGCTATGATGTTTTGTCCCAGCTAGGTAAGACCCCTGCACAAATCTCCATTCTTGAGCTTCTTACCACATCACCCATCCACAAAGAGATCTTGGAGAAGGCTCTTTTAGAGTCTCGTGTTCCTGATAACATTAATGCTTCCCAATTCACTGCCATGATTGGAAACCTTGCCACTCAACAACACCTTGTCTTCATATATAAAGATTTCCAAGGTCCTGATCCCCACCATAATTTTTCGCTCCACATTGAAGTCCTTATATAGCAACATAAGATTAAAAGAGTCCTTATAGACAATGGATCCAGTTTGAACCTTTGTACATTGAAAATGATTCATTTCTTGGGACTTCCAGAAGACCTCCTAGATGTTAATAAAAAGATCACAATCAAAGCATATGATGAGAGGGAAAGAGAATCAAAAGGAGTTATCATGTTGCCTCTAAAAGTTGGACCATCCATCATAAATACTGAATGCCATGTCCTAGACTTGGATTTGTCATATAACATCTTGCTTGGTAGACCATGGATACATACACTAAAGAAGGTCCCATCCACTTATCATCAATGCTTGAAATTTCCCCACCAAGGAAGAGAGATCACAATCTGAGGGGATCCCACCCCTTTTGAATTTTGTAAAAGATTGGAAGGTGCACCAATGAATTTTTGTCCAATAAGTGAGTTTTCCAAAATTTTACCTAAATCTCTCACCATAACAGAACCATCTTCCACAGCAGTACCAGAATTAGTTAACGAGGATGCAAGTTCCCACAAGGGAAAAGAGAAGATTGAATATACTAAAATTAACACCACAGGGAAGAAGGTTACTTTCTCTGATTTAGGAATGGGAGAGTATAAGTTTGAAAATGCCTTGTGTGTGGGACAACTACCACTCTCCCCTCGTTCCTTTGGAAAACCTTCTCAATTGTCACCTTCTACTAATAAGGAAACCATGCAAGTTAGCAAGACAACATTTGAGCATTGGGGTTCACTAAGTGATGAGCACATGGAAGATAATATTCTAGATTGGCTATATTATGATGGAAAAGATGAACCTATAGAGTTTCCTAAGGATAAATATGTCAAGGCACCTCCCATTATTGAAAACATGGGATATCATGGTACCGGCCTTGGACCAAAAGAAGATAGAATTAGACAACCCTTAGAAGCTAATAGCTATCCTAAAGGATGTGGATTGGGCTCCATTAAACCTAAGGTATCCTTTGCTGACAACTATTGTACGATTGAACCTGATTCTGAGACTGAAGAGGAGGAATTCTTTGAAGTACCTTTCCAATACATTGAAGATGGCCTAGATAATTATGTCCATGCCATTACCATAGATGACCTTTCATCCATTAACCTACCTCTCACCAACCCCGACATGATAGACTGGGACCTTCAAGATACACCACCAGCTCTCAATATCTATAAGTCTGATGAAGCAGTGATGGCACTTTTTGGCCTCAAGAATCTCTAAGATTATGAACATGAGATCCAGTACAATGAGGAAGCCTACTTTGGTAGCCAATTCAACTCTCTTAGTTGAAAAAGTGAAAAAGAAAATAAAAATGGAAAAACAAAAGACACATCCTCTAGTGAAAACCCCCCTGGGGCGCTTTCGAATGAAGAAAAAGATAAAATAAAGGACACATCTTCTAGTGAAAACCTCTTAGAGGCACCAAAGGAGGGAGAGCTTGACTTTCCATTTAGATCCTTGCCACCAAAAAAATCACCTATTTTGAATGAAGACACAATTCCAATCAACTTGGTAATAAAGGATAGTCCACAAATCACCTACATTGCTGCTACCTTAAGTCTTGAGGAACAAAAAGCCATGATTGAATTCTTGAAAAAAGGAAAAATCATTTTTGCATAGACATACAAAGACATGCCTGGCCTAGATATAGATTTGGTTGTGCATCATTTGACAGTTGATCCCAAGATTAAACTAGTAAAGAAAAAGTTGCATAAAATGCACCCTAAGGTAGCACTCCTAGTCAAAGCAGAGTTGCAAAAAATATTAGAGGCAAAGTTCATTCGTCCTATTGACTATCCTGAGTGGCTCTCCAAAATTGTTCCTATAAGAAAGGCATCTAGGGGCATCTGTGTTTTTTTAGATTTTCAAGATTTAAATCTCGCATGTCCTAAGGATGATTTTCCACTTCCTAACATAGACATCATAGTGGATTTGACTGCTGGACATGAGATGTTGTCTTTGATGGATGGATTTTTCGGTTATAACCAAATCAGAATTACAAAAGAGGATCAACATAAAATGACATTCACAACCCCATGGGGAACCTTTTGTTATCACGTCATGCCTTTTGGCTTGAAAAATGTCAGCGCCACTTATCAGCCCGCAATGACTACCATATTCCATGATCTTCTACATGTCATAATGGAGGACTATGTTGATGATATACTAGGAAAATCCAAGACAAGAGAATCCCACATTGATGTCCTTACTACTATTTTTGATAGATTGGAAAAATATAAAGTGCGTCTTAATCCTAAGAAGTGTGTATTTGGGGTCAAATCAGGAAAATTTTTAGGCTACATTGTGTCAAGAAGAGGTATTGAGGTAGATCCAGCAAAAGTGAAGGCCATCATGGATATGCTTCCACCTACCACATTGAAACAACTCCACAGTTTTCAAGGAAAGTTACAATCTATTAGGAGATTTGTGTCACAACTAGCAGATAAGGTCCATCCACTTCAGCATTTGCTTCGCAAGGGAAACAAGTTTCAATGGGATTGCCTATGCCAAAAATCATTTGAACAAATTAAGACATATTTGGCTAATCCTCCAGTTTTAGCACCTCCAGTTGTAGGATGACCATTGATTCTATACATTTTAGCTACTTCAGTTGCCTTAGGAGCAATTTTGGCACAATTAGATGATAAGGGGAATAAGCAAGCCATATATTACCTCAGTTGAACACTAGTTGGCTATGAGTTAAACTACACTGTTATTGAGAGAGCATGTTTGGCTGTAGTCTTTTGTACGCAAAAACTATGCCATTATATGCTTAATCATACTACATATCTCATTGCCAAGATAGATCCACTCAAGTATTTGCTATCAAAAGCCGCCCTCACTGGTCGAGCAGCAAAATGGGTCTTAATTTTAAGTGAGTTTGACATTGTTTATAAGGATTGTAAGGCCATTAAAGGACAAGTAATTGCAGATCATCTTGTTGAAGCTCCTCTTCAAGGTGACCATCCCATTGTAGCTAATTTTTCAGATGACACAATTATGACCCTAGCCCCAACTACACCATGGAAATTATTTTTCGATGGATCCTTTACAAAAAAGGGATCGGGGGTAGGAATTTTGTTTGTGACACCACAAGGGGATCTCATTCTTGAGTCTTATAAAATCTCATTCCCTTGCACAAACAATATAGCTAAGTATGAAGGTTTAGTCACAGGACTACGTCAAGCTATCAGATGAAATATCAAAAACCTTCTTGTCTTTGGAGACTCACAATTGGTCATTAAACAAGTCACAGATGCATACTGCACCAAGGATGAGAAATTGTTGCCTTACCGCAGAATAGTTAAGGATCTTAAACAGCATTTTATAGAGATTGTTTTTCAGTAGATTCCAAGGGCTAATAATAAAGTAGCAGATGCCATGGCTACTATTGCCTCTATGATTGCCATGCCAGAATATAGTCCTAAATGTGAGTTTCTCGTTGAAAATCTTTTTACTCCTACTTATGAGAAAACTGATTCAGAGTTGGTGTGTGAGATTGTTGGTCCTGAGTCTCCATGGTATGCTGACATCTTTGCCTATTTATGTCACAAAACCATTCCCACAGCCCTCACCCCAAATCAAAGCAAAACCTTCATCTGTCGAACTACCCGCTATACCATCCTAGGTGATACACTTTTTTGAAAACACTTTGATGGAACCCTCCTTTGATGTCTTAGTTCAGGTGAAGCCCGAATGGTGTTAGAAGAAGTTCACCAAGGGATTTGTGGTTCCCACTCTAGTGGCATTATGTTACCAAAAAAGCTTCTTAGGATAGGTTACTATTGGCCCACTATGGAAGCAGATGCATATCAGTTTGTGAAAAGATGAGTTCCATGTCAGCAGCATGGTGATTTGATATACACTTCCGCCCAAGACCTTCAGCCCACCATCACTCCATGGCCCTTTTCCTACTGGGGCTTCGATCTTGTTGGTCAAGTATACCCAAATTCCTCAAATGGCCACAAGTACATTATTGTCGCCACTGAGTACTTCACAAAGTGGGTCGAGGCTATTTCATTAACCTACATCACTGGAAAATAGATTTCAAAGTTTATCCTAAATTACATTATTTGTCATTTCAGTATACCTCAAGATATCATGACTGATAATGGAACCCTTTTCAAAAATCAAGAGGTTGCCACACTATGTAGGAAATTCAGAATCACCTAGCATTTTTCCACCAGATACTACCCCCAAGGCAATGGCTAAGCTGAAGCTACCAATAAAACCATTTTGAAAATTCTAAAGAAAATTGTTGATGCAGCTGGTCATGATTGGCACATCCAAATTTCTCCCGCCCTTTGGGCTTACCGTACCTCCATCCGCAACCCCATAGGAGCCACCCCATTTTCCCTTGTTTATGGTTCTGAAGCCATCTTGCCCATCAAAATTGAGCTCCCTTCCCTCAGAATCTCTCTCAAGAACCTCATATCCGAAGAAGAATACCGAGTTGTTCACTTGCAAGAGCTGGCACTCCTTGATGAGAGACAACTCAATGCCCCAAACCACCTTTGCATGTATTAAAATCGCCTTCAGCTTTAGTATCATAAGAAAGTCAAGCCATGAGAATTTGAAGTGGGTGACTTAGTTTTGCAACATAACATGAAGAATCTCCAGAACCCTGAAAAGAAAAGAAAGTTTGAGGAAAATTGGCTAGGACCGTTTATCATTATAGCCAAATATGGTTTTGGGGCCTATCAAATTGCTACTCCAGAGGGAGATCCGCTCCCTGAGCCTGTAAATATCCAGCATCTCAAGCAGTTCTATGCTTGAGCCTTTGTAGTTCCTGTATAGTGTTTATAGTCCCCAAAAAATCCAAAAAAATTAGAAAATCCAAAAATCCAAAAAAAAAAAATTCTCAAAATGTTCTTGGAAAAAGCCCTAAAAAGCAGAAAAATGTTCCTAAAAAAAGTATGAATTCATCCATTGTCTATAGGGCTCATTTTGCTTCATTCCATTTCACCATTCCACTTCCCTTGTGCAAAGTCTTATCTAGCCTTTTGTGTTTCATGCATCTAATACAAGACCTCTTGTCCACGAGGCTCCATTTCACTTCCATCTTTTCAAAGACCTCTAGTTCGCGAGGCATTTTCTGTCGAGTGATTGTCATCCCATTATGCTGAGCTTTTTCACAATAGTGACCACACTTGGACTTACACAAAATCACCATTTGAGACTTAATGCTTCAAGAAACTTGTTCACTTCACAGCCCTTGCTGAAAATGCACAATTTTATGATCATTTGACATTTCAACTTGACACACTTTCATAGGATGCATCCTTCCTATAGGTGACATTGTAACATTCACTTCTAGACCTAAGGTTCTTGGCAATAACTATGGACTGAATGACTACTTGGTCATGAGGTTTCTTTTTGGTTGATTTTATTTCTGTGTTAGTGATAGCCTTTTATAGTGCACCTTGATCTTCCATATTTTGGTTGTACCAGAATAGCTGTCATTAACTACACATGTTTTTGTGGTATGATCTATTTTTGAGACTTTACTTCATGTGTGTCAGTTTCAAGTTATGTTAATGCATTGTGTAATGAGGGCAACGGGTTAGCACATGTCCCATCAAAGATCCCTAAAAGACTTTGGGTGTGCCCAGACCTCTCTATTGCGTATATGGCATTTGATCCATCATGACTATGTAAACTACACCTATTGTCCTAAAGTCTCTATGCTTTTGTATGTCTAGTCCACGCAAAAGATTCATGTCATTTATGCTTCTATAACATATAATGCATCAACTCATTTGCAATATCAACTTAAGGTGTGCTTTCCATATGAACACAATGGAATCTCTTGATATCATGTAGTTAGGATGCATGTAGTCTAGGGTTTTATTCAAGTCGTGGTTGAGACAAGGTCCTATTTATTTCCCCCCTCCTATGCTACGCTACTGGGTTTCTATGAGTGACAGTTATGACAAATATTCATTCATTAGTTCATATATATATATATATATATATATATATATATATATATAGACACAATAATGAATATATATATATACAACAAATTGACCAGATATCACTTCTTACCTCATGTAGTTTTCAAGATCATATTTCACTTTTTTGTTATTATTGAAGTTCTCCGGGAGAGATAGGGGTAGCACATACTAAAACAACTATAAATAGATGATTTCATTCTTTTCTAACATAATATGATGAAAAGTGCATGCAATTTTACAAGTATATTGTAAGTAGAGAAGAACATGACTTACCTTGACGAAGGTATGCCAATCATCCATTTTCAACCTTGACCCAAAATCACCTTTCTTTGATATGATCCACTTATGTTTGTAGCAAATCTTGTGAGAAATTGAGTTTTCTATATGACTTATTTTATGGCATCACTTTGTTTTTTTGTTAATGACCAAGGAAGGGCACTCATATTAATCTGGTCTCTATTAGTATTTGGTTAAATAAAAAATTTCACTACGTGTTTGGATTCATGAATTTCACAAAAAAGTTTGACAACATTTTCTTTTTCATGTCTTCCATCCAATATTTTCTACAATGTCTCTATTATATTCTTTCCAATATGCATTGTATCAAACCAATGCACAATTTGTAGGTCCTTGTAATAGGGAAACCTACTAAATTGTTTGGGATAAAATTTTAGTCCATTTAGAAGGTTTTTTTTTAATTCCTTGATGGCCTTCATGAGCATCAATTACATCATTAGTAAATAAAAGACAATATAAATATATAAATTTAAAATAAAAATAATTAGATGAAATGATATTACCTTGATATTTATTCAATTGTATTCCAAATTCTAAAGGTTAGGTATCATTCTTTATGGCTTTGATTTTTTCTCTTCTTTCTCGTTGGTAGTTTGACACTTATTACTTCTATGGAGGAAGTGCCTATACTCATCGAACACATATTTTCCTAAACTTTTTGAATGGCAAGATTTCATTTTTGGACCAAAATATGGACATGCAAATTTTCCCTTTGTTTGAATACCTACAAGATAATGATATAAATGGATTAAATATGTTAATTTTAATAATTATAATTATCATGCACAACTTGAACTCATGATAACATACCACAAAAATGTGTCAGCCCTGGGGCATCATGAATTGTCCATACTTGTATTGCATGAAATTGAAACTATCTTTGTCCAACTGATCTAGAGATGTCATACATAATGACACCATTCCATAACTCCACCAATTTTTCGATAATATGCTCAATATATACATTCATATCTTTAACTTTTTACTTACCTAGTTCAATGAACAACAACAACATTATATGATTATTGTTACCATTTTGCTACAAGACTTATAATTACATGTAGATAACTATAAAGTGGTAAAATACATAGTACAATAATTTCCAACATAATGTGCTCCCTCTTTATTTACATCCATGGAGGAAGGTTATTGTTGATAAAAAAATAGGTCACATTAAGTAAATAGATCTCATCTCTCTAAATGGATTGACATCATATGCTACCAACGAAAGCTTAAGATTTTGAGGTTCCTTTTTAAACTGTGGAAACTTTTCCTCTATGTCCATATATTCCAAAAAAATCCATAGGAATTAGAATAATTTTATATTTACTTCTTTTGTGCTCGTGGTAATCCATAAAGTGTGCCAAGCTAGTGCACCTGAATAATCATTGCAAACATGGAATAATGGGGATGTAACAAACAACCTTGCAAGGCAATTTTTTTTTAAATTGATCTGGTCAATATCTACTTGTATGAAATTTTGGGCATTCTATTGAAAATTCATATTGTTCGTGGTAAGTAATATGGTCATTGGGACAAGAATCTATTATTTGATACTCCATTCTAATATCTTTCACAATGGCACATAATTCCTAGTATGAGTGAGGGATAATATTTGATGGTGGTAACAAAAACTTGTCAATCAATCTATAAAAAAAAGTATAATTTTTTAATATAAAAAATATTTATGGTACATGTCTCACCCTTTATTGATAATAATGACACTCACACAGGTGTGTGTGTGTGTGTGTGAAAAACCTTATCATACATGACATTGTTATGTTGGATAAATCATTGATAACCTTCAAATTCACCAACAATAATACAATAGAGATTTGATTGGTAGCCTTCATAAAGGGTCATGTTCTCCATCTCAAGTAGAGGTATATCATGGATGACATCAATGTCGTCATCATCATCACCATCATCGTAATCATCATTATTATCAGTTGTGTCTGTACCAAATGTGTCATGGATCAATGTATTTGTATCATCATCTTCAAATGTTTTTTTTGGTGTGTGATCATTAACTTCCATGGAATCATGATCTTCAGCTTCAATATTCACACCTCCATGTTCCTCAACTTCCAAAACCATATTCCTCGAGATATGATTGTCCATATCACGCATTTCCTTGGGGAGATCGACCTATATAAAAATGATGAATATAAACAAACCATGATCATGATCTCATCATCAAGTGATTGCATATGTATATTAATTGTTATAACAATATAATGAACAAATTACCAATAGATGATATTTCAACACCCTTCCAATGTGACCATTGTCCCTACAATGTATCTTAGTTTTTTTTATTGTGAGTCTTCTAGTGTTTAATCCCTTACACCTTTTCATGGACCATAACACTTTCCATCACCTTCTCTTTGAAAGTTGGATACCAATCTAGTGATTGTATCCCTATTTTGATCTAGTTCACTTCTATTATCTAACATGATCCTTCTTTATAGAAATTTCTTATGCTTGCACCCTTATTGAATTGGTTGTACTTTCTAGATCTATCATTGATAACCATTTCACCATACAGATTAACATTATAGAGAAATTTGTATGATCTACCAAATTAATTTTGACATATACTATAAATTCTCCCTATTTTATAGATTTCCCTCATTGGATAAAATTATAAATATGTTTCATAATTATCCCTACAAGTTGCACTAGTAAATTATGAGTCATGTCTGGTGAATCTGACTATATAAACCATCTATATATGAGTGTGGATATGAGAATGGTATAACATGGTATGAGTTGTACTTGTTGAATCTAACTATTAGTTCCCTTATTTGGTGGCTTTGATTATTTATTTTGGACAATAAATATGCAAACCTCTCTATTGTCTCTAGGTGTTGATGTGGTGTTCTCTTGATCATGTGACTTTGAGAGTGTAAATGTACAAGATAGATGTTAAGAATTTGCTTAAAAAAATATTGTTCTTTTCTCTCAACAATTGGAGTGAACCAATGAGCTAACATACCTCGAGAAGAGTACAAAAACTCCTAATTCAATTCCTTTATGAATGCCTCTTGGGTTGACCTACATAAAAAATAAATAAGAGTTTCTATACAAACAATAAACATTGCAAGAATCAATATTAAATCAATTCAAAGGATAGTGTTAACTATTACACACAATTTTTTAAATTTTGCTAATACACATTAGAGGGCCAAAATTTGGGACATATAATATGTTAAAAACCTCAAAAGGTCTCAATGAAGACAGCAATTGTGCTAGGTAGTGAGACCCTTCCTTCTGCACTAAGAAATATTGTTGCAGAGACATAGATCACAAGGTACATCAAGAGACAAAAATATAATCATGATGCAAGGTGGGATGAGATAACTAGGGCCAAAAGCACACCCAACTATCCAAGCCACCTGTGAGTGTAAACATAGTGGAAAACGACACAATAACAACAACCATAGGACATAAAGGAGCAAAATGCCTTATAGATTCATCAATATAGAAAATGCATGCCCATCTATAAAGCCTTTTGGGTGATGGCCCACAACACAATTCAGATTCATTTCACAATGATAAACTTCACATTCCAAACTTTCTTCTACTCTTCCTACTCTACTTCCCCCTAACTTCCTACCTAAAACTCTACCAAAGACCCCTTTAAATACATACATGGACACAAGTCACCCTGTTGCAAATACCAACTAATTAAGCCCTTACATTAAATTCTAAAACAAGCCATAAGTCAACACTCAATAAATACCTAACATAATTTAATTAAATGCAAAGGTTGGCTCCAAAAAGAAACCAAACATTGACAACTCGGCACACAAATGACCAAACAAATTTTGCAACTCAGAAAACTCAACAACACTCAACAACCAAAGGAACTCAAAAACACTTGAAAACTAAAGGAACTTGACAACACTTGGCAACCAAAGGAACTTAGAAACCCTTGGAAACTAAAGGAACTTGGAAACACTCGGCAACCAAAGGAACTTGGCAACACTCGACAAGAAAAAGATAACTTGGTAGCAACTAAGAACTCAAAAAATATAGAGAACTCAATAATGCAAGACATTTCAACTTGGAAAACATGCAGGATAAAAATGTAATCTAAGGTACTCCTACATTAGATAACTAGGGTTGAAAGAAATGATTCTCCTAAATCATCGAGATGTCAAAACCTAAATTGAATCCAACTCAAATTGAGAAATCCATGTAGCATCTTCAACTAGTCTATTCTTCCACTTTACCAAATACTTATAGTAATATTTTCCTCTTGTGTTCTTACCAACCTTCTAATCCAATATTTTCTCAACCTCTTCAATCTGCTTCTTAGGATAATTATTTGATACAACAACTTCATAATCTAACTCATGATATTCATACAGATCAACAAAATTGAATATAGGAGATATATCAGAAGCATTACCACTATCAAACTTTCTCAAGATCTTACAAGATTCAAACTTCTTCCTCTTCAGCTTACTATATGTTCCAATAGGAAATCTACCTTTTTGTAAATGAACTATCACCTCATCACCAACTTGAAAAAAATGATGCCTTCTAGACTAATCAACATTCTCCTTGTACTTCAGATTACTTTGTTCCAATCTTAACTTTACTCCCTCATGCAAAGACTTCATAAAATTAGAAAACTCTTCTCCTATAACACTTCTCTTCTCTTCACTAGTAGTATCCCTTAAATTTGATATCCCTTTAGGTTGCATTCTAGTAACAATTGCAAAAGGTGTTTTTCCTATACTCCTATTCTTAGAACTATTATATGCAAATTTAGCTTGTGCTAATACTAGCTCCCAATTACTTGGCTTATCTCCAACTAAACATCTCAGCAAATTACCCAAGATTATATTCACAACCTTTGTCTATCTATTTGTCTATGGATGGAATGTAGAAATAAACTTCAACTTGGTACCCATCTTCTTCCACAAAGTCTTCCAAAAGTAACCAATAAACTTACTATACTTCTAAGTAATCCATGCAATCTAACAATCTCTTTGAAAAAAATCTCAACAACAAGCTCAGAATCTGATGTCTTCTTACAAGGTCTAAAATGAGCCATTTTAGAAAATCTATCCACAACAACAAATATAGAATCATATCCCTTCACTACTAGTATTTTGACTTACTCCTTTTGCAACTTGACAAACTCTGCAACTCTTTACAAACTTTTGAACATCCTTATATATTTCAGGCCAATAATACTTATCCTTCAACAAACTCAATGTCTTATCGATTCTAAAATGTCTAGCCAATCAACTACTATGATTTTCTTTAATAAAATAAAACCTCATAGAATTCTTAGGAATACACAACATACCCTTAAACAAAATATTTTCTTGAATAAAATACTCATCAAACTTACTTGGTTGTTCTATCAACCTAGGTACTTTGCACTCTCTCCACTGTTGGATACAATTAATTAATTGTATATTGTTCTTGATGTTATACAAATGTCATATCATTATCAGTCAATGTATCCCAAGCTGACTTGGGCATTGAAGATAGCTTTTTGTGGCTATCGAGCAATCCAGAGTTTGCCTAGTTTAGAAGGAACTGTCTACTGAGTTAACTTGAGTGCCAAAAGAAAGTCTGTGGATGATAGTGTTAATCAAGCTCACTCAGTTAATGAAGGAAATGTTGGATGGAACCAGTGCTAATGGAGCTCACTTGGTTACCAAAGGAACTTCACTAGTATACAGTGTTGACCGAGCTTCACTTGGTTAACATGGGAAAATCGTTTCTAAGTTAGTGTCTACCAAGCAAGGTCAGCTGTCAAAGGAATTATTTTTTGGCACATTGAGATCAATTAATTTATCTATTGGTTCTAGTCGACTGAGAAGATGAATATTAGTTATTCTAATTTGTATTCTAGCTGACTAAACAATATGAAAGATATAAGTATAAGGTCAAGTTGTTGGTTAGAATGTGCAAAGTAATGTAAGAAATGTATATGTGATTCGATGATGCTAAGAGGAAGTGAATCAAAAGGATAAGCAGAATATCCTTGTGGAGCTAAAAGGAAACATTCATTCAAGAAGGATCAAGTACAAGCCAGAATTGAGATTTGTAATCAAAAAATTTAGTTGCATCCAAATCATGTCACCTCATTGTTACTCTCTAACCATTGTAGCAATAGTCTAAATCTTTTAACAGAGTTGGCTTAACAATTATTTATAAATCCTCTAACAAGGTGGTAGTTCTTATGAATTATCTAAAGACCTCTAATAAGGCCACTCCTAAAAGGGTGATTAAATCCTCTATCAGGGTCACACCTAATAGTGTGTTTTGTAACCTTTAACAGGGTTGGCTCCTAATAGGGCTCACTTCAGAAGAGTGAAAATAGTAATTAGTTGCAATTGGTGGCTTTTCCCAAATTTGGTTTCCACGTTAAATCTTAGTGTCAAATGTGTTCATGATATTTATTTTCTATGTTTGCAACTAAGTTAAAGTAATGATAATCACATATAACATCTTAAGATTTGCATGTCAATTAATTTTTGAGCATCCTCAAAGTTTACTGAGTTACATCGTTTCCTTGTTTATCATGCATCAATAGAACTAAGTTTTGATAGAATTATTTTACTAACATCTAAGGGATCTAAGATTTATTCTTGTAGTAATTGATTCACCCCTCCCCTCTTAGTTATTCCTATTATATTTCCAACATCCACATCTTAGAAAAATTAGGATTAGTATCATACAACTCCTTTATCTCATCCAAACCAAAAACTTCAACCTTCATCTCAGTCAGCAAAGAACATCTTCTACTTAATGCATTAACAACTTAGTTAGTGACTTTACTCTTATAGTTAATCACAAATGTGAAAATATGCAAGTACTCAACCCACTTCATATGTCTCTAATTTAACTTATGTTGACTTCCCAAGTACTGTAAGGCTTTATGATTAGTATACAACATAAACTCCTTAGGAATCAAATAATGTCTCCATGTCTTCAATGCTTGAACAATAGCATAAAACTCTTGATCATATATAAAATACTTCCTCTTAGCATCATTCAACTTCTCACTAAAGAAAGCTACATGTTTGCCTTCTTGAAATATAGCTCCTATTGCACTAGCACTTGCATCACATTCAACTTAAAATACCTTATTCAAATCAGACAAAGATAATATAGGTAACTTAGCAACCTTTAGTTTCAAAATCTCAAAACTATTATTAGCTCCATGTGTCCACTTGAATTCCTATTTATCTCCTTTCATTGTCTTAGTCATAGCATTGCAAATAGAATTGTAATTTCTTCTAAACTTCCTGTAAAAACTAGCCAAACCATGAAACGATCTTACCTCATCCACATTCTAAGGTGTAGGCCATTCCAAAAATTTTGTAAGCTTCTCAACATCCATCTTAAAATGATCAACTAAAATCACAAATCCCAAATACATAATCTCCTCTTCCATAAAAACATTTCTTCATATTAATTATCAACTTTTCCTCCTTTAATCTTTGCAATACTTGTGTAACATGCTCAACATGTTCTTCCTTAGTCTTATTAAATATTAGAATCTCATCCAAATAAACAATCACAAACTTACCCAAGAATCTTTTTAGAACGTCATTCATCAACCTCATGAAAGTAGTAGGTGCATTAGTCAAACCAAAAGGCATAATCAGCCATTCATACAAACCATCTTTTGTCTTGAAAGCAGTCTTCCATTCATCACCTTCTTTGATTTTGATATGATGATAGCCACTCATCAAATCAGTCTTGGTTAAATACTTTGCTCCACTCAAATAATCCATTATGTCATCCATCCTCAACATAGGAAACCTATATTTCACTATGATCTTGTTAATAGATATGGAATTAGCACACATTCTCCATTATCTATTTTTCTTAGGTTCTAATACAACAAGTACAACACATGGTCTAAAACTTTCTCTTATCAAACCTTTCTATAACTAATGCACTATTAGTTTGTGGTGACTAATCAGGGAAGTATTATACATACTTCATAATTCTTTGGGGCTCAGGGCATTATCCTAAAAAGAAAATTGGGCCCTGTCTATTAGGTTTTTGGGCCAACATCTAATTATTAATTATAACCCTAAATTAGTAAAAATACTTGTATAAAAGGGATTAGGGTTAGGGTTTTTTTTCATAAGGTATGATATGAAAATTACTTCTTGCAATGGTATAGAGTTGTAAGGGATTACAAATTGTAATTAGGTTGCAATCACTAGATCATAATATTGGATTTGTTGTTTGGTGGATGTAGCCTAGGGTTTGGGTGAACCACATTAAATCTTGGTGTCTTTTGTTCTCTTTTGTGTGATTTATTATTTTTAGATATTTTTTATATTTGCATGTCATTATTATTTTTGTTTGTGGTTTTATCCTAAAATACACTCGTCTATTAAATTATTCATTTTTAGTAGGTGTCAATCTATATGGTGCTTTATTCAGCAAACTAGCTCCAAGAATCAAATCCATGCAATGACTTATACTTCTCATTGGAGGTAAACATCAAGTGTATCCTCTATAACAATATCCTTATACTCATTTAAAAAATTGTAATTTCTTTTCGCACTTAGTCAATACTACTAGTTTCTAATGTCACTCAGTTACCACTAGCTTCTATCACTCAATCACTACTAACTGACACTCACTCAACACTATTTTCTGATGCTTAGCTACTACTAGCACAACTCAGTCTCCTAGGAAATATGGTAAAATAGGCTTGATGCTTCTTTGTTCCCTTTTTAAATTGCTTTCCATTAACCTTGCAAATTTTCACAATAGTATAATTAACCTCATCTAGACTTTCAATCAAAGGTAGTGATATTTTCTTTTCCCCATTCACCCAAAGAGTATATTGATTCAATTTTCCATCATGTATAGCATATCTATCATATTGCCAAGGTCTACCCCATAGAATATGACAACAATCCATAGGCATAATATCACATATAACTTCATCAAAATAATGTCCAATCTTGAATTTCACAATGCATTGTTCACTTACCAATATCTTCTACTCATCTTTGATCCATGAAACATGATAAGGTTTAGGATGCTCCAACCTCTGCAACTACAAATTTGTAATGAATTCTTCTGATACCAAATTTTTAGAACTCTCACTATTAATGATCCCCTTGCAACATTTTCTAGCCATCTTACATCTAGTCTTAAAAAGACTTCTCCTTAGGACAGTTTCCTCATCACTTCTCTTATTAAATAAGGTTCTTCTCACCATCAGATTTTCTCCAACCGCAAGTCCACTAGGAAAACCCTTAATGTCTCTTTGAATCACAATATTTTTGTTATCTTTCCCACTTTAAAAGGATATACACTCAAAAGATCTATGCCCCTCTTTACTAGATCTTAAATAATTACCACAAAAACAATCTCTAGAATAAGTGTAACCTCTTCCTTGGTAATAACCAATACCTCCTTAGTAGAAATCACCGCCTTTCCACTTGGTCTTTCCTTTATCATCATTCTTCCATTTAGATTTTTCCTTGTCTTGAATAGAATTGTTAGATCATCCACCTTCTCTATAATATATGTCTCTACCTCTCTAAAATCTACCACCTCTACCTCTTTTTCTTTGTTCATGCTTCTTTGTCAAGATCTTCTCAACTTTCAAGGCATATTGATATGCTTCTTCCATACTTTCCAAATTCAAAAATCTTATCTCATATTGAGTTCTAGATCTCAATCTATTTAGATATCTAGCAATTTTCTCAACATCATCATCCACATGTCCAGATCTAATGTCCAATCTATAGAATTCGTCAATATAATCCTTTACAGTCATGTCTCTTTGTCTCAAGTTTTGCATCTTCCTTAACAAGCTAACATGGTAATCAATAGGAAGGAACTTGTTATTTACCTTGTTCACCATCTTTGACCAAGTCCTGATCTTTTCCTTTCCTCTCCTTTATCTATTAGTTTGCAAATGCTCCCACCACAATGAGGCATGCCCTTTCAACCTTGTAACTAAAATTTTCACCATCCTATTATCAAGAGTGTTTTCATACTCAAAGAACTTCTCTATTTCAGAGATCAAATCCAACACAACATTGGTATCTAATTTTCCATCATAAGGAATAAATTCTATAGCAAGTTTTGAATTTTCCCTAGATAATGCTCTCAACAACCTTGCCTCATATTGATCTTATTAAGGTTTTGGATCAGGGTTTGGTATTGTTGCTTCATCATCACTCACATCATCAAGATGTGATCCTCTTCTCTAGATTTTCTCTAAAACATCTAACCTAGCTACAATTTGTCTTTTTTTATCATTTCCTCTACCTCTAACCATATTTACAATCAAGTTCCTGCAAGATCATAACCCCCTGCATGTTATAGGTCAAATATGTAGATCTGCCACCCTACAACCAGATTTACTTATGGTTTTACATGATCAGATCTCCATAGGGACAAACCTTAGCTCTAATACCACCTAATGTAGGATGGGATGAGCTAACTAGAGTCAAAGTCACACCCATCTATCCAAGCCACCTGCAAGAGAAACACAACAAAAAAACAACACAATAACAACAACCACATGACATAGAGGAGAAAAATGCCTTATAGATTCATCAAAATAGAAAATATAGGCCCAATGATAAGGCCTTCTAGAATACAACCAACATTGTAATTTAGATTCATTCCACAATAATAAACTTTGCATTCCCAACTTTCTTCTTCTCTTCCTACTCTACTTCCCCTTAACTTCCTACCTAAAACTCTACCAAAGACCCCTTCAAATACATACAAGGCCACAAGTTGACCTATTGCAGATACCAACTAATTAAATCCTTACATTGAATTCCAAAACAAGCCACCAATCATCTCTTATAAAATACCTAACACGAAATTAAATGTAAAGGTCGACTCCAACAAGAAACTAAACACAGACAACTCGACACATGAAGGACCAAACAAATGTTGCAATTTGGCAAACTCGACAACCAAAGGAACTCAAAAACACCTAGAAATCAAAGGAACTTGGCAACACTCAAAAACCAAAGGATAACTTAGTAGCAGCCAAGAACTCGACAAACATAGAGAACTTGGCAATGCAAACATTGCAACTTGGCAAACATGTAGGATAGCAATGCAACCCAGGGTGAGCCTACATTAATTCACACCTAAATCCCAAATGAATGAATGAATTGATGTATTGATAGCTTAAAATTACATTAAGATAGCCTTGTAGGAAAGACACTTATTAATGCATATATGATAGACATTAATAAGAAATTAGAAGTTATATATATGCCCACTACTTGATATGGAAACATGCTAGTATTGTAGTGTCTTAAGGAAACGAATATAAAGGATAACCATATTTAACACTAAGTACATCCTTATGAGAAAGATTATATTTAGAATAGTGACAAACATAATTCATTAATACTTCACCTTTAGAGGTGATGTCATTGAAGTGAATAGAAGGTGGGTTATCACTAGGATCAACATCCAAACAACAAAATATGTGCATCGAATTCAAACAATGAAAGACATGCATCAAATCAAAACATTAAAATACATACATCAAATTATAAAAGTACAAACTATTCATGTTGAAAGAATCAAAAATTACATTAATCATTAATGCTTACATTACATTTGCTTATATTTTAGATGCTTTCTAGTTTCTCACTAAATATTGTGTTGGAATATTTCTCACTAAATAATGTCCCCAAAAGGTGTAATGTCCTCAATGGGAACTTATTTATATGATTATAACTTTAATTGGTGATGCTATTATACTTTCTATTATATGGGGTAGATTTCCAAAGTCTTATCTCAAGTCACCAAGTTTAGGATTGTAATGGAGGGAGTCATATTTTCTCTAAATTGGACAAGATGCACTCACGTCCACATTCCTATCAAGAAAGGAGAAAAGAACTAAAAAATGTCCACTTTTATGGCTAAAAGGTGATGTACATTGATAGAAATTCTAAAAACACAAGACCTAATAATGGTTTTTGAGAAACAAGAACAATGATAAAGTCTGCAAGTGTAATGTATTATTTGAGGTTTTAGGTTTGCATTACTTTTGTAATAATAATATATTCTAAATGTTTAGATGTATAACAGATAAGGAAAAGTTTAAACTTGAACAAGAAGATCATAAATCATATAACAACAACATATTGGAAATGATAAACTTCTAACTTGAATAGTGATAAAGTTTATTGTTAACCAGTAATGTATCAAAGTTTCAAACTAATTACACATTGAATTAAGCCTAACAAACAAAAAGTTGATAAGAAAACAAAAAAATGATATAAATTATAAAAAATCGTGTGCAAATTGTAAAATATAGTGAATTAAAAATGTAAATAGATATAAGAAGATTTCTTGAAAATTTTGACTAAAAAAATTGAAACGCAATAAAATATCTAGGAGCATTACACACAATGAAAATGGACTAGGAAAAAATATCAAGTAAGCTCCTATATATAGCTCCAAAAATGTGTACTTGATTACTTTGAGATACTTACAATATAGAGAGATAACACACTTCTAGTGAAAATGTATTGATCAAAAGTCACATCTCTCTATAAAATGGTCATCCAACAGACATTTCACTATATACATTTAAAATTTGAATAAATTATATTTTTTTTTACTTCACAAACATGGGAGACAAAGTAATTGGGATTAAAAAGTGGGTATGAGAGCTTTGTGACATGTTGGAAATGCATGAGAATGGTCAATTTTTCATGACAAGGATAGGGTTTGAGATAAAAGTCTCTGTAGTAGGGTACTTAAATATTATTTAAATGTATTAAGCGAAAACTTGTCCAGTCTAGACATGGGAATCTATAACTTGTCAAACACAATCAATGATAGGGTGTAGACACTTGCCTAAAGTCATTTCACTTGAAGATCCCTAACAATCAAATTTATTTTCTCTCAAACTATACCATTCAAACATTTGTTTCACGGATGTCCTTCCATTTGCATTTACAAAAATTTATCATATGAACTTTAAATTTTATCAATAGCTGAAAGTACCAACATGAGTGTTTGTAGCTATAACAAACACAATACCTCTATTCTTCCCAAGGAATGCTTGAATAAATGGTTTTAAATAAATTCACGTGATTTAATAGCCTAACAGACTAAGGAATAACAATCTTAAATGATCTTCGCCAATAGTGGCATGTTGTGATGGTTAAGTTGTTGAGTTGTTATCCTTGCCATCAAGGTTCAAATCTAATGGGGATGAGATCCCCTATTTTTGGCCTCATTGGTTCATAGCTCCAAGTCAAAGAATTTACCCCTCTTTAAAATAAGAATAAAAAAAACAATCTTAAATGATCTTCATACTCAATTTGATATTAGATCTTTTGTATGAATCCTGATTAGAAAACTAATTTTCTCATTTCTCTTATCTTCATCAAATAAATGGTGCATGTTGTCAACCTTCAAGTAATTTTTATACATCCTCATAAGTTGTGCATTCTATGATAAATTTCCATTATGTATCCACTACAATCTTATTGTAGAATATGCAAGTTCTCTCTTGTTAGATCTTTCTTGGGCATCTTCCGCCTACATGTCTTGCACCTAAGATCATGCAAAACTATCCTTAACTATGCAACTAATAAGCTTTATTTCCCTTAAATAGCTACCCCTAAATATGTTTTTTCACCATGTTTTACAAGTTGGGTTAAACTATTTTATGCAATATGTATTTTCCCTAATGTAAATAGTTTACATGAAAATCCTAAATTGTTTTTTCTTGCCTTTTCAAATCTCCCAATATGGATACCTTGTGACTCAGCACTTCCTTTTTTCCATCCCTACATATATTTTCCAGGAAGATTGGCCTACCATTCTAATATAGATTTGCTATATTCCCATCCACATACATTGAATAAGCAAAACCAAAAAAGGTGAAATTCAATTTAAATATCCTCTAGACATAATACATTTTTCTCATGCTTGGATTTTTTTACTCCAATTATAGTCTTCCATCAGATGAAAAACTTCATTCTTGTAGTTAGCTCCTATGGAAGACCTATGGAGACTTCATGTGGTAATCTCCCTTCCACCATTACAACTACATCCTTTTCTCTATATTGTAGAAGGAAACACATTATGGAAGGCCTATGGAGAATTCATGTAGTAATCTCCCTCCAACCATTACAACTATAGAATTCTTACTTATTTTGATTATGAATGAATGATTTTGATAGAACTAATTTGATTTCTTTTAGAATCATTCAATATTTTTACACCTGCAATGTTGGACTAAAATTATTTATTTTTAATGCAAATTGTAGGTTGAGTTGAAATCAATAGGTTGTAGTTGTGAAAATCATAGGTTTTCCTTCAAGCAAGCATTGATTTATTTCCAACTTCTATGAGAAAATGTGTATTGATGTCACATTTTGAGTTGTGATCATAGGCTTCTTTAATTAGAATCTACTATGAGTTTGAATAATTGTTGAAACTTCTCACTAGTTTGGTAAGGAAGTGGATTACATACAACCACATTAGTGGCTGGTTGGAATAGTAGGCGACTACATCATCTCAAATGATGATATGTGTTGACTAAATGATGAGTATATGTACTAAGTACTCCAAAATCATCCATTTCATACCTTCACCTATACACAATGTCTTTCTATTTTCTTTCTACTCACATGCCCATTTCATTTCATATGGTTATCTGAAAATTCTATCATTTAATTTCATTTCACTCTCATTGTGGTTTTTTAAATTTCTTATTTTGGTTTGTGAGATTTTGATTTATAAAAATGTGTGGTATTTGATGAGAAATATCTAGATTTTCCCACTACATAAATGTAGATCACAAGGGCATGGCAAGAGAAAAATATATATATTACATCTCCACAATCAATGTATAAATTATCAAATCACAAGGGCACGATAAGAGATTCAATGCAAAAAATAATAAAGTGTCATGCCTTGTTTGTAGACTTGTCTTGCCACACATTCTCTTCCTCCTCCTACTTTGATACGCAAATTAAGTATTTTTTGCAGAATGAATAAAGAATGTCTTCTTTTAAATTAAAAAAAACTCATGAACCTGAGATTATTGCAATGTCGACAACGTCAAAGACACTTCAAAATAAATGCAAAAATTACATTCAAATGTCATTTTCATCACAAATTGGCCTCTAATTTTTTAGTGTTTGTTTATGTAATTAAAGCACTATCTCCAATTAAAGGTCACTTGTGGAAGCACACTCACAAAAAGATGTCATGCATTCCAAATAAATTTCATATTTAAACAAGACACAATGCTTGATTTACATGTAAATGCATAAAAGTAAACAACATCAATAAAAAAAAGTCACACCTTACACATGTGCATTAGGGGAAGGCTTTGAGGAGTCATCATTTTGAAAAAAAAAAATTTGCCTTCTTTGTATGTGGTGCAAGCATTTATGAGTATTATTTTGGCTTGTAATTTTTTTACTAAAAGAGAGGTAAAACTTTATTAAAACAAAATGAGATACAAGAGGGAGATCTCAACTAGGAGCTCTATCCCTACAAACAAAATCATTGAACTCGGTAGCTATTCGAGGGCATAATTGCCCCATATCCATAATATTCCAATCTTGCACATGATTAGAAGCCCAAACAGCCAAACAATCAGAAACTCCATTCCATTCTTGAGGAATATAAGTAAACTGAATAGACTCTATAGATCTACACAAGAGGAGAATCTAATTCAAAACTAAAGCTAGGTGCCAACTAACATCTGCAAGTGCCTTTGAAGTAAGAAAGTTCACAACCACTTGGGATTCGAACTAACAAATAATCTTACACCATCCTCTCAGACAACATCGTTCCACAACATGTTAAATTGTCGAAACCTCCATAAGATTGTTAGTATGGCAAGACTTATGCACTTAAAAATGAAATTGGACCTCACCAAAGATGCAATGAACCACTCCCCCAATACCATTAGGACTAGGATTCCCCTAGGAAGAACCATCAGTGTTCACTTTTAGAGCTCCAAACAAAGGAGGAGACTAATTCCCCTCATGATTCACCTATTACTTCACCTATCACCTAATTTGTTTAGGAAAAGTAGAACATTTGGCCTGTAGCCACTGGGGCCCATTCATGAAGCTAAAAATTGAGTAGATTTCAAATGGTAAGTTTACTAGGAGCCATGCCTTTGTCTAACACACAATTAACCTAAATTGTCTATAGCAAAGAATGAGTAATCTTACACCAAAGTTGCATGACTCCAATTTGAACATCTTGAAATATTTGATAGTTCCTCTATAGCTAGATATTCCAAAGAATAAATGAGGGACCAGAAACCCACACAACATGAAAAGGACAAGCATTAGAGGGGGCACTCCCCAAGAGAACCCAAAAATAAGACAAGGAAGAAATGTGTCAAAAAGGTCTACCTCAATCATTCCACCAAAGGTGTCAAATATAGATAGAATAACTAATTTGATTTAGGATTTATTAGTTTAATGACTTAATCCTAAAAATCAGATTTAAATTCCCAATCCATGTAGTAATTGCATGGTTATGTATCTTAAACCATTGAAATTATAGAGAAGAAGAATCAAGGATTGATACAGAGGAATTCTAAACAATTATGTAAAGTTAATTTTATGCTTTTACTAAAGCAAATTAACGTAATTGAAATGCAGAAAAGAATAACACATAACTCAACTAATTGAAAGAGGAATGAGAGAAGAGGCACAACACAATTTGATCTTGGAGTTTTCCTTGTCAGGACTACGTCTCTGAGTCTAGCTCCAACTAGTGGACTAATCCGATTAACTCAAAAAAAAGTACAATGTGTTACAAATTCAACCCCTTATAGAACAACAACATCACATGGCTCCATTGTTCGAGATGTCCTTCAGATTTTCTCTCTCCTCAATGATTTAATTGCACAAAAATCCTCAATATTCCATCAACATAATGCTCACATCAATTCCTCAAATTCCCATCAATTGGCTATCAGCTTCATAGACTCCACCAATTCTCTCAATTCTCTATTTCAATATGAACCTAGTCCCCTCTTTCTATACATAAAATTTTCCCAAAATCGCCTATAACCATCTTTTACATAATTAGACCTATTATAAATAAGGCCCCTTCAAATTACCCCTTTTCCATTTTATCGTTTTGGCATTACATAGGTTTTTTGGGGATTAAAACATTAAATAAATAACAAATAACTAATTTTAGAAGAGGCTCAGCTATCAGTTAAAGAATAAATATAAACCATTCCCTATACATAGTAAAGCCTATGCTTGCTTGGAGCAATGCCAATGAAGGTTTTGTAACAAGGGACCGGTTGGTGGTTCCAACCCCCATGCCAACTTTTAACTAGAAATGGTGGCTGTTAAAGTATTAATAGCCAAATGCATGTATAGGTTATTGAGTGGCTCGGTGGCCGTTCTTTTAGTAATCGATGATCTGGGGTTCAATTCCCCCCACTGCCAGCTACTTGCTCCCTTCAATTCAAGGTGCTGATGTGGAACCCACCACGTGTCCCTTCAATCTTTAATTGATGATGTGGAATCACCATGTCATCCTGTCAAAAAACCCGAAGGTGCCACGTGGCTTCCTTGCCATATGCATGGCACCTTAAATTTTTTCCTACAATGCCATGTTGGTGACATGTGTCACCTTTAGAGTCTACCATGTCACCATGCTGACATCACTTTATGATCATGCTGACATCATCAACCCTCTTTGGTCAAGTAAACTTTGACTGAGCATAACTTTCACGTACAAGCTTTGTTTTTGACGAAATGAACATTTTTGGAAAGCTCTTGACATGACCTTCAATTTGATGTTGACTTTAACCAATTTTGGAGAGTTCAAAATTTTTCCTTTTTGATGGCCTTTGACCAAGGTTTGACCAACCTTTGACTGGCCATATCTTGAGCATATCGACTTCTTTTTTGCCCGTTCAAGTTGCATTGGATTTAGAATTTCGAGGACTTCAATCTGATACTGATTATTGGAGTTTTGGAGATACTTCAAAATTTAGTGAAAATGTCCTCTAGATCAAGCCTCCCCACTAAAAAGAAGCTTTCAAACCTCCAAAAGTTTATTTTTACATAGAATGCAAATGAAGGCATGTTCGCCTCACTTGTCTAGTATCACCTGTGAAAATTACTAGAATTCCATCAAACACATTATGAAGAATGACATAACACTGTTAATACAACCAACCATAAATCCACCAGTTTCCACTTTTACATCCATCACCCACATAGTACCAACTAGTACAAATAGAAGCAACAAAACTAAAATAATTGATGAAATGGAAAAAGTATCAACTTTTTGGACCTCTCGTATAGAAGCATCACTAGAAAATGAACCTATCAAATCTTCTTTTACCATCACTAGCTGAAGACTTGATTCTGCTTGCACCTGATCCTCACTAGCTACTATAGACATGAGAGTCAGTTTACTGCTTAGATTTACAATCATTTTCAAATGTCCTGTATTTACAATTGATCCTATATTCTTCATGCGATGAGCTCTTATGATGTATTCAATTCCATGCTTAAAAAATTGATATTTTTTATGTTTGTTGTAGAAGATAGCTTTCCTATCATATAAATATGGGCTACCCAACACAATCCCATAGATATCAATTGGAACCACATCAAATTCAACCTCATCTATGAATTTAGATGATATTGCAAATCTTAACTTACATTGCTTAGTGACTCACGATCTATTATCATTGCAAACCCAACCTAATGGATAAGGTCTCTTATGCGACTTGGTTTCCAATCCCAACTATTTAATAATTTCTTTTGAAATTGGATTAACTTGCGATGCACTATCTACCAATGTATCAATTTTAGTGTTCTTTAAAATCACCCTTATATGAAAAAGTTGACTCCTTTTAGTATCTTTAGGAACAACATGCCTTTTAGAAGTAGAAGCATATGAAACAGCAATGGTAGAATCAACATAAGCTTTACCTTTCAAACCCATAGCCGATATTGTTGCTTCATCACTAGAATCTGATCCAAGATCTTGAACAACAACCGTAGACTTTTTCTTACCCTTAGGATCTTTAAACCACTTTGGTTTCAATTCTGGATGTAATTCCAACACTTCTCTTCTACCTGTCCTTTCTTCTAACAATGCGAACACGTAGGCTTGTCACCTTCCTCTTTCTTTATGGTGGTTGGCTTCTTTCCTTTCTTGATGCTCTTAGGGGGAGAAAATTCCTTCTTTGAACTAAAACTTACATTTCCTCTACCTGCTTCAACATGAGTTTCTTGAACACATACTTCATCAAAGTTAGAAGGACTAAACATCAATATTGTATGCTTCAAATACGAATGCATTCCACCTATATACTTTAACAAAGTATCTTTCATATAAAGAGGAATTCCAACAGTTAATGCCTTCTTCCTAAACACCTATGTATACTCTTGTATTGACTATCCTTTACCTTGCTTTAGATTTTTCCTATCGATAATGGCTTGTTGTAGATAACCCAACAGATAAAACTATTTCTTCAAAGTAGAAGTAAATTCATACCAAGATGAAATAATTTTACCATATGCAGCAAGATCATCTTAGATCTTACTCTCCCACAAGACTAATGTGGTACCTCCCATTCTGAGAGTAGCTAGCTAGCTTTTGGAAGAATCATCCAAAATCTTCTAAACCTTGCAGTACACTTCAATCTACTTAAGCTAATTATCCAATTTCTTTACATCCAATTCACCACTATATATAGGCAAATCAAACTTAACATCCAATTTTAACAAAGGCACATTAACTTGCTCAAGTTTCTTTGAAGAATAAGTGAACAAAGAAGATGAAGGAGAAAGAGGTTCAAGAGGGTCACTACCACCTTTTACTCCTTTACCTTTCGCATCTTTTGATGAGGATTTTTCTTCCTCCTTCTTCTTATCTTTATTTGCTTTCCTCAACTGTCATTCATGTCTCTCTTGGAGAAGGATGTCAACCAAAGCCTTTAATTCCACAAAAGATCTCTAGAACATTTTTGCATCAAAATCAAGAAGATTTTGTTCAGATGTCATCTCTGACTGGGGAAAAGTTCTTCTTTTCCCAATCTCTAGATTGAATTTTTCAAGTTCACCTTCTCCTTGTTTGAATCTCAACCTGGTTAACATTCACCACCTACAACTTCTCTGCAAAAATTGGCTTTGATACCAAACTTGATCTTATTTAGGATTTATTAGTTTAATGACTTAATCCTAACAATCAGATTTAAATTCCTGATCCATGCAGTAATTGCATGGTTATGTATCTTAAACCGTTGAAATTACAGAGAAGAAGAATTAAGGATTGATACAAAGGAATTCTAACCAATTACGTAAAGTTAATTTTATGTTTTTACTGAAGCAAATTAACATAATTGAAATGCAGAAAAGAACAACATATAACTCAACTAATTGAAAGAGAAATGAGAGAAGAGGCATAACACAATTTGATATCAAAGTTTTCCCTTTTAGGAATACGTCTCCAGGTCTAGCTCCAACTAGTGGACTGGTCCAATTAACTCAAAAAACAAGTACAATGTGTTACAAATTCAACCCCTTGTAGAACAACAACATGACACAGCTCCATTTTTCAGGACTAAAAACACGTCCTTCAAATTTTCTCTCTCCTCGAGGATTTAATTGCACAAAAATCCTCAATATTCCATCAACATAATGCTCACATCAATTCCTCAAATACCCATCAACTCGCTATCATTTCCATAGACTCCACTAATTCTCTCAGTTCTCTATGTTTAATATGAACCTACCCCCCTCTTTTTATACATAAAATTTTCCCAAAATGGCCTATAACCATCTTTTACATAATTAGACCTATTAACAATAAGGCCCCTTCTAATAACACCTTTACCATTTTATCATTTTGGCATTACATGGGTTTATTGGGGGTTAAAACATTAAATAAATAAAAAATAACTAATTTTAGAAGAGGCTCGACTATTGATTAAAAAATAAATATAAATTGTGCCCTATGCATAGGAAAGCCCATGCTTGGCACAATGACATTGAAGCTTTTGTAACAAGGGACCGATCGGGGATTCCAACCCCCACACTAGCTTTTAACTAGAAATGGTGGTTGTTAAAATATTAATAGCCAATTGCATGTATAGGTTATTAAGTGGCTCAGTGGCCCAACGACCACCGATTACCTTTTAGTAACCAATGGTCTGGGGTTCGATTCCCCCCACCACCAGCCAATTTCTCCCTTCAATTCATTAGTGTTGATGTGGAACTCACCACGTGTCCCTTCAATTTGTCATTGCTGATGTGGAACCACCACGTCATCCTATCAACAAACCCAAAGGTGCCACGTGGCTTCCTTTTCATACACGTCGCACCTTAAATTTTTGCCTGTAATGCCACATCGATGACATGTGTCACCTTTAGAGTATGCCATGTCACCATGCAGATGTCACCATATGGTCATGATAACATCATCAATCCTCTTTGGTCAACTAAACTTTGACTGAGCATAACTTGTTGGCATTTAGTTATTATTGCCATTAGTGACAACACTTATACATATCAATATAGCTATTGAGCTCATCACTCAGTCTATAATGTATACCGAGCATTCAGTGGTAACCTTGTACATTCATCACTTAAGTAGTTTACACTGAGCTTCGTAGTTCACACCAAGCATTCAAGTGTTAATCGAGCTAAGTATAGCTACCGAGTGAATGTGCAATCCAGCAGTGTCTATTGAGTTTACAGTGTTCACCTAGCTTCGCAATGTTTATCGAGTGATGGAAGCACAGTGCCTACTAAGTGATGAAAGCACAGTGCCTACCGAGTGATCAAAGCACAGTTTCTATCGAGTGATGCAAGAACAATTTCTACCAAGTAAAAGCAAGGTAAACAAAGGATTCAATTTTTACCGAGTGATACTATATCCATTGAGTCTCCAATGGTTACCTAGTTCAGAACTACGTCAGGTGATTAGTATGGACCGAGCCTTCACTTCTACCGAGTGCATGAAGATGTTGAGTAATGCAGTAGACACCAACTATCAGAAGGTCACCGAGTCAATTCAGTGAACCTGAGTTATTTACTATTTGGCTGACTCAGTAATATTTTGTTCACTTGTGTTTTAGCCGACCTTGTAATTGTAATTACTGGAATGGTATATATATGTAATGTATTATATCATTTTTAAGATGTATGTAATATGAAGAGTATCAAGATAGGCATGTAATGTTTTGAGAAGAATGAAAGAGAATTAGTAGAAGATCAAAGTATTCAGCAAGGTCTACAAGGAGCAGTAAAGATTCATCAGTCACAAAAGGTGATCTATACATCAAGGATCTAATCAGAAAATCAAGTTTGTAAGTAGATCCACTATTTCATCCTAACAGGTGAATCAGTTTTGTAAATCCTTTAACAGGGTAGACATAACAGTATTTGTATAAATCTCCTAACAGAGTGCATACTTTAGTGTATGTTTGTAAATCCTCTAAGAAGGTGGACCTAGCATTCATTTATGCTCCTAATAGGGCAGATCACCAGAAGTGGTCAATGCAAGCCTTAACAAGCCAACTTCATACTGCAGTAACAAAGTTTTGTGGGTATCATCCCCACCCTAGTTTTAGTTTCTATTTGGAAGGTTTCTAGTTCACCAAATCACTGTGTACATGTGTTATGAATGTTTGATCTCTCATTTATGTAGTAGATTAGATGAATGAATGGTGAATAATATATATGGTTAAAATGCTATAAATTTTTTAAAATTTTCAAGTTACTGATTCACCCCTCCCCTCTTAGTAACCTATCATATCTTGAATATTTCCAACAATTGGTATCAGAGCATTTTGGTTCTCAGGACAAAGCTTGATAGCTTGAGCAAAGATCAAGGACAATGGAGATATTCAGACTTGACAAAGCTATTGAAAATGAAAAGCTAGATCTGGAAATGGCCATGACTCAACTCAAAGAAGCAAAAGAGCATCTTTCTCAATCCTTAAAGAGAAGGAAGGAACTTGCAAGACAAATGAATGATCATCAGTATGTTGAAGAAAAGATAGAAGACCTTTTACCATCAAGCAGTTCAGATGAAGCTAATGAGGCTATCAAGGAACTCCTAGCAAAGAATGGTTTCTACAGGAACAAGTACGAACGCTTAAAAGAGAACAAGAAATCTAATCAATTAGGCTATGTGAAGTTTTGGAATAGAGAGACAAGGCAAATGAAGACTTAGAGGCAAGAAATAATCAAACTCTTCAGCATGAAGATCTTGTAAATCAACTATCTATTGCAAATGAAGAAATTATGAATCTAAAATCTGAAAATGAAATCTTGAGGAATGATCTAATCATTGAAAGACAAATCAATGAAAGCTTAAAAAGTGACTTGAGATCTGAAAGACAAATCAATGAATGGTTGGAAAATGACTTGATCACTGAAAAGAAAATCAATGAGAGAATGATGAAATCTCAAGTAGACATGACTCAATTAAATCAGAAAAGTGAGCAAAATCTTTATAGAAAAAAGGAAAAGCTAGACTTGGTTACAAGGAAGAAGGTGAAACCTCCAAACAAGGTGCCCAAAGGAATCAAACACCTACTTGCAATCACTATGGTAAGCTAGGTCACACATCAAACAAGTGTTGGAGCAATGGAAAAGGTAAATTCAATGGTAAATGCTATAATTGTAGTCAGCATGGTCATAAAGCTAATGAATGCAAGGAGAAACCAAAATTTGAAGGCAATTGTCACAAGTGCAAGAAGCATGGTCACAAGGCATTCCAATGCAAATCCAAATCATTCAATCTTGTTGAACAACTTGTTAAAGAAATCTTTGGATGGGATTACAATACCTGGTGCAGATGTCATTATTGTGGAGAATATGGACACATTGGTAAAGACTACTCAAGGCATCACTTGAGGAAAAGAGACACAATAGTAAGATGTTATACATGCATTGAACTTGGTCATATAGCTAAAAACTGCATGAATATAGGAAGAGTTGAAGATGAAAAGAAAATGAGGCAAATGAGGCAATAGTGGATTCCAAAATCTACCGAGAAAGATAGTTCAAGTGATGGCAATGTCACTCAAGAAATGGGTGACTCCATCATTTCCAATTAGATTCATAAAGGATCTGGAGCTGTATCATCAAGCTATATCCAAAGCAGTTCCAAATGCAAGAAAGTAAAATGATCAAATCAGGATTTTAGATACACAAAGATCAAAGAAAGCATATCTTTTTGCCGAGTTGCATCTACTGAGGAAAGTCAATTATAGACCTTACCGAGCTAGGTTGGGAATAACTAAAAGTTTTATTTGATCATCAAGTTGCAAGCTTCTACTGAACAAATGAATGACAGCTTGTCAAACACTATGTCATCTCATCTACCTTAGTACCAAGAATTTATGGAAAAATTTTGTCAAAAGGGCAGAATTCGATTTCATTCTTCATTGCGATTTCAGAGCTAAGAAATTTCAAGCAAATTCCAAGCAACTCCAAGTGATTTCAAGTGATTTTAAAGTGAAAAAATTGTTCATAATTTCTTACACTTACCGAGCAGCAATGGCATCCAGGAGTAGCAGCGGCACCAAGGCAAAAAGAGGTTCAGAAATGTTGGTAAAGGATATAGAATGGAAAGCTCCCAACTTCAAAATTGTTCTGGTCATTGCAGAATCACTCGATCCAAATGGAGCTCAATCACAAATTCCACCTAATGTACTTCTCATCAATGATATTCATACTCATTTCAAATGTTCTATTCAGGAAATTGGAAACCTAGAGATGGACAATGCCCTAGGAGAAATGAGTGTAGATGGCTCTCTGAAACCTGAATACAAGCATCTCGAAACCAAAGGTTTGACTCATATCTTGTATATGCCTAGAAGCTTCCAAAACAAATGAATTAGGTATATTTTGAGTTGGGTGCACAATGGGAAACTATGGTTAGAGCAGCTAGTGTTAATTACAAAGAAGATGATTCACAAAATCATGGGTCTCCCTATGCTCAACAAAGAAAAATCCACCAAAACCCTAGGTCAGGAGGAGTTACAAAAGTAAACCCTAGCCGAGTGGGATGGTAGAGGTTTAAAGGTCACCATTGTATTAGATGTCAAACTAAGATTTGGCATTCATGTCATTGCACACAAAATTTATAGCTCTAGTCGACTGAATAGTGTACCTTGTGAAGTGGTGGATTTGGCTTTTAAAATTGTAAAGAAGAACCTTGAATTTGATCTGTCAGAATTACTGTTGAGACAATTGAATAAAAATATGGATAGGGTAAGGACTTCAAAGAATAATCCTTGTAAATTTAGCTCTCTATTGATTTGTCTACTTTTCTATGTTCAAAAATTATTTTCATCAAAAAGAACAGTTGTATGGAGAAAAGACATTCCAATTTTGTATCAGATGAATGAGTTTGTAGCAGAAATGGATGAAAATTTTGATAGCATTATGGACATTTATTTTGAGGATTTCAAGGAGAGAATGAATAACAGGTTCTGTATTCCACCAAAATTAGTTGAAGACTACAGAGATGATGTATGCTTTATGGTTGACTGTGATAAGGTATACATTTAGGTAGTCAGACCCCAAGTTGCATGGGTAAAACCTCTTCCTTATGAGGTAAATATTGATGACGCTGAGGATATTATTGAAGCACTGGTGAATAAGCTAGTAGACCCAAGGCAACCAATTTTTAGAACATATGATGAGGCAAAGGCCAAAATTGAGCTTGAAATCAAGCTACCCCAGGCCATAAGAAAAGGTACAAGGAAGATAGCAAAATTAAAAACTGCTAACGGTCCTCTTATGCTTATTGAGGGAAAAGGTGAGGATGAAGAAGATGATGAAGAAGAAAGAGAAGAAGAAAAAGAAGAACATGAATTTGAAGAGGAACAGCCAAAGAAGAAAGGTAAGGTAACTATTACCAAACCTACGAAAAAGCTCACTGCAGTATTCTCCAAAAGAACCAGAAAAGGCAAGCAAGAACCTATACTGGTCAGACCTCCACCCACATTCGAGGAAAGGCTTAAGCAATTGGAAGAAGGAGCTAGAATCACAAATTTCAAAGCATTGAAATTTGAAACAAGAACTGATGCTGAGAAAATGCAGATTGAGGAACTGGTACTCAATAAGATGGGTAAATGGAAATACTCCCCAGACCAGCTTGCCTCTCAAATCTCCAAAGAACTGTTGGAGAGATTGCAACCAAGATGGGACTCAGCCACCCAAGCGGTTAAAGATATATATGAGAAATCTCTAAAGAATCTTCTACCAAGTCTCACTGGAGTAGAAATAAAGGAAGCAATGAAAAACCATGAAGGTAAAATGATGATAAGATTTCACACATGTTTGATCTTAATTAAAGACATTGAGCATGTTGTGAATGATGTAACAAACATGTGGAGAAACATCTATCATCTGCAAAATCCCAGTGAAGATCTAGTGGAGATCAAGGATGATGATAGTAGTGATGGTGATGATTTTGATAGCACTCCATTCATCATAGTTACTCTAGGAGAGCGGCATGCACTTATGGAAGAAAAAGAGGAAGAAGACAAGGAGGGAGAAGACAAGGAGGGATAAGACAAGGAGGAAGAAGCAAATGAGGAAAAAGAAGATCCAGTTAAAATTGTAGCAGAAGTGATTGCATCCCTTCCTCACTCTCCACCGAAAACTATTACATCCACTACGGAGACAGCTTCTACAAGTGAGATTGTTAGCACAATTGCCACATCAATTGCTCAATCTTCACCGGCCACCTCCCAGCTCTAGGTATTTGAAACAAAGGTGCTAAGCACTTCATCTACCGAGTTGACTATTACTTCTTTAGCTATCGAGCTAGCCTCCTCAACTCCTTCATCAACAACAAGTGTACCAGTAAGTTCCACATTTTTGTTTTCATCAGTTCCAACAAGTTCTACTATTTTGTTTCCATTAGCATCAACTATATCCACTTCCACTCCAATCAATTCTACTATGGGTACTCTACCGAGTATGATACCATTTTTGGGAAGTGTTTCAATTTTTGATCTGGTTAATACTCTTATTGGCATTCAATCCTCAAGTCCTATCCCAGTTTTTATTGCTAGCCCTTCCATCTCCACTATTGTGTCTATTCCTAAGGTCAAACTAGTCATCACAGAAGTCAAACAAAAGCATCCATTAAGACTTCTAATCACTAGAAAGGAAATTGCAAAAGATATTGACTTAGACACAAAGATAGTAATTCCCAAGATTGACTATGAAAATGCTACCATTGAAGAGATGAGGTTAGCTAGTCAACTAATAGAGATGAAAGCTATGCAAAAGCAATTAAGGTTTGAAAGGGATAAGGAATACGGAATAATTAAGAATGCCAAGAATATAATTATAAATGCTATAGGTGTTGAAGTAGAGTCTACCCAACACATTTTGATTTAGTTAGAAGAGGTTGTATAGAAATTTAGTGAGGATTCTTTTAGACAAGAAAAACTTATTGAGAAAGCTGAAAAGAAATTTGATAATAAGGTGCTAGAGCACATTGCTCAAAAGATAGCAATGAAGCAAGTTGAATTGTCAACATTTTTGGGAAATTTTGAAAATTCTTTTAATAATGCAACATCACTTTTTGCTAAACTTTGTGATGTTTCTGGCTTCACCAAAGAAATAAAGGATAAGTTAAACAAGATTGACATGATATGCAATCAAGTGCATCAAAGTTGAAGGTGGACTGCTCCTCCACAACCTCCCATCACACCAAGATTAGATATTTGGTAGATGTTCAAGCAAAATTATTGAGAGAGGAAGAAAGTATCTAGTCTACACTCATAGACATCAAGAACATGATCCTTCCTATCATGGCCACAATGCAAAAACATCTTGTACATTGCAAAACATTGGTCCAAGATCAAAACTTCTCAGTGGCTGATCACTTGATCCAATTATCGGCAGAAGTTCAAATTGCCCTCTCCACCTATCAAATTTTGCAGCAGACTTGGGATAGTACTTTTGCAACCATTCTTAAGGTACATCAAGAATTTCTATCTCATTTTGGTGTATCCATATAAATTGTATATATGCAGTCCTTTGGCATTATTGTCAAAAAGGGAGAGAGATTCAGAGGAAAGTCATCACTATAAGTGTTAGGGGGAGTTTGCACTCAATAAAGTTTGCATGTGTACATAAGTATATTTGTATATATAGCAGTTCTACAAAGATCAAGTTAGGTTGTGTACATATGTTTTGGCTTATAAGTGTTTTTGTCACTAATGCCAAAGGGGGAGATTGTTGGCATTTAGTTATTATTGCCATTAGTGACAACACTTATCTAAATCAGTATAGCTACCGAGCTCATCGCTCAGTCTATAATGTATACCGAGCATTCAGTAGTAACCTTGTACAGTCATCACTTAAGTAGTTTACACTGAGCTTTGTAGTTCACATTGAGCATTCAAGTGTTAATCGAGCTAAGTATAGCTACCGAGTGAATGTACAATCTAGTAGTGTCTACCAAGTTTACAATGTTCACCTAGCTTCGCAATGTTTACCGAGTGATGGAAGCATAGTACCTACCAATTGATGAAAGAACAGTGCCTACCGAGTGATGAAAGCACAGTGTCTGTCGAGTGATGTAAGCACAATGTTTATCGAGTGAAAGCAAGGTAAATGAAGGATTCAATTTTTACCGAGTGATATTATATCCACCGAGTCTCCAATGGTTACCAAGTTTAGAACTAGGTTAGGTGATTAGTATGGACCGATCCTTCACTTCTACCGAGTGCATGACAATGCCGAGTAATGCAGTGGACATCGAGTATCAGAAGGTCATCAAGTCAGTTCAGTGAACTTGAATTATTTACTATTTGGCCAACTCAGTAATATTTTGTTCACTTGTATTTTAGCTGACCTTGTAATTGTAATTACTAGAATGGTATATATATGTAATGTATTATATTATTTTAAAGATGTATGCAATATGAAGAGTACCAAGATAGGCATGTAATGTTTTGAGAAGAATGAAAGAAAATCAATAGAAGAGCATAGTATTCAGCAGGGTCTGCAAGGAGCAATAAAGATTCATCAGTCACAAAAGGTGATCTATACATCAAGGATCTAATCAGAAAATCAAGTTTGTAAGTAGATCCACTATTTCATCCTAATAGGTGAATTAGTTTTGTATATCCTTTAACAGGGTAGACTTAACAGTCTTTGTATAAATCTCCTAATAGAGTGCATACTTTAGTGTATGTTTGTAAATCCTCTAACAAGGTGGACCTAGCAGTCCTTTATGCTCCTAACAGGGTAGATCACTAGAAGTGATCAATGTAAGCCTTAACAGGCCAACTTCATGCTGCAGTAACGAAGTTTTGTGGGTATCATCCCACCCCAGTTTTACTTTCTATTTGGAAGGTTTCTGGGTCACCAAATCACTGTGTACATGTGTTATGAATGTTTGATCTCTCATTTATGTAGTAGATTAGATGAATGAATGATGAATAATATATATGGTTAAAATGTTGTAAATGTTTTAAATTTTTGAGGTTACTGATTCACCCCTCCCCTCTCAATAACCTATCATATCTTTAATATTTCCAACATAACTTTCGCGTATGAGCTCCATTTTTTATGAAACAAACATTTTTAGAAAGCTCTCGACAAGAACTTTAATTTGATGTCAACTTTGACAAATTTTGGAGAGTTCAAAATTTTTCCTTTTTGACATCCTTTGACCAAGGTTTGACCAACCTTTGATTGGCCATATCTCGACCATACAAACTTCTTTTTCACCCATTTGAGTTGTGTTGGATTCAAAATTTCAAGGACTTCAATTTGATACTAATTATTAGATTTTTGGAGATACTTCAAAATTCAATGAAAATATCCTCCGGATCAATAATAAAACTAGAGAAGAGATGGGAGATAGACTCCCGTCCATTACTATACAACATACAAACTAAGGACTGTCATGTCCCCAATTTTCTGGTGACAGTTCGATTTAATTAATTTAATTAATGGTTGTCCAAGGACGACTAATTAGTTATTTTAATTAAATAAATAATTATTAAATAAGTAACTTTATATTTAATAAAGTGACTTGGAGTATTTAATAAAGTCACTTAAGAGATAAGATCAAAAAAGTTCTAGAAGTCTCTGGAGAGGATGGAGAAAAAGAATAAATAGGCACCCCGGGGCTCCATTTGAATAAGGCAGTTGATTATTTCTCTTTGTGTTTTCAGATTGTGATTCAATCACAGGTGCATTGTGGAAACTTAGGGTTTCGGCAATTGTCACAATTGGCCATTGAGAACGATAACTCTCAATTGGTACGCGATTTTGAGGGTGTGAAATATCATCCGAATTATTGCAGATTGGAGGTGACATTTAGTCATTTCATCAGGAACGAAATTTGTGACCTAAGGTCAAATTTGTTGTCCGAAGAAGGAGGTTTACTATTGACAGATTTGGGGGTACTTGAGGCAAGAACGACCACGGTCCTGACTTAATACAGAACCGGTCAGCATCGTTGAAGAGATAACATTTCATGTGAGCACCTCCAAGCTTGTTTGTGCAGGCACAGGAGCATCTACCAATAAAGGGCCATTCAATTCATTTATAGACAAATCCAACACCTGAAGTGATGGTGGGATTGAGATAATAATGAGAGGACCTTGTAGCTGATTGTTTGACAAGTTCAAACTCATCAGTTCTGATGAGAATTCTCACAGCCATGATGGAAGCTGATCTTCCATAAGATTGGCATCTGATAAGTCCGGACATTTGTCACATTCCGCAGTAGGATCAGGCGAGTGCATATCACATGCATTGTTCAAGATCGCTGAAGGTGGATAGTCAGCGCGACCGGCAGAAGCATCAACGCCAATTCATTGGGAGTTATCTCGAACTCATTCCATCCACTGCAGTAGCCAAAGAGCAGATTAATTGTGAATCTGTTTGGGTCACGCGATCACATTGGGCGGAGGTGCATTTGGTCCTTCACACCAATCCGCGGGTTTGGTATCAAATCACTGTCGAATCCCTAGGAGTATCGAGGACGCGGAATGCGATTAATCTTGCAAAGGGCCGGTAGATGGTTTTAATGGACAAATCATCATTGGTGCACTTGTTTTCCTATCGGCTTCACCTGGCAATCGACGGTCCCATCTCCGACAGTTTACTTGGATCCAGAGTACTACATGACCCAACAGCTCAGTGAGGAAAGCGATGTGTACAGTTTCGGTATTGTTTTGCTGGAGTTGATTACAGCACGCCTCCCAATTGAAGGAGGGAAATACATAGTTCGACTGGTGAAGGAGGCCTTGGAAAGTGTGGGCAAGGAGCGATTTAATGATCATTGTCAAGTTACAAGCACAATACAAGAAATAAGGAAGCCGCGACAGAGGAAGAAATGGTCCATTAACCAGCGGGACATGACCACGTATTCTGATCTTTCTTTGGCAGATTATATAGAGGAGAGAAGGCACCACATCCTGTCCATTGGGTGATGACTCTGAATCGAATCCTGTTATCCAATTACCAGTGGTATCAGAGCTGAAGTATAAAGAGTTTTTTGGTGATGGAGAAAGCAATAATCTGTCAGGGTTATTTCAGTGGTATCAGAGCTGAAGTATAAAGAGTTTTTTGGTGCTGGAGAAAGCAATAATCTGTCAGGGTTATTTCAGTGGTATCAGAGCGGTTTTCTTGCCATCCTGTGGGGTGAGAACCAAATTACATGAGTGATCAGCACTCTACTTCAACCAAGATGGACAGGTACAGCACAAAGTCTCCAAGGACACAATCTCGGACAAGTAATAGACGTAGTATTCAGAGTCAAAATTGTGGAAAGGAGGACTATTCAGACATTCAGGATGAGCTCAGAAAGATCAAACATAACATGTCTGAACTGTTGGTTAAACACCACCGTATGCTTGACAGGCTGTCCGTCCCAGCTAGGGTGAGTAAATCAACTGGATTCCATTTTGGCAAATCTTCTCACGAAGAGTTGATAGATACAATGAGAGATGCTACTAGGAACCTTAATGAGGAGTTCGAGAAACAAGTGTGCAACCAGTCAGAGGCTTCAGTTCGGTCACAGGAAGAAGCGATGAAGGACATTACTCTGATGGATAGTAACTGTCAACCTGACACTCAAGTTGAGACAATTGAATACGAGCTTTCCAAAGGTGATGTCTCATGTACTCAAGGTAGTTTGGTTCCGACAAGCAATGATTTCAGTGAAGTGAGTTCAGATGACGATGAAGATGTCATTGTGCATGGTGATGAGATACCTGGAGAAAATGAGCAGACATCGAGCATTCATGATTTTGCTGAGAGAGAGTACCAGGCTCAGTTAGATGCTTCGTCACATGAGGATGAAATTGGCGGTACTTCACATGATTTGTCCAGCCAGCTGAAGGTGAGCAAAGATAGTATTGTGGCTTCTTTATCTCATCATGATAGGATGCGGGAGATGTTAGAAGCGCACATCCAGATGATTCAGTTACAAGGAAGACCTAAGGGAGTTCAGGCAAATTCTTCCTGCTGTGACTTACATGCAATTGGTGAAGGGATGGGGATGACGAAGTTGAGCTATTTGCATCTTCTATCAGACCGTGACTATCTTCTTCACCTTACCAAAGATTATTCAGATGCCTTGAGGAGGAAGGAGGAGGAAGTTGTCAAGCTTTCTTGTGAGCTTGAGGACACTCGAGCAACTTTGGCATTACAGGACTGGGAGAGACATGGGAATGAGCACAACATGGAGCTGAGCTTAAGTTCATCTTGCACTCAGTTTTTGACAGAAGAGGGATCATATATGGTAGCTGATAATGTTACGAGTTCATCTTGCATTCACATCCAGGATACAAGGACAATGGCAGACAGGTATGTGAAGTTAGCTGGTATTGGTCACATTACTCAGGTAAGTAGTTTGCTTGAGTTACCAGTTGTTTCTTGCATATGGATTCGGAAATGTTTCAGCAGCATTTGGGATTCAGTCAACCGAAGATCTTTAGCACTTTATGATAGCCATGATTGTTTGAGAACTATCATGGATTTGATTAGCAGAATATACGGTGTTATCTTTCCTTGTGCCAGCAGAACATCCGATGTTGGTATTAGTTTTTATACACCGTTGTTGGGTTTGGTTCATATTTCCAGTCGACCGTTCTTGCTGGAAGGTGTTGAAGATTTTTCATATTTGCTAGTGTGTACGGATGAGTCCCAGGATCATTTTGGCCTTGATGACATCCAGGAGAATGAAATGGACAGTTTTGAAGACACAGTTTCTTTGACAGTTTCTTTGGGTACAGAAGAGCTTGATAGCAGAACTACAAATTTTGACACCTTGGATATTGATATGGACCCTGGAGATGATTCACGAGATATGGATGTTGATATGAGTTTTGAAGTAGATTCGAAAAATATGGATGGAAATAATCCAGAGACTAGTGTCTTTGAAGACATTCCCCCAGACAATGTGTCAGAAGGAGTTTATAGAAGACAGTCTAGTCAAAGCCATCATGTGGTTAGCCAGTTGAAAGTTAGTGAGCGAGACATTGCTATCGCTTGTGAGCATTTTGATACTGCTCATCAATTATTGGTTGTTACTGGTTGGGGTTCTTCTATGACAGATGAGTCCAGCGGTGGTTACTTTTGTTTGGCAGAGATTCATGCCTTGCATGAAGCTGTTCGGATTTTGAAGCAGGATTATTTACGATTGGTAGCCGACCGTGATAACTTGGTTGAGTGGGGGAGCACAGCATATGAGGCACTCTTGGATCGTGAAGAGGAGGTGAGTGAGCTTTCTCAAAAGCTCCTAGCGACTACTGAGGCATTAGAGGACACACATCGAGATCTACAGAAGTCACAGTTTCAGTTGAAGGAGGTGACCGTGGAGTTGGAGCATTTGCGGTCAAAACCAGCCCCAGACCCAATTCATTTGACTACTGAGGTAGATGACGGTAAGTACACTCCTACAGTTGTTTTTGAGGAGCTTATTGTTGAGACTGACATACATGTTCAGGGTTTGGAAGAAGTTGGTCTTAATGAGTTTGGGATACCAGTTGAGTCAAGTCTCCAGATTGATTCTACTCAGATAGTTGATAGTGTGGTACAGTTGAGTACGCCATCCTTACAGGAGGACCCGATGTGGTGTAAAGGGGAGTATGTAAATGTTTCCTCATATAATTTTTACTACACTGAATCGTTTATGGAGTATTTGTTGGACAGTGCATGTGTTCATTTGGACTCGCATGAAGTGACAGAAGGTGTTCTCATCCATGATACTAGTGTTATTTGCAGATTGGTTGAGAAGATTATAGGGGTCCTTTCTACTATGCTACCTCACAGGGATCTCGAGAAGGGGTTTGTTGAGCAGAATGCAAGGGATCCTATCCGACCTATAGTCACTCGGAGTCAGAAAATGGAGCCATATGTTGATTACCAGTTCAGTGATGATGAGCTAGCAGCAGAATTTGGAGGTTCTTACCGGCATTATACGGTAGGGTACGCTCATCATTTCTCTTTTGACACAGAGGTAGAAGATTTTATTTCACGCAGATGTAGATTGGCTCCAGTTTCTTATCATCCATTAGGGAATAGATTGGCACCATCTTTTGACGATAAAACTGGTAGTAGCAAGTTACTCGGCTTGCCGCATCGACTCGCCTGGAGCAGTTTTTCAGAGATTGAATTTGATGGCAGTAATTCAGGTACCTATGGCTGTTGCCATATCTACAATGCAGTTGGGTGCAGGTGTCATTCTGACAGAGGCTTGAGTTTTGATAAAGTTGATGTTTCAGTTGGCTTGAGTTTCGCAGAATGGTTTCTTCTACTGACATCAACAGTTGGTTTTCAGATAATTTCATCAGAAGTGTCAGTTGTTTGGATGTTGAGTACAGTTTCTCAGCTACTGGTATTGGTGATTTCTCCACGGGAGTATGACGAGGATTGGGATGATACACAGATTTACATTTGGGATCCAGGAAGACTGATTGGTTCATGGTTCAGCCATTGCTTGGGGACAAGCAATTTCAGGAAGGGCGGACTGTCATGTCCCCAATTTTCTGGTGACAGTTCGATTTAATTAATTTAATTAATGGTTGTCCAAGGACGACTAATTAGTTATTTTAATTAAATAAATAATTATTAAATAAGTAACTTTATATTTAATAAAGTGACTTGGAGTATTTAATAAAGTCACTTAAGAGATAAGATCAAAAAAGTTCTAGAAGTCTCTGGAGAGGATGGAAAAAAAGAATAAATAGGCACCCCGGGGCTCCATTCGAATAAGGCAGTTGATTATTTCTCTTTGTGTTTTCAGATTGTGATTCAATCACAGGTGCATTGTGGAAACTTAGGGTTTCGGCAATTGTCACAATTGGCCATTGAGAACGATAACTCTCAATTGGTACGCGATTTTGAGGGTGTGAAATATCATCCGAATTATTGCAGATTGGAGGTGACATTTAGTCATTTCATCAGGAACGAAATTTGTGACCTAAGGTCAAATTTGTTGTCCGAAGAAGGAGGTTTACTATTGACAGATTTGGGGGTACTTGAGGCAAGAACGACCACGGTCCTGACTTAATACAGAACCGGTCAGCATCGTTGAAGAGATAACGTTTCATGTGAGCACCTCCAAGCTTGTTTGTGCAGGCACAGGAGCATCTACCAATAAAGGGCCATTCAATTCATTTATAGACAAATCCAACACCTGAAGTGACGGTGGGATTGAGATAATAATGAGAGGACCTTGTAGCTGATTGTTTGACAAGTTCAAACTCATCAGTTCTGATGAGAATTCTCACAGCCATGATGGAAGCTGATCTTCCATAAGATTGGCATCTGATAAGTCCGGACATTTGTCACATTCCACAGTAGGATCAGGCGAGTGCATATCACATGCATTGTTCAAGATCGCTGAAGGTGGATAGTTAGTGCGACCGGCAGAAGCATCAACGCCACCGGCAGAAGCATCAACGCCAATTCATTGGGAGTTATCTCGAACTCATTCCATCCACTGCAGTAGCCAAAGAGCAGATTAATTGTGAATCTGTTTGGGTCACGCGATCACATTGGGCGGAGGTGCATTTGGTCCTTCACACCAATCCGCGGGTTTGGTATCAAATCGCTGTCGAATCCCTAGGAGTATCGAGGACGCGGAATGCGATTAATCTTGCAAAGGGCCGGTAGATGGTTTTAATGGAAAAATCATCATTGGTGCACTTGTTTTCCTATCGGCTTCACCTGGCAACCGACGGTCCCATCTCCGACAGTTTACTTGGATCCAGAGTACTACATGACCCAACAGCTCAGTGAGGAAAGCGATGTGTACAGTTTCGGTATTGTTTTGCTGGAGTTGATTACAGCACGCCTCCCAATTGAAGGAGGGAAATACATAGTTCGACTGGTGAAGGAGGCCTTGGAAAGTGTGGGCAAGGAGCGATTTAATGATCATTGTTAGGTTACAAGCACAATACAAGAAATAAGGAAGCCGCGGCAGAGGAAGAAATGGTCCATTAACCAGCGGGACATGACCACGTATTCTGATCTTTCTTTGGCAGATTATATAGAGGAGAGACGGCACCACATCCTGTCCATTGGGTGATGACTCTGAATCGAATCCTGTTATCCGATTACCAGTGGTATCAGAGCTGAAGTATAAAGAGTTTTTTGGTGATGGAGAAAGCAATAATCTGTCAGGGTTATTTCAGTGGTATCAGAGCTGAAGTATAAAGAGTTTTTTGGTGCTGGAGAAAGCAATAATCTGTCAGGGTTATTTCAAGGACCCCTAGAACCCATGCTTGCAAATATTATCCCACGTAAGACACTTTATGGACCACCAACCACATGGAAAAATTACATTTGGACCAAGAAAAATTATTCCAAACTTGTTTCCACCATGACACCTTAGCATCTCCAAAAAATTATCTAATAATCTCATGGTACCCAAAAAAAAATAAAGTATTTACTGGAGAAGCTACCCCCCAAGCCAAAACATCTCATCCCTCCAACAAGAAATACTTTGGTGTAGGAGCACCTAGTCAAAGCCTCTCTTTCTCAGTTTGATTTCTAGTTGGATTTTTGGCTTGTAATGACTCTGGCCAAGTTAGAAGTGTGAGTGAGTTTGGACCTTTTCAAGCTCATCTCTTTGTTTGAGTTGTTCCAAGGTGAAGTTTCCCTCCTAGATGGTTTTAGTGTGTTTGTGAGTGTATCTTATGTTAGGAGTCATGGGTCTAGGACCATAAAAGCATGAGGAAGGTATGGTTTGTAAATAATCTTCTCCTCCATGATTTTTTTATATAATATTGCATGTATTGGGCATCCTACCATGCCATTTGAAGAATGAAAGGGAGAAGATGTCAAAAAGATGGCAACTGTGGAAAAGTTGTCAATAAGGAAAAAATGGAAAAGATCATGCAAATTGATGTCTTAGAGGCTAAATCATGCCTAGAAATAATTAATGGATCAAAGTAGATAGGTTTGGAAGTTCCCAATAAAAGGAAAGAAAAATTTCTCAAAGATGCAAAAAAGGTTGTCAAAGTTGTGGAAGTTTTGGGAAAGTTGCTTGACAACTTTTTGACAAAAAGTTGAAAAGTGCAAGAAAGAGGTTGGTGGTTAGTCCAACTTTCTGAAACCTCTTTGGGAGCTTATAAAACCTTGAATAAACACATCCCAAGGGTTGTAAAATATAATCAGCAATTTTTCACAAATAGATCCACGATTTCTATTTTAGTTTTAATAGTTTTTCAAATTTTTTTCTTGCTTGTACAGAATAATGGATGAAGATTTCACTCTAGTGTTGGATTTTTTTGTTCATGTTGTCATAGTAAATTTCCATTTAGGTTTTAATTTTGTAGGTATTCACTTAAGAAGGTTTTGAAATTCATTCATAAATTTCCAATGTGTTGATTCAGTTTTGACTCTATTTGCAATAATGGCTCCCCCATGATTTCCTAATGTGAGTTGTTCATGGATTTAGGGGAAATGGGAGTGGATCCTATGTACATAGTGTAAATATTTTTTGGGTCCTTCGAAATTTTGTTAAGAAATTTAAATGTGATGTCCTAGGAAAGTCTTTGATACTTGGTTAGGTGATCACAGTAGAGAAAGGAAGGATTCGAGGTTTAAATTTGGGGAATGCTTCAAAAAAAGTGTTGTAGAAGAAGGAGGGACGAGTGATGTCACTATATGCCAAAGCAGAAGGCTCCATGATAAGTTTTTTTGATGGGATGATCAGGCCCTAGTCATCCCTACCATACATGTTATGAAACCCTTAAATATAGGCATAAAAGTTTATTTTAGGTGTACGGATAGCTTGGAAACCCAAGACCCAAAAAATCCTTTAGTTTTGCCAAAAGGGTACTTGAAACCATATTTTATTTTCCACCTTATTCAAAGAAAATTAGGATTGAAGTCCAAAAACTCAAGTTGTAGGGTTAATTCTAGTAGACCTAGTTTTGGCAGTTTTGGAGTATGCGTAAGGAACTTGAAGGAAACTTGTGAAACTTGTGTTTAGAAGTATAGGAGAAGCCTAATATCACTTTTAAGATCCCCTCACTCTACAATTTTTAGAAAAAGGATCAAGAAAGACTAAGGAAGGAAGTAGTAAGTAGTTATAGGACAGGGTAGAGATCCTTTATAGATTATGGAATAAAAGGAACCCTAATAGGCTAAGATAAATCCTGAGCACTTCCTTGAGAAATTAGGGACTAAAGGAGCATCCTACCCTAGCATTATACCACACTCCCTAGAAGCCAAAATTCTAGAAAACCCCTGGAAATCCTCTATGGATCCCCAAGAGGCTAATGTAAAGAATTCTTCCATTTATAGCCAACAAAAAGACCCAAGTGATAAAAAGTCTTATAATGAGCCATCATATCTCATCCAACATTAAGAAAAAGAATCATAGAGGGTCTAAAGATGAGAGAACATGGATATGATAGGAGGGTTTGCATCCCAAGAATCAATCTAGAACAAAGCCTCCCTTACATATCTAGAAAAGGCCTCTCTTAACGAAATAAGCACCCTTCTTGAGAGTATGTCATACCATAGAGCCCCAACCTTCCAAAGGAAGTGAAAAAATAGAGGAAGTATTAGCACCACTAAAATACTTGTAAGTGATTATGCAGGCCCAAAGTTGATTTTGTCTAGAGAACCATCGCTAATAAAGCTTACTAGCCAAAACTTGGCTACTCAATATAGAAGAGCATGTTGGAATTTACAAGTGGGAAGATTTACTTATGAGAGGTGGGGGGTGTGGGTGGGATGTGAATTAGAAGTAAAAAATTTTAACCTCTAAAACTTTTAACTAAGATTATTCACATGCATCTAACTCATCTAATAAACATGAAAGTAAAGACATGCATGAAAATAGATAACACAAGATTTTGGTCACCCAGAAACTCTCCAAAATGAGAAAGTAAAACTAGAGTGGGGATGACATGTTAGTTTGTGGTGACTAATCAGGAAAGTACTATACATACTTAATAAATTCTTTGGGGTTTGAGGTAGTACCCCAAAAAAAAAAATTGGGTCTGACGTTGTGGCCAACATATGGCTGACATATGGCCGACATGTTGCAACCCTAAAGTGGCATAAAATTACTTGTATAAAAGGGCTTAGGCTTAGGTATTTTCATTATGTTGTGATGTGAAATTGGTTCTTGTGGTGGTATTGAGCTGTAAGGGATTATAGATTGTAATCAGGCTATAATTACTAGATCATAATAATATCAGACTTGATGTTTGGTGGACATAGCCCAGGAATTGATGAACCATGTTAAATCTTGGTGCCTTGTGTTCTTTTTTGTGTAATCTATTATTTTTTGTTATTAGTTATTTTGCATATAATTTTTATTTTCTATCTGTGGTTTAATCCTAACAAGTGGTATCTGAGCGAGGTTGTTTTTCAATCATGCTCTATAGGAAAGTCACACATGGGAGTCTCACGGTTGAGTGGGAGCAATGGAAGATAAGGGTAAGCTAAGGGTTGACAAGTTTAACAGGTAGAACTTTTAGTTATGGAAGATGCAAATGGAAGACTATTTATCAAAAGGATTTATGGAAGCTATTGGAAGGCAAAACCAAGAATCAGGGATCTATGTCAAATGATGAATGGGATCTTTTAGATAGAAAGGCACTCGAAAGTATTTGGTTATGCTCGGTACCATTAGTGGCATTTAATATTACAAAAGTGAAGACAACAGAAGAATTGATGCAAATCCTAGTGAAACTATATGAAAAGCCCTCCGCTTCAAACAAGGTATTTCTCATAAAGCATTTATTTAATATGAAAATGGTAGAAGGTGGATTAGTTGTAGATCATTTAAATGAGTTTAATACTATTACTAGTCAGTTATCTTCTACAAGTGTCAATTTTGATGAAGAAATCAGGGCTCTCTTGATTTTTTGTTCCTTTCTTGAAAGCTGGAATGACTTGGTAATGGCTATGAGTAATTTTGTTCCTCGATCCAGTACCCTAAAATATGATGATGTGATCGGTGTTGTTTTGAGAGAGGAAACTTGTAGGAAAACCTCAGGTGGATCTACATCAGGAAGTGCTTTGAATGCACAAAGAAGCGGTAGAATGACAAAGAGAGGAAGTAACTTTGGAAATTGTGGGATATCAAGAGGAAAGTCAAAGGGGAGGAGGTCTTAATCGAGAGGATCAAATAACTACTAGTACTGTGGGAAATTAGGGCACAAAAAGAAAGATTGTTGGAATTGAAAGAAGAATAAAGGAGATAAACCAGATGGAGACAAGGAGGCAAATGTGGTAAGTGACAAATCCAAAGAGGATACTTTGCTTCTATCTTTACAAAGTGTTAATGATTCATGGGTTTTAGACTCTAGTGCTTCATTTCATGCTATACCTCATAGAGGTTATTTCATTGATTATGTCTAAGGGGATTTTGGACTTGTTTATTTAGGGGATAATAAACCCAGTCAGATTTTTGGAAAGGGAAAAGTTAAGATTAAGTTGTAGAATGGGAATCATTGGCTACTACATGAGGTAACACATGCTCCAAGCCCGAGTACGAATTTAATTTCAGCAGGGCAACTCGATGATGAGGGTTGTGTAGTTACTTTTAATGATAAAAATTGGAAAGTTTCAAAAGCTTCCCTTGTAGTAAATAAAGGTGTGAAATTAGGCACCTTATATCTTTGTAAATGTCATATTGTTCCTTCTACTTTAATTGTTTCAAAGAAAAATGAATGTTCAAGAATAATTGTTGCAGTTGAGCAAGGAAAACAAATAGCTACTGTAAATTCTGATACAGCACTGTGGCACAATAGACTTCGGCACATGAGTGAGAAAGGTATGAAAGTACTTCATTCAAATAAAGTTTTACCAAGTCTAAATGTGTTAATATGGATTTCTGTGAAAGTTGTGTGTATGGAAAACAAAAGAGAGTGAGTTTTGTAAAGACTGGAAAGGAAAACAAAAAGGAGAAATTAGAGCTTGTGCATACCGATGTATGGGGACTGGCTCAGGTATCTTCCCTTGGTGGCTCTCATTATTATGTTACATTTATTGATGATGTAACTAGCAAAGTATGGGTTTATTTCATTAGACAAAAATCTGATGTATTTCAAACTTTTAAGAAATGGAAATGCTTGGTTGAAAATGAGACTGATAAGAAATTAAAATGTCTCAGATCTGATAATGGTGGTAAGTATTGTAGTCATAAATTTGAAGATTATTGATCCACTAATGGTATTCATAGATAGAAAATTGTTCAAAGGACTCCACAGGAAAATGGTGTGGTGGAATGTATGAATAGGACTATAATGGAGCATACAAGGAGCATGAGGTTGCATGCTAGGTTGCCCTTACACATGTGGGTAGAGGTTGTCAATACTATTGTATATTTGATTAATAGAGGTCCCTCTACTCCTTTGGGCTATGGTATTCCAGAGGAAGCATGGATTAGTAAGAAGGCGAGTTATTCTTTTCTCAAAACCTTCGATTGTGAAGCATTTTCTCACATAGATTTTGAAAATGAAACCAAGCTGGAAGCTAAGCCAAAGAAATGTGTATTTGTTGGATATGGCATTAATGAATTTGGTTATAGGCTTTGGGATTTTGCAAATCAAAAAATTATAAGAAGTAGAGATTTCATATTCCATGAGAAAGTGTTGTACAAAGATCTATTGCAGCAACATGAGAAGAAAGAAGATGATTATGTAGTGCTGGATGATACTCCAAAAGCTGATGTTCCAACCATTCCTCATGATGTGCAATAACTGCAACCACAAATACCACACACACCAATGCATGTTAGATGATCAACATAGCACATTAGATCTCCAAAAATATTTTCTCCCTCTTTGTATTTTATTTTATTAACAGATGCTAGTGAACCTGAATGTTATGATGAAGTTGTGCAAGTGGATACTAGGATTCAATGGGAGTTTGCAATGTAAGACGAAATGGACTCTTTGCTAAAGAATTAGACATGGGATTTATGTAAGTTGTTTACAGGTAAAAGAGCTTTACAGAATAAGTGGATTTATAGGTTGAAAGAAGAGGAAGAAGGTAAGAAAATATTTAAAGCCAACTTAGTTGTAAAAGGATTTGCATAGAAAAAGGAATCAATTTTGATGAGATATTTTCTCCTGTTGTTAAGATGACTTATATCTATATTGTTTTAAGTATTGTGGCTACTGAAGATTTGCATTTAGAGAAGCTTGATGTTAAAACAATCTTTTTTCATGGTGATTTGGATGAAGAGATATATATGGTTCAGCCAGAGAGATTTACGGTCAAAGGTAAGGTGAACTTCGTGTGCAAATTAAAGAAAAGTTTATATGGCTTGAAGCAAGCACCTCGGCAATGGTATCTAAATTTTGATAGTTCTATGCATGAGCATGGCTATAACAGGTTTCATTTAGATCATTATGTTTATTTTAAGAGGTTGGATGATGATAGCTACATTATTTTATGTTTATATGTTGAAGATATGCTTGTAGCTAGGTCTAACATGGATCATATTAAGGGGTTGAAATTCTAATTAGCACATGCATTTTCTATGAAGGATTTGAGGGCAAAAAAAAAAATCCTTGGTATGAAGATTTGTAGAGATAGGAAGAACAGAACATTGGCGCTATCTCAATTATGTGGAGAAGGTGTTGCAATGTTTCTCTATGGAGAATGCTAAAGCTATCAGCACACCTTTACCTAGTCATTTGAAGTTGACTAAGGAGATGTGTCCCAAGACGCAAGAAGAGGAGGATAATATGTCCAAGGTACCCTATGCTTCAGCTATAGGAAGCTTGATGTATGCTATGGTATGCACTAGGCTAGATATTGCACATGCAGTGGGAGTCGTTAGCCGGTATATGAGTCATACAGGAATTGAGCATTGGAATGCAGTCAAATGGATTCTCATATATCTAAGAGGAACATCCAATAAGTATTTACACTTTGGAGGTTGTAATATTGATGTAAAAGGCTATGTTGACTTAGATTTGGTAGGGGATATTGATACCAGGAAAAGTACTACAAGTTATGTCTTTACTATTGGTGGGGCAGTCATGAGCTAGGTTTTTATCCACTATAGAGGTAGAGTATGTTGCTCCTACCAAGGTAGCCAAGGAGATGATATGGCTTCAATTCTTCTTGGAAGAATTGGGACATCCTCAAAAGGATAATTATTTGTTCACAGATAGTCAGAGTGCCATTCATCTTGCAAAGAATTTAGCTCTACATTCAAAGACAAAACACATATAGTTGTGAGACCATTTCATTCAATTAGTTTTGGAGGATGGACAGTTAAAGCCAGACAAGATACATATAGATGACAATCTAGCAGATATGTTTACTAAGGTAGCAACAAGGGAGAAGCTTAACTCCTCTTTAGCTTCTTCTAGACTGAACATGAATAAAAGAATAGCAGAGTCCAAGGTGGTTTGATCTAGTGGGAGCCTCATGGCATAGCACCATAGCTACAGGATCATTCTCCAAGTGTGAGATTGTTGTTTAGTGTGGAGTGTAATCATTCCCCATGTGGGAGATTGTTAGTTTGTGGTGACTAATAAGGAAAGTACTGTATGTACTTCATAAATTCTTTGGGGTTCGGGGCATCACCCTAAAAAAATAAATTTTGGGTTGTGGTTGACATTGTGGCCAACATATGGTTGACATGTTGTAACCCTAAAGCAACATAAAATTACTTGTATAAAATGGCTTACAGTTAGGTCTTTTCATTATGTTGTGATGTGAAATTGGTTCTTGTGGTGATATTGAGCTATCAGGGATTATAGATTGTAATCAGGTTGTAATTACTAGATCGCAGTAATATCAGACTTGTTGTTTGGTGGACATAGCCCAGGGATTGGGTGAACCATGTTAAATCTTGGTGTCTTGTGTTCTTTTTTGTGTGATCTATTATATTCTGTTATTGGTTATATTTGCATGTAATTGTTATTTTCTATGTGTGGTTTAATCCTAACTAGACACCCACAAATTATCACTGTAGCAATGTGTAATTGATTAAGGTTACAAAGTTTGACCACTTCCAATGGTCTACCCTATGAAAGACCTACCCTATTAAAGGCTTTTCACCCTATTAAAAGTGACCTAGTTAGAGGATTTACAAACACTCACTTGGAATGTTACCCTATTAAAATTTATCACCTTGTTAAAGGTTTACAACATGGCTTCTAAACCAACGTATCTCCATAGGATTTTCATTCCTAATACAGTGGCTAGAAAGTATTAGAATGTGTTGACCTGATGACTTACAATCTTCAATTGTTGATTCTAGATCCTTGTTCTGCTCAATCGGATTTGATCCTTCCTAATCTAATATGTCTTTGCTCAAAATGTTGATGCTCTATTCTAAACAACTTGATCTTGCAATGTTGTTCTTCCTCTAAGTCTTTATACCCCTCTGAACTTCATTAGCATTCTCCCATACACTCTCTCACACACAAACAAATTATGGGGTATCGACCTCCTTATAAAGGCTTCAAAGACTTAGGGTTAGGTATGAATCTATGATCAATATTCATCCTTTTTTTCCCACTCAAATATTCACACTTTTCCTATTGGTTACATGCTTTCTCCATTTTTCTGATTAGTTGCATCCTAATTACATAGGGAATGTAAAAGATTCAATCTTATCTTTTAGATCCTTTGAGATTCATCTTAAGTCAACTCAAAAATAGTTTACATTTGAGTTTGTGAAGGCAAAAACTCATATGTTGATTTTGTGTTACTTAGCACTTACTGATTGCTGATGCTCGACACATATAGGAATTCTATCTCACTCAACTCCTATACTAACTTTGTCTCGCTTGACATCTATACTTTGCTTGGAACCTATAGTGACTTGGCATCTATAATGACTCAACACTTGAAACTTTCTTGGCACCTAAAATTTACTCAGCACCTATTGAATCTCTGGCTTGGCACATACTATAGCTTGGCATCTATATCATACTTAGCATCAACTTAGGAATTGGTTAAGTGTTTTGACACTCAATTGTCAAAACCAATCTAAGACCAATAGAGTGTAGACCAAGACCACCCTCCTTCTTAGGTCTACAAATAGTCTCCCAACTAATTAAGCTCCATTTTGAATCATGCAAACTACCACTCCATAGGAGTTATCGAGAAAGATTCTCAAGCTCCTTGAGAAAGTAGATAGGAGCTTCCTGAACCATGTTTCTATAAGTAGATAAAGCCTAAATAAAAGATTGAAGAAGAGTGACTAAAGTCACAGTAGAAAGCCATCTATAAGTGTAGAAGAATCATGGATACCTAGAAATAACTATAGGAATGACAAGATATGTCAAAGGGAGTGACCCAATCTGGAAATGCAAAATGTTAGTAATCCTCCATTAAATAGGTTTCAATGTGGTAAGAAAACATATTGTTGATTTATGTTCATTAACTTTTTGTCCTGATGACTCCAATTAGATATCAAGAATATGTAGAAAGGCCATGCCCTCTTGGACTCGAGCAATTCTTGCAAGTTTAGTGTCATCAAAAAATTGAAGATGAGAAAGAAAAAATAACCCATTATCCCAATGTCATCCATAAAATAATCTATAAGATGCCAAAAAATTGATGAATTTTCCCAAACCCTTGTTGAAGTTTATGAAAGATCAACCCCACAGCTCCCAAGAATAATGTACATGCAAACACCTGTCATAGAAAAAGAGAAGAAAAAGCTACAGAGGATGGGATTCCCAGATCCATAGATGAGACATACTTGATGAGAAACAAAATATATTGTTATTATCAAAATTGAAATAATAAATTACAAAGAGATCAATCCTTATAAAAGGAGATCAAAATCCTAACATGAAAACTAACCTAGGTTGCATGATAATAACTAATAAAAGAATTAATTTTATTATATGCCCAAAGTTTATCTTAAGTAAACTAGAGATAATAAGTGACTTAATATTTAAATCAATATGATTTGATTAATAAGAAAACACTTTATTACTCTAACACCCCCTTAAAATAAACTTAGGGAGTAGCTCAAAACCTAGAAACTACTACTGAAAGTAAATTTGGGTCCTGACAACAAAGCCTGGTGAGGTACCGGAGAACAACCAAATCTCTGAAAAGAGGAGAAATAGAGAAAAATACATGGGGAAAACCCTACTCCAAAAAGAGATGGAAAGAAAATGTTCCAGAAGATAGGAACAAAAGGATGATCATGAAGAACACCATTGAAGCAGGAAGCTACAAACACTTCTAAACTGTTGATCTAAAGAACCTCCACTTATAGAACATGACTAGGTAGAGAATACTAAGTTCAAAGATTTGATCAATCAAAGATGGAAGGTATCTTCATGGCCTCCAAAAATAAGAATAAAAGAATGTTTATGGTAAATCATCCATCACACTGAAATGCATAAGTATCCAGCCACTACAATCACCTAGTTCATAGTATCAAATACTGAATAGATAGCTCACTCCATCAAACCAAGAAAGCAATAGAAAAAACATAACCCCCCTCTAATGTTGAAAGGTAAGACATGAACACTAGAAGTAAATGAAATAGAGTGAAAAAGAAGTACAAACACCTATAATGGCATGTTTCATTGACACATCATGACACTAATATCATGGAAGGAACACTCACTTGAAAAAGGAAGATGGAAAATATGGCTAACATGAAACCCCCCAAGACACTTTATAATGTAGTGTGAGTACAACAAAACACAAAGACATGCAAGATCTCGAAATGCAATAAATTGGCACTTTATCTCAATGTATTTGCAAAAAATACTACAAAAGGATGTCAACAAAGATTAAAAGAGATATAAGGCTCATACAAGATATAGTACAACCCATGAAAAATCATCTAAAGTAGCAAAACAATCTTCAAACCTAAATCAACCAAGATATTCACTAGAATGCAAAAAAGCAAAAAATTGAATGGGATATGCCTAGAGCAAAATCTTGAAAATAGAATACCTCAAGATATGTCTCTCAGAGTGCAAAATAGAACCTCTAACATTGAATATGTAAAATGGAAACCAAATAAAATCAAAATTCCAAATAAACTACACCATCATGATGGTCTTGGAACCAACTTTCCAGCAATATTTTGCTTGCAAAAAATGGAGTCCCGATGAGCAAATGACGGCCAAAAAACCATAGGTAGGTCAAAAGAAGGGTTGGAATTGAAAAAAATCATTTCCTTGAGAAGTGTGCCCATTAGCACAAAAAATCATCTTAGGATTTGTGCCAAAAACTATAATTTTCACACCAAAATATCTCAACTTATGTGGAAAAATCTCAATTTGCATGCCAAAAATCTTGATTTGTGTGCAAAAAATCTCACTTTTTCAGCTAAAAAATCTCGATTTGCATGCTAAAAAATCTTGATTTTGAGCTAAAAAATCTCAATTTGTGTGCCAAAAATCAAAAAATCATCACCTCAAGAAAACATTTCCAATATCAATTTTCATGCCAAAAAATCTTGATTTGTGTGAAAAAATCTTGATTTTTGAGCCGAAAAATGTTGATTTACATGTAGAAACTCAAAAAATCATTGCCTCGAGAAATGTGTCCAATCTAGAGGCAATATTAGTTTGCTTCAAAATCTAACTATGCCCATGTTTGACAAATTTTATATGAAAATAGGGGTTTTGGGGCACTCTAAGCTCAACGGTGATGTTTGTTTGTGCTTTAAGTGCACCGAAAATCAATGACCCCTAGATTAATACAAAAATCCTTTGAAAAATGAAACCCTTTGAGAGAAAAAGAAAAAAAACACAGATCTGAAAGCCAAGCCAAATCTCTCATAAACAGAACAGGAGCATGAAGATTTGGAGTTGTGATACCATGTTGAAGTTGATGAAAGATCAACCCCACAACTCCCAAGAATCACTTACATGCAAACACCTGCCACAAAAAGAGAGAAGCAAAAGCTATGTAGGTCAAAATTCCTAGATCCATAGATGAGACATTTTTTATGAGCAAAAAACGAAACCACTATTATCAAAAGTGCATTGATAAATTACAAAGAGATCAATCCTTATAAAAGGAGATCAAAACCCTAATAGGAAACTAACCTAGGTTGCATGATAATAATTAATAAAAGAATTAATTATTATACGTCCAAATTTTAGCTTAAGTAAACTAGAGATAATAAGTGACTTAATAATTAAATCAATATGATTTAATTAATAAGAAAATATTTTATTACTCTAATAACCCTCATCCATAATAATAAAAAGATAGGGGGAGAGAAGATCACCCTGCTAGAGACCCCTAGAGGCCCCAAATAATTGGGAAGGTTGGCCATTAAGGAGAATAGAGACTAAAGTAGAAGTAACACATCTCATAGTCCAGGTCACCCATTCTAGGGTAAATCCAAAGGCAAGAAGAACATTCTAAAGGAAACTTTGTTTGACTCTATCATAGGCCTTTGCCATATCCAACTTAATAAACATAGATTTCTCCCTTAAAGTAGCCATAGAGTGGAGAGCCTCACTAGCAATAACCACCCAATCCAAAAAAAAAACTTCTTGCAACAAAGCCTCCTTGTTCTTCTAAGACAATAGTGGGGAGGCCTAGTTTAAGCCTCCAGGAGTAGTAATTAGCTTAGTAATAATTTTGTAGACTACATTACACAAAGCAATAGGCCTAAACAAATCTAGCTAATTAGCCCCATCTTTTTTTTTGAATAAACACCAAGAAAGTAGAGTTAAAGGCCCTAAGTATCTTCTTACTAGAGTATGATTCTTGAACAACCTCCAACAAATCCTGATTAATAATGTGCCAGAATTCTTGAAAGAATTCAATAGGAAATCCATCAAGGCCAGGAGCTTTTCCCTTACACATACCAAATACCACCTCCTCGTACTCTATTAAAGAAAGTGGTCACATGAGATAATCATTCATTGCCTTGGTGACAAGAGAAGGAATACAAGACAAAATAATGTTCTCTTCATTGTCAATTGGAGGAGAATCCTCATAAAATAGGGAGAAAAGTATCAAGTGGCCTCCTAGAACAAAGTTGGCAAGGAAGAAAGTTGCAGACCCTCTGAATTAATCAAAGAAGAAATATAACTTTGATTTCACAAAGATTGCATAACATTATGAAAAAAGTTATTGTTCTTATCACCTTCATGAAGCCAATCAACTCTATCCTTCTGCTTCCAGTTTATTTCATCTCTAAGTTCCCATTCTTCTAAATCTTTCAAAGCAATGCATTCATCATTTCCAAGAGCCTCGAAGAAGCCAAGATCCTGAATCTATCTAGTAATGGCATCAAGACACTCATGAGCTTATCCCTTCACATGGTGGAGGTTCTGAAAGCATTCTTTGTTCCATTTCTTGAGTTTCCTTTTGAAATATTAAATTTTTTTAGAAAAGGAAAACATAGCAATATTGTAGGTGGGGGCACCATCTCTCCAATAGCACACCATAAGATCAAGAAGATAAGAGTCCCAAAGCCACATCAACTAAAACTTGAATGGAGGATTTTTGGGAGTAAACACCTCAATAGCAGAAGATTTAACTGGCCAATGATCAAAACCCCTCTAGTCTAGAATTTCTGAAGAGAGGGTGAGGAGATCCACTAACTTAGAAGCAGAAAACCAAGAATCTATCCAAATGTTTAGAAATAGCTTCAACTCTAGACCTTCTATTATTCCAAGTAAAGATCCCATTAGCAAGATTAATATTAGACAAATGCAAAAGATCAATATTTTGGTGAAGAAGATCAAACAACAACCCCAACCAAGTCAACCCACCACTCTTCTCCTCAAAACTTAAAATTGAATTGAAATCTCCTACTACAATGCAAGGATGGAGAGGATGACAAATTCTTACATACTGGATGTGTGACCAAAGTCTCATCTTCACCACACAATCCACAAGTGAATATGTGCATTAGTAATCAAGACCATCTCCCTAGAAACCAAAGAAGAGGCCACCATAGTAAGGGTTGAACAAGAAGACACCCAACCAAGAGGAGAAATTTTTTGTGGATCCCAAAAAATAGCTAAATGAATGACACTTCCCATAGCCCCATCACACTAGTATTTTCTATGATGCCAAATACTAGAAGCACTCTAGACCATAGACTCCACTAAAAGCTTAGTCTCTTGGATATAAAAGATATCTAGAGAATTATCAAACACCATCTTGTGAATATATTTTTTTCTGGGGATGCTATTCAACCCCCTAATATTCTATGAGAGAATAATCATCATTGAGTAGAGTGGGAGAGATGACCATCCATGGTTTTTGCATCCCCAAGCTTTAACAACACATCTCCTAGCATTTTGATCTTCTCCTGGTCCTTCTTATGCCCACTCTTCAAAGGAGTAAATGAAGCCCTCTTCAAAGATCTTTGCAGTAAACCCAAAGGTAGGTGATTAGAATATGGTCCATGATGATCCAGAGAAGGCCAACAAAAAAAGAAATGAAAAAATACCAAAATCTATTTTTTTGATATTTTCTATGTTCTGGTACTTTGCATTTTCAAAGGCCTTCGGAGTATTTCTGGGTTTTGAAAAGGACTTTAGACACTAAATGTAGAACTTTAAAAGATATTTCCATAAACTTGATGGTTTGTGATTTCGAACTATGAGTAGAAAGTTATGATTTCTACAAGTAGACATAATTTTTAATGTGGATTTTTGTAGTTTTTTTATAGTTGTTAGAGTTTATTTTATAATTATTTATGTTGTGGACTCTTCATTTTCATTTCCAAGGGATAGTGATGACCCTTAGGATCCATCAAACTTGTATAAACTCTATTTTCAAATTGAATGGATCACTTTTGGCTTGCATACTTGGTTGTATTGAAATTGTGCTATTCAGATTAGAATTAACAATATCGTAGGTTTCACACTAGGTGTTGTAATTTGGAATCATAATTTGGATTAGTAGGGGAGACCCCTTTCCCTTGCCAAAAGCCAACACATCCTTCACCAAGTTTTCCAAAACTATGTCATTATCATGGAGCTCCCTAGGAGTCACCATAGCTCCATACTTAGAAGTAGTAGGACCCTCATTCTGTAGATAAACCACAACGTGGGTAGCCATTCATGATTCATGAGGTGGAGCACCCCCATTTGAGCTAACTAAATCAGAAGACAGGGTTAGCAGGAATACCCTCCTCTAAGGCCATACTATCCAACACCTCAAATTGGTTAAAACCAGAATCAGATTGTTGATCTTTAAAGGGCCTCTTTTGTCCTCGCCCCTTACCACGTGAGTGAGCAACAATAGTGCCATCTTTATCAAGGCCATCATCATCATGCAACTAGGCCTTTCCTTTTCTTGCATTTCCCACATGACTATTACCCTTAGTTGTATTATCCATTGTAGTTTTTCCTTTTCCTGTAGTATTTGTTTGGATACGACAGTTGCCAATAGTAGAATCATCATCCCCCTTAGAAGCTAAAGTCTAGGGGCATTGGCACTATAAATGTCGATAGTCATGACATATTTGGCATCGGAAAGGGAGAGATTCATAATCTAATTGTTGCACCCATGAGAAAGACCCAAGAAAAATTTCCAAAGAGTCTATTAACGGGTTATTCAAATCAATTTCAACACAAATTTGGAAAAAAGAGAGAACCTTTTTTTTTATCTAGGGATCGATGTGCAATCACAGTCGGCTTTCCAAGCAAAGAAACAATTTGACGAAGAATGAATTCTTGCCAAAATTCAAGAGGAAGACATGGCAGGCGAACCCACACCGGCACCCTCGAGGGGAGATCCTCTCTAGAATTAAATCCTGAGTGCCAAGGTTTTATGAATAACCCTACTTGGTTGTAAAAATAAGGGCCCCCTTCAAAAACACGATCTTGATCATACATGCAAGAGAAGACAACAAACAAATAACTATCCCCAGCCAGCATAATCTCCATATCTCCATCCACTTGCTGTGATTGACAAATCCATGCCAGTAAAGATATCCAGATTCCAAAAAATTTGCAAATCAAAGCATGCTTGGTCCAATACTCAATGTCCTCCATCACAACCTCTGGACGAATAACTAGAAGAGACTGATCCTAACTCTATGGAAAACGTCCACTAACTCTTTTTTGCTTGGAGCCATCCCCCAAATAAAATGATTCAGATCTCATTGTCATTTGTCTCTCTTGGGCTTCTAGAGGGTTTTAACAAACATGACAAGACTCATTGCACAAAAGATAGAAAGTTGCCTTTTTTGAGTAAAAGCATCCAATACATATTCTTTATTGCCTCGCTTTGAGCATCACAAAATTTACATAGATGATTCAATATGCATGAATGCCCCAATAATCATATGCTTTTGGTACCACTAAAGTTGTGAACTGGAGTAATTACTATTTTTTCCTCTCCAACATTATGTTCTAATTGATACATCATTTACACAATTATTTTTTTCTTAAATTATTATTATTATTTCTTAATTGACATATCTCATTTTTTTTCGTGTATCCATTGTACACTAAGGTGCAATTTCTAATAATTTGGTCCATTAAATTTTAACACATTAATTTGATTGGTTGGTTGACTAGTCTAATTAGAAAATATAAAACTTAAAAATGAGTGAGCACCTACCAACAAGTAGATAAAGTATTTTATTTATAGATCACCGTTGTGTCATGGTGACGGGCTTTTAAGTCACGCCGAATCCGCTATGACGAGCATCAAAGTTGTGGCTTTCCTGTTAAATCTTTCTGTCATAATCATTTGGATCTTAAGCAATAAAATATGGACTTTTGACGTGTATTATTGTTGTGACGCCATGTTCCTCCATATTGGAATTAATGATTTTTAATATTAATACATGTAAAAACGACCACGTCAATCTCCTCCTGTGCGTCGGTCATGGTTTTACACGATGCCCACTCCTCATAATGCCGGGTATTTTAAAACAGTTATCACCTTCGCCGAATCCCCTTCATCGTCTCTAAATTTCTTACTACTCATTGGGGTCCGTTGCACTCATTTATTTCTATCAGTACCCTGTTAATGTCCAGGAAAATTAAGTTGTTGTTCATTAAATTCAGTGGGGTTTTCAATCGAAGGAAGATGGCCACAGTCTCATTGGGCTGGTCCATTGGCTAGTAAGGATCTTATCATATGATTGACCAATGGATCTAGCATTTTGGGGCTGGGGATGAAAGGGTTGAAGAAATGAAAATGATCTGGATCGTTAATAGAATGTTTAACTTTGGAGTGCATGTGCCTCTTGGAGCTTCAAGATTTTGTCGAAACTACCACATATTAAAAGAATCTTTACAAATTCGTGAAAAAATAATGAGATTCATAACGTTATAGAAAATTGTAGTTGGTGTGAGTTTTATATAGTTATCGTTGTTGTCCAAGTTTACTATAGTTGTTGTTGTCCAAGTTTACTATAGTTGTTCATTTTAATTGTTTTTTTTTTCCAATTGGTGCTTCAAAATATATTTAAAAATCTAATATTGCTTTAAAAAAAGTCAATGATCTATTATCAAGAAGAAACAAGTGTCACGTGATCCATTGTGGGAAAGAAAAGAAGTGTTAGGTGATCTATCACTGAAAAGAAAAGAAGTGTAAAGTGATCCATTGTTGGAAAGAAAAAGATCTATTATCAAGAAGAAACAAGTGTCACGTGATCCATTGTGGGAAAGAAAAGAAGTGTTAGGTGATCTATCACTGAAAAGAAAAGAAGTGTAAAGTGATCCATTGTTGGAAAGAAAAAGATCTATTATCAAGAAGAAACAAGTGTCACATGATCCATTGTGGGAAAGAAAAGAAGTGTTAGGTGATCTATCACTGAAAAGAAAAGAAGTGTAAAGTGATCCATTGTCGGAAAGAAAAAGAGGTCTCAATGTTCCATCACTATAACAAAAGGGCAGGGTGGAAGGGAGGGGGAGGGGGAGCGAAAGTCAAGATCCATCATCATCAAAAATAAGTTAGACATTCATCGTCAAAAAGAGATCTATCAAGAGAGAGAGAGAGAAGTTGATTTAAAAATATATACAATCATGACTAAAACACTATACATCAAAAAGTTTAGTAATATATGATTTATCAAACATTGACAAAAATGCATATACAATCAAAACAAAAAGCAACCTTAGATTGTGCAACAATCTGATTTTTCTTTTGTTGAATTGTTAAAATACTAGTAGATAATTACAAGCTCTTATCTCCCATCATCTTTCCCATTATAATTTAATAAGAACAATGATTCAAATTCATGAACATTGATTTTTGTAGGTTTGATTCATTAACAAAAATTCACTAGAGTTTTCAACCAAATCAACATACCCATAATCTTCTATCACCACACACTTGATTATTTCTCCAAAATCCATGCAGATTTATCATTATAAAATTGTATACAATGTGCTTAATGACATTGACTTATATAAACCTTGTATGATTGAATATTAGAGAGAGATGATTTCGTATCAGGCTCAGTTTCTGGTTGGAATGATCTAATGCCTCTTTAGGAAATAGAGCAAAGATGGAAGAAAACATACTCTTAAGGATCTCATAACATGATTGACCAATGGATCTAGCATTATGAAGTCAGGGATGGATGAGTTAAAGGAAACAAAATGGTGTGGATCGATAATAGAATGATACCATTGGAGAGCATGTGCATCATGGAGCTTGAACATTTTTTCGTTCTTCCCCCAAATAATTTGAACTTCCTATAAGGATCACATGTCAAAAGAATCTTTACCAATTCATGAAAAAATAATGAAAATCATAAAGTTACAGAAATTTTTAGTTGGTGTGAGTTTTTAATACTTGTCATTATTGTCTATTGTAATTGTATGCTCTTCAATTGGTGCTTTAAAACACATTCAATTATCTATCATCATTTTTAAATAGTCAGTAATCCATCACTAAAAACAAAAGAAGTGTCAAGTAATTCATCAAGAGAAAGAAAAGAACTGTCTAAGTGATCCATCATTAGAAAGAAAAAGAAGTGTTAGTGATCCATCATTAAAAAGAAAAATAAGTGACATTGATCCATCACTAAAACAAGGGAGGGGAGAGTTGGAGATCCATTATCATTGAAAAGAGTGGGAGTGTTGGATACAATTGATTAATTGTGTGTTTTCTTTGATGTTACACAAATGTCATAATCATTATCAGTCAATATATGCCGAGCTCACTCAGGTAGTGAAGACAATTCTCAGTGTCTACCAAGTGTTCCTGTGTTTGCCTAGTTTAGAAGGCAATGTCTACCAAGTTCACTCAAGTGTCAAAGGAAAACTTGTAGAAAGCAAGTGTTAACTGAGCTCACTCGGGCAATGAAAAAAAGTTGGATGGAACCAGTGCTAATCGAGCTCACTCGATTGCTAAAGGATTTTCGTCAGTTTGTAGTGTTAACCAATCTTTTGTTGGTTAATGAAGGAAATCATTTCAAAGTTAGTTTTTATTGAGCAGGGTCGGCTAATGAAGGACTTTCTTATTATGTTGTATTAAGCTTAATTGACTTATCTATTGATTCTAGCTAACTAAGATGATGAATATTGATTATTGTAAGTTTTATTTGAGCCAACTTGACAAGTGGAATGTATAAGTATAAGGTCAAGTTGAGATTTCAAAGTGCGTGTGGAAAAGTACAAGTGAATGTGTGAACTGTGAAGATGTGATTGAAGATCTATTGATGAATAGAGGAAGCAAATTTGAAGGATAAGTAGAATATCCTTATGGTGCAACAAAGCCATATTCGATCAGGAAGGATCAAGTACAAGCCAAAACAGAGATCTAAAATTAGCAAATTTGTTGCAATCAAATTAGGTCATCTCATTGTTACTCTCTAACCATTGTAGCAGTGATCTAAATCTCCTAAAAGAGTTGGCTTAACAGCTATTTGCAAATCCTCTAACGAGGTGGAAATTCCATTGAATTGTCTCAAGATCTCTAAATAGGCCACTCCTAATAGGGTGATTAAATTCTTTAACAGGATCACACCTAACAATGTGTTTTGTAACCTTTGACAGGATTGGCTCCTAATAGGGCTCACTTTAAAAGAGTGAAAATCAGTAACTAGTTTCTAGTAGTGGCTTTTCCCAAATTGGGTTTTCACGTTAAATTATAGTGTCAAATGTGTTCATGATATTTTCTTTATATGTTTGAAACTAAGTTAAAGTAATGGTAATCATAGATAACATTTAAAGGTTTATATGTTAATCTTTTAGCGAGCTAATCCAATTATTACTAAGTTACAGCATTCTGTGTGTTTACCAAGCTTCAACAATATTTAGTTATTTGTTTACATTTTGTACTAACATCTAAAGGGTCTGAGATTTATTTTAGTAGTAACTGATTCACCCCTCCCCTCTTAGTTACTCTTATATTTCTAACAATTGGTATCAGAGCTTTTGGTGCTTACAAAGAAGGTTTGAAGGGTCCAAGCTAAAGATTAGGATGTCTTACAAAACAGAGATTCCCAAGCTAAACAGAGAATTTTGCAGCATGGAAAGGACTTATGAGATTACATCTAGCTACCATTAGTGATTTAGGTTGCAAGTACCTTGATGCTAAATATAAGACTCCCACTGGAACATTATCAATTGAAGACATTACTAAAAAGAAGAATCATAATATCATAACGATTGATATTGTATCTACTCTCAGTTATGCTAAATTTGATGAGATAAAAGATTGCAAAACTACTTTTGCAATGTGGAACAAACTGAAAGATATCTATGGAGGAGATGACAATATAAGAAGATCCAAAGCAGAAAGCCTTAGAGGACAATTTGATCAAATGAAAATGAGAGAAGATGAAAACATTGAAAAATATGTGGAAAGAATCAAGGCCAATGTAAGTGCAATCAAAGAATCTGGAGGAGACATCAAGGAGGAAACTGTTGTAAGTAAAGTGCTCAAAAATCTTCTTCCCATTTATGCAATTAGAGTATCTGCTATTCAAGAAATGAGATGTGATCTAAATAATAATATAGGTTTGGATGTTCTAGTCGAAAGATTAACAACTTTTGTAGAAAATTATGATAACTATATTCCCACTTCAAAGAATATTGAATTTGCATTCAAAGCTAAACTCTCACTCAAAGGAAAGGGTAAAAAGTCAAAATCTAATCAATCAAGAAGTGAAGAAGATGGCTCATCAGAAGAAATTTTAGACAATGATCTTGAAGTTGTTGAAGCCTTGCTTGTAAGGAAGTATTCCAAAGGAAGAGGAAAGTACAAAAGTAAGGTTCCTCTGATCTATTTTTCTTGTGAAGAAATTGGTCACATTGCTGCTAGGTGTCCAAACAAGGAAATTAAGGATGAGAAGAAAAGAAATAAGAACAAAGGCAAGAAGGACTCCAAGAACTACAAGAGCTTCAAGGACTAAGGTAAGAAATCTTGTTTCATAGCTAAAGATTCTGATAACAGTGAAGATGAAATAGTATATATTGTTGTGAAAGATGAATCTAATGATGAAGGAGATAAGATGGCACTTATCTCTCATGTTAGCAAAATAATATATGGATTATTGATAATGGTTGCTCACATCATATGACTAGTGACAAAACAAAATTTGAGCATATGAAATATTATGATGGAGGTAGTGTAAAATTTGGAAACAATGAACCTTGTAACATAAAAGGAAAAGGATGTATCTTGTTGACTAAAGAACTTGTGTGTGATAATGCTTATTGGGTTGAAGAACTAAAGCATAATCTACTGAGTGTGGCACAACTGAATAACATTGGATTCAAGGTAGAATTCATGAATGGGAAGGCCAAACTGCTGGATGGGAAAGAAAATTTGGTAGGTTCTAGCAAGAAAACAAAAGGTAATCTATTTTATCTTGATCTAAGTGATTGTTCATGTTTTATTGCTCAAGTAGAGGACAACTAGTTATGGCACAAAAGGCTATGAAATGTAAATTTTGATAATCTGGTTAAGATAAGCAAACATAAAAGAGTAGGAGGTATTCCTAGTTTGAAGAAACCTAACATGGGTCTATGCAAGAATTGCCAAATTGGTAACATGGGAAAGACAAGCTTCAAAAGAAAAGACTATCAGTCAAAAGAAGTCTTGGAAATTGTTCATACAGATTTATGTGGACCTATTGGAATAGAGAGTTATAGTGGAGAAAAAAAATTCATTCTCTTTGTTGATGACTACTCTAGAATGATGATAGTAATTTACCTAAAAGAAAAATTAGAAGTCTTTCAAAAATGTAAGTGGTATCTGACAAGAGTAGAAAAAGAAATTGGAAAGAAGTTGAAATGTCTAAGATCAAACAAAGGTGGTGAACTCATCTTCCATGAATTCAATAATTTCTACATTGAAAGAGGAATCAAAAGATAGGTATCTACCCCTGGTACACCACAACATAATGGTATAGGAAAACGAAGAAACAGATCTATTATGGACTGTGCAAAAACCCTGATGATTGAAAAGAATGTTGCTCTCAAATACTAGAAGGAAGCTATCAACACTACAATTCATACCTTGAACAAAGTTTAGTTTAAGAAAGATTCAAACAAGACACCTTATCAGCTATTGGTATGGCTACAAACCTAATTTAAGTTACTTGAAAATATTTGGTAGCAAATGTTACATATTGAAAGAATCTAGAAAAGAAAAATTTGATGTAAAAGGTGATGAAGACATATTTCTAGGATACTCCTATAGAAGTAAAGCATACAAATGTTTGAATTTTTCTACTCACAAAATTATAGAGAGTGCACATGTCAGAATTGATGAATATGCAAAAAAGAGTGAAGAAGAAAGTAACAAGGAACCTAAAGACTACAAACTATTTGTATACTACGAAACTAATATTTTGCCAAATCTATTTGAGAGAAAAGAAGCTTCAACTCTTGAGTCCCTAGAAACTCCAATAGTTATCGAGTTGCAAGCAATGCAACCCAAGCAGTAAGGACCTAAGTCACAATCAGAGGATATCGAGCTAGTTCAAATTGAGCCTAATGGACCTGAGTCATAGACAGAAGGACCTAAGCTTGAAACTGAAATTCAAGAAGAAGATGGTGGAACTCATTCGAAGATTAAGGAGCCAATGTTAGCAAGATATGTCAGAAGACATCATCTACCTGATCAAATCATTAGAGACAAATTTGATGGAACAATGACAAGAAGAAAATAAAAAGGTACATGTTTACTTGCTGAATTTGAACCTAGAAGTGTTAAAGATGCTCTAAAAAATTAAAGTCGAATTGAAGCAACGAATGAAGAGATAGAACAAATAGAAAAGAACAAAACTTGGAATCTTGTTCCTAAACCCAAGGATAAAAATGTAATTGGTACAAAATGGATATTTAGAAATAAGCTAAATGAAGATGGAAATGTATCAAGAAACAAAGCAAGATTGGTATGCAAAGGTTATTCTCAAGAAGAAGGTATTGACTATGGTGAGACTTTTGCTCCTATGGCAAGACTTGAAGGTGTTAGAACTTTACTAGACTATGTCGAACATAGAGGATTTAAAGTATATCAAATGGATGTTAAATCTATATTCTTAAATGGAATTCTTGATGAGAAAGTCAACATTGAACAACCAGAAGGTTTTGTAGATCCTAGCAAAGGAGACATGGTTTGCAAACTATACAAAGCATTATATGGTCTTAAGAAAGCTCCTAGAGCTTGGTATGAAAGATTCCATAATTACTTGGTACAAGTTGGTTTTCAAAGGACTAATGATAACAATAGTCTATATATAAAGGAAGGATTAGATAAGAAGATTACATTAGCAGAAATATTTGTTGATGATACTCTATTTACAGGAAATGATGATTTATGCAATGCATTCTCAAACGAAATGAGTAAAGAATTTGAGATGTCCATGTTTGATGAAATAAAATTCTTTGTTGGATTGCATATACAATAGAACAAGAATGGCATCTACATCACTCAATCTAAGTATATCAAGGAGATACTAAAGAAATTTGGAATGGAAGATTCAATACTAGTTGGAATACCTATGTCTACTAGACATAAGCATTCCAAAATGATGATTCCAAAGAAGTAGATAAGACCACTTATAGATCAATGATTGGAAAATTGCACTATGTAGTACACACGACACTTGATATTGCTCTAGCAGTTGGAATAGTGGAAAGATTCTCAGCAAATCCTAAAGAAAATCATATGATGGCAATCAAGAGAATCACAATATATCTGAAAGGTACTGAAGACTATGGTTTATGGTACAAACTTGGAGGCAATTTGGACTTAAAATTATTTACTGATGTTGATTGGGTAGGAAGTCTTGATGACAGAAAAAGCACTAGTGTTGGAGCATTCTTTCTTGTTAAAAGACTAGTATCTTGGACAAGCAAGAAGAAAAATTGTACATATCAATCCACAGTAGAGGCAGAATATGTAGCAACAGTAGTCAATTGCTCTAACATTGTTTGGTTCAAAAAACTATTGGAAAGAATGAAGGTAGAGATCAAAGATCTAATTTTCATATATTGTGATAACACTAGTACAATCAACATATCAAAGAATCCATTGATGCATTCCAAAATAAAGTATATTGCTATAAAATATCACTTCTTAAGAGAGTTGGTGCAAGATAAAGAAGTCAGATTGGAATATGTGAATACAAAGGAATGGATTGTAGACATATTCACCAAGCCATTACCTTAGGATGCATTTATGTATCTAAGAAGTAAGCTAGGGTTCATTCCCCTATCTAAAATTAAATAAATGAAGTTTAGTGAATGCATCAATCAAAACCTATTGAAGATCAATCAATTGGTACAGAATTGGCAAGGGCATACTATGGATGAATTAGTACTTAAGGTACATTGCTATTTACAGAGTTATTGTCTTTAGCATGTGTTGTCAAAGAGGGAGAATTTTACTGTCATATTGCTAAGAAATTTTTGGAACCAAAATAAAGTCAAAAACTAGAGAGGGAGAATTCTTCCAAAGAAGAAGTAAGCTGAAAGAGGGAGGATGTTTTGAATGAACTTCGTAACAGTTGTTGTTGGCAGAATTCAGTGAAAGGAAGAGCTCATACTGATAGAGGAAGTTCTCAAATCTAAAATTCAAAATTTCATTGTGCTATGACATGTTGTGTTTCCATCAATGCCAAAGAGGGAGATTGTTGGATGCAATTAATTAATTGTGTTGTCTTTGATGTTACACAAATGTCATAATCATTATCAATTTGTATATGTCGCTCTCACTTAGGTAGTGAAGACAAATCTCAATGTCTACCAAGCATTCCTATGTTTTCCTAGTTTAGAAGGCAGTGTCTACCAAGTTCACTTGGGTCTCGAAGGAAAAGTTGTAGAAAGCGAGTGTTAACCGAGCTCACTTGGACAGCGAAGGAAAGTTGGATGGAACCAATGCTAACTGAGCTCACTCAATTTCCAAAGGATTTTTGTAAGTTTGTAGTGTTAACCAAGCTTCTATTGGTTAACAAAGGAAATTATTTCAGAGTTAGTTTCTACCAAGCAGGGTCAGCTAATGAAGGACTTTCTTATTTTGTTGTATTAAGCTTTATTGACTTATCTATTGATCCCAACTGACTAAGGTGATGAATATTGATTATTGTAAGTTGAATTTGAGCCAACTTGGCAAGTTGAATGTATAAGTATAAGGTCAAGTTGAGATTTCAAAGTATGTGTGGAAAAGTGCAAGTGAATGTGTGAATTGTGAAGATGTGATTGAAGATCTATTGATGAATACAGGAAGCAAATTTGAAGGATAAGTAGAATATCCTTGTGGTGTAGCAAAGCCATATTCGATCAAGAATGATCAAGTACAAATCAGAATAGAGATCTCAAATCAAAAAATTAGTTGCAATCAAATCAGGTCATCTCATTGTTACTCTCTAACCATTGTAGCAGTGATCTAAATCTCTTAACAGAGTTGGCTTAACAGCTATTTGCAAATCCTCTAACAATGTGGTAATTCCATTGAATTGTTCTCAAGACCTCTAACCAGGCCACTCCTAATAGGGTGATTAAATCCTTTAACAAGGTCACACCTGACAGTGTTTTTTGTAACCTTTAACAAGGTTGGCTCCTAATAGGGCTCACTTCAAAAGAGTAAAAAGCAATAACTAATTCCTATTGATGGGTTTTCCCAAATTGGGTTTTCACATCCTAAGTCAAATGTGTTCATGCTATTTTCTTTATATGTTTGTAACTAAGTTAAAGTAATGGTAATCACAAATAACATCTAAAGGTTTATATGTTGATCTTTTACTGAGCTAATCTAGTTATTACAAAGTTACAACATTTTGTGTGTTTACCGAGCTTCAACACTATTAGTTATATGTGTTTACCGAGCTTTAGCACTATTCAGTTATCTACTTACATTTTGCACTGACATCTAAGGGATCTAGGATTTATTTTAGAAGTAATTGATTCACCCCCCCCCTCTTAGTTACGCCTCTTATATTTCCAATGGAGAGAGCCAATGATCCATCATCATCAAAAATAAGCTAGAGAGAGATCCATCATTAAAAAAAAGATATCTATCATCAGAGAGAGAGAGAGCACCAAAGAGATAGATATCCCTCACAAAAAAGAGAGATAAAAAAATTCATTTTAAAATATATAAAATTAGAACTAAACAACTATACATCACCCAACTATAATCACCCAAAAATGGTTATTTAGACTATAAGCTCACTTTCTAGAAATTTTTCATAATTTATCCATTGTTTATTCTTGATCAAATCATCACTTTGCTATTATTTGATTATAACCTATGGTTTGACCATTTTATCCTAAGTATTTTATTTAATTGAAGTGATTTTGTCCATTTTAATTTAATAAAGTCCCAAAAATACCACTTATCCTAAGTGAGTACATGAAAATCATTACTCCTATTTTAAAAATAAAAGAAAAATCTTTTTTGTCTCACATGAGGTGCACACTTTCCAAGGTGGGTGGAATCTTTATTCTCCTCAATACATCTTTTTCCTCTTAGACATGTCCATTGATCTTGCATACATGAGATTCTTGTCCATATGGATCACTCAAGATCATTCTCCACCCTTGATTTGGCCTCTTATTCTCTACCATTGATTTCTCTTTGAAAAGAATGCTCTATCCTTATCCTCTAATATTAGATCTCTTGCACACTTATGATATTATTATGTTGCATGTCTTCTTGGTGATTTTGGAGCACTCATCTTGCACTTTCACTCCGTCACTCATATTTAGCTTAGTTTTTCTTTTATGCATATCTTAGCCTACATAGCTTAACTAGGTGGTTCCTCTCACTCTTTGTTAGCTTGCATCTCATTATGTTTTAGCTTGCATTTTCATTACACTTTTCTCTTGATTCTTGGATATGGGTATTCTTGCCTCTACTCTTTGAATCTTTCATGCTATGGTGCACCTTGCAAGGGTTGCTTAATCTAGGCTCATTTGAGAGCTACAATCTCATAGCTCTTGTAAGTCATAGATAGGAAGCTATAATCCACTTCTTGAGACTACCTCTTCCTTGGGTTCTTTCAAGTGTAATGGCTTATAGAAGTGTACCCTATTTTTGGTATACAACAACTATTTGTAGGAAGCATTATTGTCACAAAAAATTTCACCCTTGCCTAAAGTTTTTATCTAAAGGCTACCTTGTGAAACATGCAAATAATCTCTAAGTTGTGGGACTTGAACAACAAGATTGAGTCTCTAGAGAAGGCCAAGTTCCTCACTATTAGGGTGCACCTAACTACTCTTGAGATTAAAAGGGAGAAAGAGTTTCATGGAAATCAAACTACCTAATCTAATCTAAAGGGGTGATACACCAAAATAGCTTGTTCAATCTTATCTCTTCTTGGAAACACATAGCTCATCAACACAACCTCAAAGTATATAGATTCAATCCTTGTTTATCTGAACAACTACATGGGTAAGTGCACCAAGTTGTGGTGCCAAAAGGGGGGTATAAGTGGACACCTTTTTCCTGAAATCAGCAAATTCTGGACTTCAACAAGAATTTGAAGATAGTTATGCTCAAAATTTTAAGATTTGACAAAAAAAAAAGTCGTAGTCCTTTGAATCTAGTTTCTAAACTACTAATTTTTTTTCAAAATGGTTTAGTTTTAGGTCCTCAAAAAAGGGGGCCACAAAAAGTGGTACTGTTTATTCCAAAAAAACATAACATAGTACAAAGTGTGGCCCCCCTAAAATTTTAACTTTTTTTTTGAAATTCTTTAATCGCTTTAGTCAAAAGTTACCTAACACTATGTAGTTTATCCCAGATTTTTCGGGTAATTTTATAATGTGTATTTTTTTTTAATGAATTTTTTAATTAGACCCATCCCAAAAACGTGAAATATCTGTGTGCTCCCCCTAGAAATGATTGAAAACTAATCTAAAATCAAAACTTCCTTTTTTCAAAGTGTGTAGAATGGAGTCTAGTTTCTAAAAAACTAAGTTGTTACAAAATTCGATGAATGAGCTAAAATCTACAGCCCAATTAGTACATGGTGGTTTTTGACAAAAAAAGAACATACATTCAAAAGAAATTATAGATGAAAGACTTAAAATCGTTCAAATTAAAAATAAATTATATGGTTAGATAGCTAACACAAAGACCTATAATGTTATGTAACCTGATCTTATCAATACCCAACCACGAGGAATCTTGAAGGGGAGCACACAAGAAAAATCAATCATTTTTTGTATGTTTGCTGGAAAACATGTCTCAGACCTGTTTATAAACTCCAAACCTTTGGGTTGGATCTCCAAGGCAAAACCAAGCCTTAGGCTTGGTTTTAATGCAAATCTTTTAATAGCGTGTGCGCCCTATAGCGCGCACGTGCTATTAAGATGCTTTTGAATTCGAAGTAGTGCACACGCGCTATAGTGCACACGCACTATTGAGACCTAAATTGCAAACCAAAACCAAGAGAGAGCTAGGGGGGGTGGGGCGAGGGAATGGCTATTTGTGTGTGTGAGAGAGATAGAGAGAAAGTAGGGGATGGGAGAAGGGAGAGAGGAAGTGAGAAAGAGTAGGGGTGGCAAAGAGAGTATAGGATGGGAGATAGAGGAAATGTGAGAGAGTAGGGGTGGCAAAGAGAATACAGGATGCAAGAGAGAGGAAGTGTGAGAGAGAGTACGGGATGGGGGAGAGAGATTGAAAGTAGGGGATGGGAGAGAGAGGAAGTGTGAGAGAGAGTACAAGTTGGGAGAGAGAGAGATTGAGAGTAGGGGATGGGGGAGAGAGAGAGTAGGTGGTGGGAGACGGAGTGGGAGAGGAAGAGCGAGAGAGAGGAGGATGGGAGTGCATGTGTGTGAAAGAGAGAGAGTAGGGAATGGGAGAGGGGGAAGATAGAGTAGCTTGAGAGAGAGTAGGGGATGGAAGAGAGAGTAGGCGATGGGAGAGGGAGTGGGAGAGGGACAGAGAGAGGGGGGATGGAAATGTGTGTAAGAGAGAAAGAGAGAGAGTGTGAAAATGTGAGAGAGGGTAGGGGGTAGCATAGAGAGAGTAGAGAGGGAGAGAGTGAGAGTGAGAGAGAGAGTGAGAGTAGGCAGTGGGAGAGGGAGAGTGAGTGAGAGAAAAAGTAGAGGATGGGAGAGGAGAGAGGGGGGATGGGTGTGTGTGAAAGAGAGAGAGTAGGGAATGAGAGAGGGGAGAGAGAGATAGAGAGAGTAGGGGATGGGATAGAAAGAGAGTAGGCAATGGCAGAGGGAGTGGGAGAGGGAGAGAGAGGGTGGATGGAAGAGAAAGAGATTAGGCAATGGCAGAGGGAGTGGGAGAGGGAGAGAGAGGGGGGATGGAAGTGTGTGTAAGAGAGAAAGTAGGGGATGGGAGAGAGTGTGAGAGTGTGAGAGAGAGTAGGGGTGGTAGAGAGAGAGGGTGAGAGTAGGGGATGGGAGAGAGAGGGAGAGAGTGAGAGAGAGAGAGAGAGAGAGATAGTAGGCAATGGGAGAGGGAGTGGGAGGGAGAGAGAGGGGGGGAATGGAAGTGTGTAAGAGAGATAGAGTTGGGTATGGGAGAGAGTAGGCAATGGGAGAGGGAGTATGAGAGAGAGAGAGAGAGGGGGGGGGATGGGAATGTGTATAAGAGAGATAGAGTAGGGGATGGGAGAGAGTGTGAGAGTTTGATAGAGAGTAGGGGGTGGTAGAGAGAGCTTGTACAGGATGGGGGTGAGAGAGAGAGAGAGTAGGGGATGGGAGAGAGTGTGAGAGAGAGTAGGGGATGGAAGAGAGAGAGTGAGAGTAGGGGATGGGAGAGAGAAAGTAAAGAGGGAAAGAGAGTACTTGAGAGAGAGAGATAGTAGGTGGTGCAAGAGGGAGTGGGAGAGGGAGAGAGGGGGGATGGGAGTGTGTGTGACAAATCTAGAGAGTAGGGGATGGGAGAGGAGAGAGAGAGGGGGGGGATGGGAGTGTGTGTCTATGAAAGAGAGAGAGTAGGGGATGGGAGAGGGGAGAGAGAGAATAGGGGATGGGGGAGAGAAAGTAGGCAGTGGGAGAGGGAGTGGGAGAGGGAGAGGGAGAGAGGGGGAATGGGAATGTGTGTAAGAGAGATAGAGTAGGGGATGGGAGAGAGTGTGAGAGTGTGAGAGAGAGTAGGTGGTGGCGGAGAGAGCTCGTACGGGATGGGAGAGAGAGAGTGTGAGATTAGGGGATGGGAGTGTGAGAGAGAGTAGGGGATGGGAGAGAGAGAGAGTGAGAGTAAGGGATGGGATGGGAGAGAGAGAGAGAGAGGGAGAGAGAGAACTTGAGAGAGAGATCTAGTAGGCAGTAGGAGAGGGAGAGGGAGAGAGATAGGGGGGATGGGAGTGTGCGTGACAGATGTAGAGAGTAGGGGATGGGAGAGAAGAGAGTGGGGGGATAAGAGTGTGTGTGTCTGTGAAAGAGAGAGAGTAGGGGATGGGAGAGAGTGTGAGAGTGTGAGAGAGAGTAGGGAGTGGCAGAGAGAGAGAGTACGGGATGGGAGAGACAGAGTGAAAGGATGGGAGAGAGTATGAGAGACAGTAGGGGATGGGAGAGAGTGTGAGAGAGAGTTGGGAATGGGAGAGAGAGAGTAAGAGTAGGGGATGGGAGAGAGAGTAGAGAGAGAGAGAGAACTTGAGAGAGAGAGATAGTAGGTGACCTGGGAGAGGGAGTGGGAGAGGAGGAGAGAGAGGGATGAGAGTGCGTGTGAGAGATCTAGAGAGTAAGGGATGGGAGAGGGGAGAGAGAAAGGGGGGTGGGAGTGTGTATCTGCAAAAGAGAGAGTTTAGGGGATGGGAGAGGGGAGAGAGAGAGAGTAGCCCAAGAGAGAGAGAGAGTAGCAGATGGGAGAGAGGGGCGGATGGGAGTGTGTGTAAGAGAGAGTAGGGGATGGGAGAGAGTGTGAGAGAGAGTAGGAGGTGGTAGAGAGACAGAATGGGATGGGATGGGAGAGAGAGAGAGAGAGAGAGAGTAGGGGATGGGAGAGAGTGTGAGAGAGAGAGTAGGGGATGGGAGAGAGTGTGAGAGAGTAGGGAGAGGGAGATAGAGAGAGGGGGATGGGAGTGTGTGTGACAAATCTAGAGAGTAGGGGATGGGAGAGAAGAGAGAGGGGGGATGGGAGTGTGTGTGTGTGTGTGTGTGTGTGTGTTTGTGTGTGTGTGTGTGTGTGTGTGTGTGTGTGTGTGTGTGTGTGTGTGTGTGTGTGTGTGAAAGAGAGAGAGTAGGGGATAGGAGAGAGTGTGAGAGTGTGAGAGAGAGTAGGGGGTGGCAAAGAGAGAGTACGAGATGGGAGAGACAGAGTGAAAGGATGGGAAAGAGTGTGAGAGAGAGTAGGAGGTGGCGGAGAGAGAGAGAGTAGGGGATGAGAGAGACAGAGTGAAAGGATGAGAGAGAGTAGGGGATGGGAGAGAGTGTGAGAGAGAGTTGGGGATTGGAGAGAGAGAGAGAGAGTAAGAGTAGGGGATGGGAGAGAGAGAGAGAGAGTAGAGAGGGAGAGAGAACTTGAGAGAGAGATAGTAGGTGGTGGGAGAGGGAGTGGGAGAGGAGGAGAGAGAGGGATGGGAGTGTGTGTGAGTGATCTAGAGAGTAAGGGATGGGAGAGGGGAGAGAGAGAGGGGGATGGGAGTGTGTGTCTGCAAAAGAGAGAGTTTAGGGGATGGGAGAGGGGAGAGAGAGAGTAGCCCAAGAGAGAGAGAGAGAGAGAGTAGCGGATGGGAGAGAGGGGCGGATGGGAGCGTGTGTAACAGAGAGTAGGGGATGGGAGAAGTGTGAGAGAGAGTAGGAGGTGGCAGAGAGAGAGAATGGGATGGGGGAGAGAGAGAGAGTGAGAGTAGGGGATGGGAGAGAGTGAGAGAGAGAGAGTAGGGGATGGGAGAGAGTGTGAGAGAGTAGGGAGAGGGAGATAGAGAGATGGGGATAGGAGTGCGTGTGACAAATCTAGAGAGTAGGGGATGGGAGAGAAGAGAGGGTGTGTGTGTGTGTGTGTGTGTGTGTGTGTGTGTGTGTGTGTGTATGTGTGTGTGTGTGTGTGTGTGTCTATGAAAGAGAGAGAGTAGGGGATGGGAGAGAGTGTGAGAGTGTGAGAGAGAGTAGGGGGTGGCAAAGAGAGAGTACGAGATGGGAGAGATAGAGTGAAAGGATGGGAAACAGTGTGAGAGAGAGTAGGAGGTGGCACAGAGAGAGAGAGTACGAGATGAGAGAGACAAAGTGAAAGGATGAGAGAGAGTGTGAGAGAGAGTTGGGGATGGGAGAGAGTGTGAGAGAGAGTTGGGGATTGGAGAGAGAGAGAGTAAGAGTAGGGGATGGGAGAGAGAGAGTAGAGAGGGAGAGAGAGAACTTGAGAGAGAGAGAGAGATAGTAGGTGGTGGGAGAGGGGAGAGAGAGAGAGAGAGTAGCGGATGGGAGAGAGGGGCGAATGGGAGTGTGTGTAAGAGAGAGTAGGGGATGGGAGAGAGTGTGAGAGAGAGTAGGAGGTGGCAGAGAGAGAGAATGGGATGGGAGAGAGAGAGTGAGAGTAGGGGATGGGAGAGAGTGTGTGAGAGAGTAGGGGATGGGAGAGAGAGAGAGAGTAGAGAGTAGGGGATGGGAGAGGAGAGAGAGAGGGGGATGGGAGTGTGTATCTGTAAAAGAGAGAGTTTAGGGGATGAGAGAGAGAGAGTAGCAGATGTGAGAGTGTGAGAGAGAGTAGGGGGATGGGGGAGAGAGAGAGAGAGTAAGAAGTGGGAGAGGGAGGATGGGAGTGTGTGTGAGAGATCTAAAGAGTAGGGGATGGGAGAGGAGAGAGGGTGAGAGAGATAGAGAGAGTAGGCGGTGGGAGAGGGAGAGCGAGAGAGAGTAAAGGATGGGAGAGGTGAGAGAGAGAGTGTGTAGGGGATGGGAGAGGGGAGAGAGAGTAGGAAGAGAGAGAGAGTAGGGAGGGTGGAGAGTGATGTGTTCTCACATAGTGCATACGCGCTATAGTGCGTACACACTATAGCGCGTACGCACTATGTGAAATCACCTAAAAATGGTCAAAAAGAAACTTTGGGGCCCGTTTCATTCATTCTCTACTTTTGGTCTGTTCTACACTCTGTTATCTTGACAGAAATCACAGGTTTCAACACAGCAAACAGTCTTTCAAGGTGGCAAACACTATTTCAAGCTAACAAACACTATTTAAAGGTGGCAAACACTTTTGGAAGCTAGCAAACACCAAATTCAATCATTGGATACACGATTTGAAGACTTTTTGAATATTCCTTGAATAGAAAAGGTTAGTGCAATCTATTTTAAATATTGTTTGTTGATATATAGATACAAATTTGATTATAATTTGACATGTTGTTTAATATATAGTGAATTCATTGAAATTTGTATGTTTCAATGAAATGTTATTTCGAAATGGTTAGAAATTTGACAAGTCGTTATATATATATATTGTGTATTCATTCAAATAATTATAATTTTTATATGTATTTGAATAATTTGTAATTTACACATTTTAAGTAATTCAAATGTTTGAATAATTTGACATGTAGAAATCATCATCATGCCAAGGAAGAAACCAAAAAATCAAACAAATGAAGATAGGGAGAGAGATTTGGCAATTAAAAGAGATAAAATGAAATTACTACGTGAGCAAAAAAAATTGCAAAGCAATAATGAAGAATTGACTTTCGAAGAGGATCAAGAACCACCGGTACCAAGAAACAAAGAGGAAAAATTGGAAAGACAAAGAGAATGAATGAGACTGTTATGCTCAAGAAGACAATTGAATTGTGAAGCTACACCATCTTCTAATGTTGGATTCATATCGTCCGCTACACCATCTTCCAATGTTGAAGTCATATCGTCCTCTCATGTTGAAGAGACATCGATTTGTAGATTCGACGATATACACACTCCATCATGTCATGTTGAAGGCACAACATCAACACATCAAGTAGGTGATATTCCATCTTTTGCATCTTATTGCCAAGGCACATCATCTTCGATTCAAGGTACGCAATACACTCAACCTTATGTTGATGTTCAAAATGTTGAGAGAATTGAAGAGATTATAACACCTTCTAGAATTCATTTTAGAAGACCAAAATATTTGATTGATATTGATAGTAACATTTTGAAATCAATGCTTGACAAGATTAGCAAGCGTACTTGTCAAAGAAAAGTTAATCGTATGTGGAGATTATTTTTTGATGAATTAAGTATTATAGGTCAATGCCAATTATTTGTTGAAATGATGAGGAATTTAAAATTTAGGCCTATCATGAAGATTCTTGGGCTAAGAATGATGGATGATTCAAATGAAAAAAACATTGTAAAGAATCTAATGAATGCTTATGACAAAGTGGGTTCTAAATCACGCACCAAAGATAGTAATATCGCAAGACGAGTACTTACATCGACAATAGTAAGTAGCCAAATGAAGAAAGCTCGACTCATGAGAAAGACAAGCAAAACATTAAAAATTGGTAGAGGTACTCTAAGGAGAGCCATGCTAAGGCGTGAGAGATTGGAAGCTCCGAAAAAAAATGAGTTATGGACATTTAGCGGTAGACTACCACGAAAGGATAAAGAAATTAGTGAAGCCTTGAAATAATTGATCGAAGATTTTTGGAAAAATAACACACATGTTTCCCCTAATCAGAGAGATGTTGTAAGAAGGAGGATTGGTAGCCAAAATCACGAACCACATGCGAAACATTTTTTGGACACAACTCAGACACAATTTTTTGCAAAATTTATTGGTATGTATCCTCAAATTCGAATAAGTCAAAGATTTTTTGAGATGGGTAAACCTTTTTATGTGAAGATAAATCACACATTCACAACTTGTTGTTGTAGGATACATATTTAATTTTCTAACCATTTTGATGTTTTTAGGCATATATGTGTAATTTTGCATTCTCAACTTGTTTTGCAGGATTGTGACATAAATGAGCCACCAAGATCTTCAAGGGAATTCATATCCAACATTTTATGTGAAATAGGGGATGGCCAACAATTTTACAAGACATCATGCTTGGATGGTACGTGCTTATTTTGTGGTTCTTTGCAACTTTTATCAACTTGTCAACATATGGATAGTACACATGCAATTGGAAATGAAATAGTAGATTACGGAAAATTTAAGATAGTGACATATGCTCTAAAAGATGGGAAACATGGTAAAAGATGTGATTTAGTCATTGAAAAGATTCCAGTGTATGAGTTCATGAAGATTTTTCGTGAAAACATTATTTACGAGTATGCAAGGCATACCCATACAGCTCAATGGCTGGATTTGCAATTCAAGTTGTGCAAGGATACGTTTCCACTAGATACCATTGTTTTGGTTGTAGATTTCACAGAGAACTACACACTACAACCACAAAATGAGGTGCAAGCAAAGTATTATACTTCTCAACAGGTTTCCATATTTGTTCACATAACATTCATGCATTCACCTACAAGTACAGAGGATGACAGGAAGATTTTGAGGGAGTACCATTTTTACATCAGCGATGATCGATCACATTCTATGGAGTTCTTACATGGTTGTTTTCAACTATTTTATGGAGATTTGGCTAATAGGGGCATCACATATCGTCAGCACATTATTTGGTCAGACAATTGTGCAGAATTCAATACATGTGGAATTTCACAGAGGCTGGTCATGGAAAGGGAGAGCACGATGGTGCAGGCGCATGCATCAAAAGAGCCTTAGCTCGTGAAGAACTAAAGTAAAAAGATGGAGCAATATTGACAAATGCAAAATCCATCGTCTAGTGGTGTAACGCTACAATGGGTCCAGGTAAGGAAGGTGAGTCTGCGGTTCATAGATTTTTTTGGTTGATAGATAATACTAACATTGCACCATATCAGGATTGTTGCACACTAATAGGATCCAGTGAGTTGCACTCTTTTAGAAGCTCTGATGTAGGTTCATGGAGTATCCACACACGAAAAATGGCATGCTATTGTCCATCATGTGCAAAGGAAAATTGGGATGATTGTGAGTCGACTGAATGGGTGGACAAATGGGATATACGGGTTTTGGACGCAATTGACACCTATCGTCCCCCACAAGCACTGGAAATGGTACAGATGGAATCGTCTATTGACTTTGACCACTTGTCTGATCTAGTGCAACCTGGTAATATATATATTTATATATCTTTGTAATTTCAATATGTAACTTTATAACTTTTACCCAAGTATTTTCTGAATTAATGACCGCATTTTGTACATTTGTCACTGCAGGCCATGTTTTTGCTGTTATTGCACCTGAAGACAATGAAGAAGGGACAGATTATTATTTGTGTCGTTGTGTTCAATCCAAACAAAAATTGGATCACTCGGTTATAGATGGTGAAGGTTTAGAGTACCATGTCGGTGCGGTGGTTGTAACCGACACATGGCTTAGACGATATTCTATGAAGAACCCTAACTTGTAGTTATTCGAGGATTGGCAAACAGAGAAGAAGATTCTTCATTATTCAAATCTTGTTGTTGCATCAAATGTCCACTTGATAAAATATGGTGGAAAACCACATAATAAGAATCTTTGGAAAGTTCGCGAGTCAGACCATGAGGCAATACTTAAGACATTAAAATGTCGAGCAGATCCAGTTGGCTCATTAGATTGAATACAGAGAGAGGGAGAGAGAGAAAGAGTGATCAACTAGATCCAAATACATTGTTGCAACCTCTTCCCCAAGACTGTCCACATGACTAAGGTGGACCGTATTGTTATGATGCGTAAGTGATGAGATTTAGTTTAAATCATAGATTTTATGTTTTGATTTGTTTAGAATCTAGATTTTATGTTTTGATGTCTCCAATTTTTTTAAAGCTAGAACAATATTTTTCTTTCATTGCATGTTCTCTTGGATGACAGGAGGGAGAGAAGAAAAATAAGTAGATTTCCAAATAGCCAGCCACCCTTCTTCATGTAATTTATTCATTTAAAGTAAAAGTCCCATTTCCTTTGTTTGGCTTTGGTATTTGGTTATTTAAAGTCATTATTCTAGTTGGACCTTCGTATGTTTGAATTTGGGATTGTTTAGTGTCTATTTGTTATGATTTTACTAAATTATTAATTCTATGATGTTTCTATTATTTAATTATTTAAAATAAATTAAAAATTTTTGTATAAAATTATTATTTTTTATTTCTATCTATTTGTTATGATTATTTCTATTATTTAAAATAAATTAATTCTATAATATTTCTATGATGAACTATTTATATTTCTAAACTTTACATATTTTAAATTAGATATCTCTCGACTTAATTTACCAAAAAAATTAATTAAAATTTTAGGTATGCTAGTAGTACACCATGACCAACAATCAAACTATTATAACAATACAAATACATTTAAATAGTAATGTAAGAATGGTTTAGTTCACGTAAAAAATAAGTCTATCTTAGATATTCTAAATACATCACAAAACTTTATCGCTTCAAAAAAATTGGAATTTCTCCCATCTACTTGAGTTCCCATCAATTGTCCATAAAATTGGGAAAGGGAATAGGTGTTATGCTCCCAATCCCAACATCCTCCTATCCACTACTAGGAGATGTGTGTAATGTAGGATTCAACTCCATCAACTTAGTCATTTTTTTCACTAGTTGATTGGGACTCTCACCATTTGTTGCCAACTACGGTGACAATGCTTGGGGTTACACTTATTAAGTAAGAATATTTCCTAATCTAGGGATTAGAGCATTGAACATATTTTGTCCATAACTCCTCAACAAAGTGTTAATTGGTTCATCTAATAAGCCATTGATTTTTAGGAAGGATTCAATAGTGATTTCCTCCCCCTCGCTTTACAACTCATCAATATTTGCATCATCTACAGTAGTTGCATCATCATTTTCAAACTCACTAGGTGCTCTTGCACCATTCTCCCCATGTGACAAAGAACTCATGGTGGATAAATCTGAAGGAATTTCGTAGGAATACCTTTCTTTCCAAAATCACTCTCATCTATCCATGTTACTTCAGATTCTGGTTGATCCTTCCATTTGATAAGATGCTCCATATAGGTGCCATGACAAGTCTTCTTCTTGATTCTTGAATCCATAACCTTTTCATCTTTTGGCTGAGATTATAATGGGATAGTGACTTCTTCAACCTTTGATTTTGTTTGTCCTTCTATGAATGTAGGCCCTTTATAATTAACTTAGTCCTTGACATTAAAGATAAGGTAAATTTCCAAGTTTGGTGGGAGTTCTATTTTGTCGGCATTAGAACCATAATTTGCAAGTACCTTACAAGGTCTTATCCTATGCATTTGTAGCTTGGTTGGAACACCCTATGCAAGTACCAAAACTCATCCTTGGCATCATACCATGGCCTCAACACCTTGGATCATCTCAAAACATCTCATCTAACATGTTCCAACTCCTTGCACACTCTCAACAACTCATCTCTTACACTTTCTCAATTTTGCCTCTTCTAGGCTTGTTCCAACTAGCCCTTGCCAGTCACTAATTTGCTGTTTTCTCCAAAATTTTCCATAGAACTTCCTAAACTATTGGGTGATTAAAATACCCTTTTCCTCACTCTAAAATATACTCCAAAACTAACTACACTTGTTTTGTAAAATATCACTCAAAACTGGCTATTTCAGTCTGCCAACTAGGCCTAGTTTGAGGCCATTTACAAAGAAACTCACAATCCCTTGACTTTTGGAACTCCCATGACCAAAAAAAGTCTTAATACATGACTCAAATGCAAGGATTCTTCTATTTTTTTGGTCTCATGATCAACTTTACAATGGTTTTTACAAAACCCTCCTTTCTAGCCCCTTTACCCTAGGGCTTTCTAGAACTCTTACTTTGCAACGTCTCTAGAACCCAAAAATGGTCCAAACACCTTCACTTTGGTTATATTAGATGACTTCAAACATAAAATGCAACTCTTGTTTGGAGAAAACACTAAATCCACCTTTGGAGCAATCACATACCCCTTTTTATGCACTCAAATTTTAGGGAAAACTATGCAAATACTTCTTAAATGGTTTCAACACTCAAATTTTCAGATGGAAATGGTTATTATAGACTCAAACCAACAAGAAAAATCCCAAACTTGAGGTTTCTCAACACTCAACAATCAAATTTCAAAACTGTTACCAGCACTTACTACTAGGACAATTTCTCGTTTTAACGGTCAAACTCCCAAACCATACAAAGGACCCCCCGCTGTTTTTTGAATTTTTAAACACTCTTTTTGGAGACCTACAATAACCTCTCTCTCTTTTTGGAGATCACACTCCGTTTTCATTTTACGACGCCATCTCGGGTGATGTTGAAACTTGCAATGTCGACTAGTACAAAGTTGCCAACTGCCAAATCTCTCTCACCTTTCGTCGTGGGATCGAACTGTCTGCTCTATTAGCTCCGGGTGGCTGGGTAAACCTTATCCCCAACCTCTTCCTATCCCCTTCAGTGCTTGAACGTTCTTAGGCACGCCAATTTGGAATGTCCCTAAGGGTCACTAAATGCCATAGGGCTGCGATCTTTGACAGGGCATATCTCAGAGCTCGTGCGAGGTATGGATGCGATTCTAGTTCCTACAGGACCGTGTTGCGGAGACCTACAATAACCTCTCTCACTTTTTGGAGATCACACTCCATTTTTGTTTTACAATGCCATCTCGGGTGATGCTGAAACTTGCAGTGTCGGCTAGTACAAAGTTGCCAACTGCCAAATCTCTCTCACCTTTCGTCATGGGATCGAACTATCTGCTCTATTAGCTCCGAGTGGCCAGTTAAACCCTATCCCCAACCTTTTCCTATCCCCTTCAATGCTGGAACGTTCTCAAGCACGCCAATCTAGAATGTCCCTAAGGGTCAGTAAATGCCATAGGGCTGCGATCTTTGACGGGTCATATCTCAGAGCTCGTGCAAGGTATGGATGTGATTCTAGTTCCTACAAGACCATGTTGCAGAGACCTACAATAACCTCTCTCACTTTTTGGATATCACACTCCATTTTTGTTTTACAACGTCATCTCGGGTGATGCTGAAACTTGCAGTGTCAGCTAGTACAAAGTTGCCAACTGCCAAATCTCTCTCACCTTTCGTCATGGGATCGAACTGTCTGCTCCGTTAGCTCTGGGTGGTCAGGTAAACCCTATCCCCAACCTCATCCTATCCCATTCAGTGCTGGAACGTTCTCAGGCACGCCAATCCAAAATGTCCCTAAGGGTCATTAAATGCCATAGGGCTGCAATCTTTGACGAGGCATATCTCGGAGCTCGTGCAAGGTATGGATGTGATTCTAGTTCCTACAGGACTGTGTTGCGGAGACCTACAATAATATCTCTCACTTTTTGGAGATCACACTCCATTTTTGTTTTACAATGCCATCTCAAGTGATGTTGAAACTTGCAGTGTCGGCCAGTACAAAGTTGCCAACTGCCAAATCTCTCTCACCTTTCATCATGGGATCGAACTGCCTGCTCCGTTAGCTTCGAGTGGCCGGGTAAACCCTATCCCAAACCTCATCCTATCCCCTTCAATGCTCGAATGTTCTCAGGCACGCCAATCTGAAATGTCCCTAAGGGTCACTAAATGCCATAGGGTTGCGATCTTTGACAGGGCATATCTCAGGCATGCCAATTCAGAGGGAAGTGACCATCTTACACTTATCCAAATGTTGTGGCTTATTTGTATCCATGAGAGGTTAATGGAGTTAAGCTTGTGAGCATTTGTGAAGGAGACAAATATGTTCACTAACAAATTTTTGGCAGCTTTTTTGGGGATTCAAAAACAAAGATCAGTGTAGGATTAGATATCCTTAGCTATCCTTTATTCATGCGAAATTGGTGACTCTGTATTTTATCTTGTATAATATTTGAATAGAGGGTTTCATTATATACAATGGATTTGGTTGCGAGAGAACCATGGGAAGCTCATATTGGGCCCTTTGCTTTGTCTAGTATTCATCTTTGCCCAAGGGTCAAGAGAAATCATCCCAACACTTGATGGAGGAAAAATACAAGATCTAGATGACCACATCAAAGAAGTTACAATTGCTTGTGGAATTCTTGGCATGCAAGAAGAGGATGTCTTCATCAGATTATTTTCTCGTGGCTTTATTGAGAGTGTTGCTAAATGGTTTTAGAATTTGTAGGATGGTTGTGTCACTTGTTGGAATGATCTCAAGGTAAGATTTATTTAGATATTTAAGCCTACAGCTGATGTTGGCAAGTTATTAATAGATTTCTTTCAAATTCAAATGAGGAAGAGTGAAATTATGAGGGATTTTGTATATAGATTCAATAGATGTACTAGAAAAATTCCTCCATCCTATTAACCAACTGAAAATAAGCAATTGTGTATCTTTAGAAATTGAAATTAAATTCTAGTTAAAGCTCCAAGAAATGCATAATTTGGAAGATGCTAAAAAAGAAGTTGCAAAGATAGATGATGCTATGCTGATTAGTAGAATGAAATATAAAAATTCAAGCTATGTGAAGGCAACACAATCTGAAAATTATCATAATCTTTATCCCAAAAAGATGTCTTTACAAAATAAAGTTGAAAAGAAAGAAGAAAAACCTTCATCCCCCTTTCTTTTTCATTATAAAAATTTAATGATTTTCAATCAAAGAGACTTTCAAACACCTCATGTTGTTGAAGGGAGATTTTCTAACAGTGCAGGAGCTTATCATTTGCATGTTGAATATGACAATGAACACATCTCTTAGCCAATTGATTTGGTGACTTTCTTAGCTGTTCCTCCTATTGAGAAGGAACTTGTTGATAATAAAATTAATGAAAGTTTGTCAATGGATGCCCCTTTTCTAGAATTTGATTCTTTTATATTTGAAGCTTCTAATATTATTCCAACCATTGATGTTAATCCAAGAAACTTGATAGATCAACACAAGCAAGAAGGGATTGATGGAGAGAAGATAAAAGATATTCCTCACCCTAACAGACAGATAGAATATGAGGCTTTCTCATTTGATTATACACCACATCAAGAAGAAAGGTTGCTACTAGAAGCATTGGAGGATCATGAAGACATTCAAAAGAAATATGAAGAAGGTTTATACATTTTTATGCCATCCCATAACAGGATTAATGGAATTATTCCAAGTGGAATACGTGGATGAAGTGCTTAGTACTTATTTGGTGTTGGAGATATTTATCTTTGAAGAAGAACTTGGAAGTGTATTCATTGTAGATGAAATTTTAGTGAGCCTATATTTAGACTACAAAGATAACACTCTAAACACGTCTTTCCCCAACCATTCTCTTGTCAAAGGCGTAACTAATTTTTTTGAGATGGTGGATCTTGGTGTTGGCAATACGAACTAGCTCATTCCAAATGATGCCAAAATGTTGCAACCATAAGTTTATAATGCAAAATGGCTCTTTGGGCTTGGTATATTTTTGAAGAAACTTAAGCAATGTGTTGTTATTGAGTCTTTTCTTATGATTGCTAATAATGATATATCTTGCATATAAAGTTACAGCTCCCTCAAAGGATATTCAATGAATAACATTGATGGTATGCCTTTAATCGGAAGGCACAGAAGGCAAGCCATCATCTATCCATAGACATGAGGTAGATGAGAGAATTTACAAATAAGAAAATACAAACTAAGAACTCAAAGATTCTAAATTAAATATTCACAATCAACAAATCAAGGGGAAAGATCAAAATGATTTATTTTAGATTGTGTGATACGCAAAACTCAAAGTTTTCCTTATATGCACAAACACAATTTACTCTATAAAGTTTATCAGAGATAACCAAACTGGTAGAAAGAACAACACATCTCAAATGAATATATTTAAATACAAAGATTTGAAATATATTGCATCTCCTCTCTGATAAAAGATAACAATTCACAAACTATCGTTCTTATTCACGCAGAAAGCCCAATCTAAAAATGAAAAAAATGTTTATAATTTTCCCTCTACCATTATTACAAAACTAAAAAAAAGAATCCCTCTTCCTCTTTTTTTGTATCTACTGAAGATTTGTGGGTTTGGAAACCTTAGAAACATATTGGTTGAAGTTGTTTAAGGTGTGTAGAGGTGGAGGAAACAATTGGTGAAGGTAAATCCAAGTTTGGAGTCTTTGGTGGCATTGTGTGCATTTGGGAACACCATTTTGGAAAATATTAGAGATCCTTCACGCTGCCCCTGTTTCCAACAATGTAAGAATAATAACAACTATTTATTAAACTTTTATTTTTACCTTAATCTAGTTACTATAGAATAATAACAACGCATTCCAACCAACTGGTGATTATGTTACAATCATTAATGTATGAAAACACAGAAAACTATCAGTGATTATGTTACATTTATGATATTTAAAATGACTTTTTTTGCAAATAATCCATCTTTTCTCTACTATCTCTGACATTTTTTAATTGATGATAAAGAATGGTGGTTATGTATTGAAGCTTAACAAATGGAGAGCTTCTCAAGCTACTGATTTCTTTCATGGAGTTCCTAATAAATCTCAAGGTTCTCATTTAGGTGACCAATTGCCTGGAGGTCCACGAATATTGCCTGATAAAGTTTATTGCCAAGAGGTCCTAATTGATCTTGACTGATAAAGTTTATTGCTAATCAATATTGTATCAAAAATTCAAACTAATTAGGTATTGAATTAAACTTGATAAACAAATGATAGAGAAGGAAAACTTTAAGCATGAACAAGATCATAAATCATATGACGATGACATATTGCAAATGATTAACTTATGCTTAAACAGTGATAAATTTTATTGTTACTCAATATTCTATCAAAGTTTTGAACATATTAGGTATTGAATTTAATGTCATACATAAACATATCTAATTTAATGTCATACATGCACATATCTAATATAATGTCATACACGAACATATCTTATTTAATGTCATACATGAACAAACATATAATATAAAATGATAACCAATAATGTCATGTACATTAACAAACACATAATATATTATGATAACCAATAATGTCGCATATGAACAAACATATCATATATTAACCAATAATGTCATAAGTCGAATACTGTCATACATCAAATGTGTATCGAATATGTCCACTGATGCCTATATATATATATATATATATATATATATATATATATATATATATATATATATATATATATATATATATATATATATATATATATATATATATATATATATATATATATATATATATATATATATATATATATATATATATATATATGTGTGTGTGTGTCTAGATCAACTATATCTTTTCCTTCCCACGAGGGGAAGGAAACAAATCTCTCGACATCTTTTGTCGTCCTGTCGAGGGAGATGGTGGAGATGATAGGGTCCTCCTGACACGCTCGCTCGTCCTCTTGTTGAGGCTCTTCTCCAACTCGAGCTGATACAAAAAAAGTAGATATGAATCAGTATTTATTATACGTTGAAATCAAATATATGTACACACAAAATCAATTATTTTCTTACCGCCATCAAATAGTCACTCTGTACGTCCACCTCGAAGGCTCGTGGACGATCAGGCGTGACGAGACCCTACAACAATTCAATAAATATAATCACTTATAAATAACATTAGAAAATTTGAGACTAACTATTATAAACAACAACTAAAATGAAGAAAATTCTTTCATACCTCAGTCAATGGCTGTGAGCTAGCCATAGCTGCGGCCACTCCATGATCAACAGACTGTCAGAGATGAGGAGGTGTGTCCGACGTCATGAGCTGCATGTCATACAATACACGTTACATGTAACATGAAACATGAAACAAATATAATCAAATGAATTAAATTAACATGAAACAACTGTACCTGTACGAAGCTCGTACAATGTCTATGCTCTGAGTCCATACTAAAGGTTGAGGGTCCTGTGGAGAACTGATGCACATGCATAATTTTTTTTGTCAATCCTTAATATGATAACTTAATAAATATATGTATTAATTTAAATGATTAAATCGATACATACCTCTGGACTCGTGGAGGGGACAAAAAATGGGGTCGGAGCATCACTACTAGGCTCGGCAACACTCTGACCCTGAATTTTGAACAATGTCAATAGATGCTAATTAATTAATCATTCACTATACATATGAAATGTGATCAAATTAGTAAATTATAATTGTAATTTACTTGTGTGTCAATGCCAAATGTTTCGTTCAAGAACTGATCAGTGACGAGCCCATCATCCGCAACATCTCTAGCATGATTGCCAAATGTGCATAGGGATCTGCATGAAGTGCACATGTGACCACGAGGCACAGAAGGCTCCCCCTCAACTAATGGGCCCGTGGAATGGATGAGGGTCTGCGTCAAAGCATTAATGGTCCCTAGAGTGCTGGCCTCTACATGTTCCTTCACAACTGAAGGAATAGTCACATGCTCACGCTGTGGCTTGACCACAGGTGCCCTAACTACATTAGGGTCACGACGTGCTCCCGGCCTCTCGAATGATGACCACCCACCTCTACCCTGGGAGTCTAATAGATCAAAATAATTGGGGATCTCCCCAAGGACAAACTCACAATACAATTTCTTCAAAACATACATTGGGACCTCGTGATTGTTGCAAGGAGGGGCATCAAAAACCATCCACCATCTATCCCAAAAATGATTTCTCATAGAATCATGTATACACCAATGGATGGGGAACCGTTTAGTACCCTCTCTAACAGTATTTTGCTCACCGAGTTTTCTAAATAATGCACATATTGAACCTTTTGGTATTTCTTTTTTTTTAACATCTTCATATGACAATTTATTTGCATAAAATCTTTTTTGTTCTTCCCTCTTAACCCGCCAAACATCTAACTGACCAGTAACTGAGGCTATCTGGGTCTTAATGTATTCGAGGGATGACGCCAATTGAGCCCTCATTGGATTGGTTTGTCCAGCTTGTTTCAACCGACCAATGAGTCCTTCTAATTCAATTTTGCCTATCTCAATTTCATTTAATATATTTTCTTGTGTGCCTGGTGGAGGTCTTGGAATTGGTTCGGGTTGTGGAATTTGTTGTTCTTCAGGAGGGTTTTGTGGATTTTGGTTTTGAGGTTCTTCAGGTTCTTGAGGGTTTTGTGGATTTGCCGGTTGATTATGGACATTTCCTGATAAAGAATCAATTGAAATCCAAATGAATAAACAAATCTAAATAAAAATTGTAAAAACCCTATAAAATAATATGAAAAACATATAAAATAATGCAAAGTCAATTTTAGATTACATACGGCGTCGGCGTCGGCGTGTTGGTGATCTTGGATTTTGTCGGCGAGGAGGCATATTGGCAAGGGATGTTGAAAATGAATTTTTTTCCAACTCACGTGCGCGTTGCCCTTATAAACAGTAAAAATCACTGTTAATATGATGGGCCGCGGGTGTGCAGCACATCATTTATAAAAATAAAAAAATTTTAATAGCGCGTACGCGCTATTGTGCGTACGCACTATAGCACGTACGCGCTATTGAAAAATGAAAAAAAAAAAAAAGGCTTGTCACCTTTTTGGCACCACAACTCGGTGCATATGCCCACATACAGATCAAAAACCAGAAGAATGCTATAAGGAAGAAACTTCACTCTATATCATTCAAAGGCCAAATAGATACAATCATATAGTTGAAGAATAAAGACAATACATTAACACAAGGCAAGAAGGTATTGCACAGTATATTACTGGAAGAAAGAGATACAATAAAGAATTATATCAAGTTAGAGGCAAAGGAAATTATAGTAGCAGAGCAAATAATACAATGCTAAAGAGTCAGAGAAAAGACCGACCCTAAGAAGGGTTACAAAATTTTCTTTTATAGTTCAAGCATAACTGAGATAGCTTCTACCCTAACATAGAGCACAACTACTACCATTAAAGTTTGTAGAGAACAATCACTACAAATCTGGGCAAGATTTGATCATGGTACACATCCAGATGTAGGAAATCATATCTTTCATGCAATATTTCAGCCTTGAGAAGATAGAAACGATGACCATTACCATTCTAACTAGGTAGATGGATAAGCCAAGCGATGGGAAGCATATCATTTACATTTAAACAGGCATGGAGATCATTGAAGGTGGTTCTAGATGATCAAGAAGATCTAATTCTCCATTAAAGATTTTTCTCTTCATTCTCGACATGCCAAGATTAGATATATCATCAAGTCAAACATTTTCAACCTTCACCCTATACCTTTCTTGAAATTTCATTGGTCGAAGACCCTTTGTCATGTTTTCCAGCTTAGATAAGTTGAAAACTCTTATCATGGTCAACCTATGATCTTACGATCGCCAAACGAGGTCAAAACCCTCATATCATCTTTAGCTTGGAGACTCAGGCTTTATGATCTTACGATCACCCTTATGTCTCATGGTTGAAGGTACCCTTTATAATCCTTATGATCTTACAATCATGACCTTGCTTTACAATCTCATGAACACATGAACACACAACAACACCTTTGGCATATGGTCATGGGACCATCAATTTTCCCTTGAGATCTTACGATCTGCTATTTATCCTATGATCATGAGACCCTTTAAATTTCCTTGCAATGTTATAGGCACAATTAATTGACCTTACAATCTTACAATCACAATCTATCGTAACATCGATAGCAACAACTATTACCCTCACAATCCTACGATCATAGTCAATTTTTAACCTTTATCATGGCCTAGATGGTCTCACTATTTACATCTATGATCTCACGTACAACAATTTATCATGAGATCAGAACCCTGAATTGATTACCTCTATTGATGGAAACTTCGATTGAACCTTTGCCTCTTCATTCGATGAATGACTGCTCTGAAACTAGCCCTTTACCTTTTTATGCCTCCATGATCTTATGATCATATGATAGCATGAAAACCTTACTCTTCCTAGCTTTGGAAGCCCAAAAATTCATCCTTGTGATTTTACGATCATTGAACACTCGTAGCATCAGAACACTTTATCACCTAATTCATGATCTAACAATCCTTTTGATCCTACAACTATGCAACGCTGTGACAACACCATACTGTAGCATTAGAGACCCTTTCATTTACCCTCATGATCTCATGAACATGGGGTATTATAAGATTGGAAGACCTCCTTTCTATTCTTTTACGAGAATGCATGTTGATTGAATGTTCTCATCCTTATCCAATGCACTGACCTTTGAAAATGACACGCATGATGCTACGACAACAAGAGCTGAAGAGATCAAACCGACCTAGATATGTGGTAGCTTGTTGTTATGTCTCTATGACTAATGACCTTGTAACTTTGGATAGAAAAATAATGACAACCATAAATCCTCCAGATCTGATGATCACAATAATAAAGCTGAGGTACTTGCATATTCTAATAGCTTTGACCAATCAGGGTTGGCCACATGTTCACCTCTTACACAAATGACCTACGATCTTACAATTGCTACTATTTCATAACTTTGGGGGCTTGACAATTCAGCTCTATGATCTCACGATCACTATGATATTATAACCATCATATCATCTCACCTTTTCCATGCTTACCTGATGATCCTATGATGTAACTGTCATCATAGCATCAAAACCATTTCTTTCTACACCTTGGATCACAAGATCTTACGATAACTTCCTTATCGTAGCATCATCAACTGGAATATTTTCCCTTGCAATCTCATGATAAAAAAATGTATCGTAACATTGAAAATTTTCCTCATCCCTTCTATGATCATCCAACCTCATGATCCATTGACAACCCAACACTAAAACAACACAGTATATAGTTACATCATAGGTCTGCCCATTTGGTCTAATAATCTTATGGTCCATTGTATATCATAAGATCGTACCCATAGCCTCTTGTTGCAACATCAAAACTCTTCATTGTTTGTAGCTGAAAAGACAACTATGATGCTACAATAAAAAACGTTAACATATTGACAATTGTGAGATCACAACTTGAAGAGCTCTCCTAGGGGATATAACATGCAAATATAATAGTTTAAAAACTTAGGGATACAAGGGTAAGACTAAAGTTTTTTTACATATCCCTATGCATGCATGGAAAATTTGAATTTGAAAAGGTCAATTGACCATTAGACATGTTGCCACCCTAAGGATTCAAATTTTGGTGAGGGGACAAAAATGGCTCACAAGCACCTATTTAGCCACACAGTTGTGAAAAATCATGTCACTTTGCTACTTAGAGAACAGATAACACTCAAAGAAGACGGATAATCTAATTTTCTTGGAATCCTTGTCAATATGGTTATATTTTTTCAGTAGCATTTCAGTCAAGAGGATTTTATTGATTATTTTAACCTTTGGTGCCTTATCATCCTACATCTAGTTAAGGATGTCTTAGATGAAGAATTCACATATAACCACTACATGTGTAGGGTGCCTATCAATAATTTAGGTATGTTTCTTCCCCTGACAAGTTCGCCAAAGGGGTTTCAAAAATTCATGTGAAGAATCTGTGCTAGAGAGTCTTCAAACAAAAATACTTTTGAGAAATTGATATAGTCTTGATAGTGTGGATGTAGAACGGAAGATACCAGTGGCACATCAATTTTATCTTAACTCAAAGAGGGGTTATGAAAAAGATGTGACGAAGTTCCCTCTCGTGTTCTTCATTGAAATGAGAATAAAAAAAATTGTTTGGGGAGTCTGGATAGGAACTTGATGTTCCTGCAGATGGGGGCCTCTTTACTTCCAACCCCCTTTGTGGAATGGTTCCAAGGTTTCCATGACTATGAAGTCTTTGGGTCTCCCTACTTTTACAAGAGACCTGGAGGAAATTGTTTAATGTCTTGCACACAGGAGATGCAAAGGGGACTATGTCATTAAGGCTCAAGCTGCACATGCCAAGGTGATGAAGTTGTTAGGAAAAATGATTCTTGCAAAGAAATGGGAGGTTCTCTTTAGAGATATATGGGGGCCAAAGCCAAAAAAAAGCCCTAGGTTATGGTTGGGCTTGACAAGTGATTAATGGTGCATTGGGTCTTTCTCAGTCCTCTCAGGTCCTTGGTTTTTTCTTTAATATTTTCATACTCTAGACTTGTCTCTTGGTCCTCTCTTGTTCTTGGTTTTGTCTCTAATATTTTCATACTCTAGACTTATCTCTGATAATTTTGGTACAAAGTCTGGTGTATATATAGGTTGCCAGACATGTTAATAGTCAAGTAAGTTAAATTTTGGACTATTTTTATTTTGATTCCTTAGGTTTTCTCTAGTTTTTATGTGGGGTAGCATTATGGTTTGTCTAATTTCTAAATTGGTGCCTCTGTTGCCACAAATATTTGACATTATCATGTAATTCTCTTTTTCCAAAGTAATACAATAGGAACTAGCCCCTTCTAGCTACTGATTTATATATTAAAAAATACACACAATAAAACAAATTGAAAATATATTTGTAATATTATTATTATTATCTTATAATGGAATAATTCAATATCATATTTTATTTTATTGTAGAATTTTACATTTCCTTATATTGAAGAGCTAAGCTTCCAAGAGAATGCACCATAAAACAAGAGACACAATGTGTAAAAGTTCTTGTCAATAATTGGAAAAGAAGGAAAATAGAGATTTATAGATAGAAAGGAATGATATGAAGAGAGAGCTGAAAGAGAGAATGAGATGTTATTATAAGGACAAGTAAAGGTATAATGATAAGGAAATTTTTAAAATATTAATAATTATATTATTTTAAGAAATATATAAATAGCAATAAAAACAAGAGCTCTTGAGGAGCTAGAGTCCTTGCCTTTTGTGGGAAATGATATAAATTTATCTTCTGTACAAAATTGAAGATGTTTGTAGTTTTCTGATTTGCATTAGGATATGGTTGTGTTGATTTGGAGACCATTTAATCTTGTTATTTTGATTTGAAAGTCATGTTAGGCAATTTTAAAGTGGTCATTTTTCCTTGTCTATAGATGTACCTAACTATTTTCATGATGGAATGGAGATTTATAAATAGGTTTGAAAGATATGGAAGACAAGTGGTAAAGAATTTTTAAAAATATCAAATACTAGAAAATTATCAAAAATGAATATTTAAAGCTTTTTTCAAATTATTTAAAGAACTCTTGCCTTGTATTCTACCAATTTATATTTTGAAAATAAAATGAAAAATAGATTAGCAAATAATTGTTATAAAATAGAGAGTGAATTAGTTTTCCCTTCAATATATTAATTTCAATTTGAAGTTTAAATATAATGATAAAAAAAACTAGTTGATAATAGGAACTTTTATTTTAAATACAATGATAAACAAATTAATTAGAATCATATTTATGATTTATGGAAACTTCATCTCCAATATGAATACTCTACTTAATTTAAATATTTTATATTTATTGATTATCAATTTTAAAAACCATCTAATTTAATTACATAATTCTCACACATTATTGATTTAGAATAAAAAGATAATAGCCTAATTTAATTATTTAAACTTAGATGTAGAATAGTTGGTATTCGACTTGCACGATGTCTTCAAGTGAAGTAAACTAATTATTAATGTTAGATTGCCTTTTTTTTCCATCATACAATCTCCCAATATTCTAATTCACATTTTACTCATAGTATCAATTAAGTTTAATATACAAACTGTAATTAACCTAGAGAATTTGTGAATGTCTGGCAATTTTATTTTTGCCTAGCATGATGAAAGTGTGGAGTTGGGATTTCATACAAACTCACCCTTATAATGTGTAGAAACAAAGGCGGATTTCCTTAAACTTTTGACTCCCTACACCATTTGTTCTTGTCAATGATTACAGCTTGAAGATTACAACCATAATTGTTATTGTAACTCATCCTCATTTTTCACAAATTTTCAAGTCTGGGGATCCTAACTCTTGAGAGGCATTCATACAAAATATTTCTTTCTAAAATTTGGAACTAAATTTTTTGTATGAGAGAAGTTTTTGCGGAGGAGAGTATATGGAAATAATTTTTTGAAAACCCTAAATATTGTTTTTTTTGTTTACAACATCTCCAATTCTTAGTCAATCCAATCATTAGGGGCTAACAAATACAAGCTTTTCAAAGACTTACTATGGTTTGTTACACTGCAACTAGATCTATCACACCATGAGTATCCAAGTAGGTCAACACTTCTCAACAACTCTGTGGCAAGTCACAAAAAAACAACTTGCTCGACAGAAGCTCCTCTATCAAACTGGTCATGGGGACATTGTGATGGTCAGTATGGGTTCGCCCTAGATAGGCTATCGACTAGATTATTGATTTCAATTATGGACTACAATGTAAGCTTTTGGGCCATCTAATTGATTTGAAAGTTCCCTTTAGGTCACTTATCGAAACTTCTAGAACATCTTTAAAATTCAAATTTTTAAAAATTTGGTTAAATGAAAAGTCGAGCTTGATCTGCAAGACATCTTGCCATTGGATGGAGAAAATCAAATAGAGGAACAAATGAAGAATGAGCCCTGAGTAGATTTTTCATGTGAAATTCACAAATCTAGTCTACAATCAACAACAAAAACAAAATGTCTGAGATAGATCACATTCAGACCAAACACTATCCACATGAACACTATGTTTGGTGCAGCTGGGCAACAACTTTGCCATTTCTTTCTCCCAGAATTAACACAGAGGTAAACGACACATCATAAGCCGTAGGTAAAAATTCCCCTTTGATACACAGAAATTGGTAGACCATTCGCCATAGATCTGTGAAGGCCTTTTCACAATTATACCAAAGCCAAATCCAATCTCATTAAAAACACATAGGAACCTAAATTCCCCAGTCTCCATAAACTATAACGGTGTACTTCTATCTGTCTCCTTAGAACTATGAAAATTTTGTTGAGTGTAAAGTTAAAAACGTGCAGTGGCAGATAGTTGAAGATTTTACAATAACAGTGACGTGATTATGGTGTTCGTGCAAAATCTAGAAAAATCTGAAGTTGCTGCAAGTGGGGCCATGGAAGATTCTAGAAGTTAATTTTCCTAATTTTTAGAGTCACAGAAATCAATTTTATCCCCAGCAAAATTGTTGGTAACCAATCAAAAAATTGAACTTGCTAATTATAAATTAATTAAAAAATAAAATAGGTTTTGAACTTTATAGTGTGTTTATAAGTTCCCTGATTTTGATCATAAAAATTAATTGTAAAGAGCATTCGGGAACATTAGTTCCCTACCTATATATTATAAGTTGAAATATTTAATTTAAAAAAATAAATTGTTGATAACTTAATTCAAACTACCAAAAGATCTAGTAAGTTTGAGTGGTAGTATTAGTTTTATGATTGTCAAAAAAAACATCAATGTAAAACTAATAAATATATTTAAAATAAGAAATATACGAATATATTGTGATAATTCATATTGATTAGACATTATTTTTGTCCAAAGTTGTGTGAGGTGGAAGATAAAATTATTACTTTTTTGAAAAATCTAATCAACTTGTTACAAATGTGAAAAAGATAAAGTTGTAATTAATGTATTCATTAATGCATGGTAGAGTTGTTAGAAAATATTTATATTTTTGTTGAAGAAAATTGAATTTTCTCCATACCAAAAATAGTATGGTCCAATAGTATGAATGAAAAATGTGATTTATAAAATAATAAAAAATTACAAAAAGATACAAACATTTGAAGTTTCTTTTAATCTTTTAAATTCTATAAGTTGATTGGTCAATTGAATTCAATGAATGAGAGGAACTAATAACAAGTGCCACGTAGTGACTTGTATCTGCCGAAAGTTGTAATAGTTTAAGATTAAAATTTTAATAGTTAGAAAATAGTGAATTGAGGTAAGTTATAATAGTTTAAGAATAAAAATTTAATAGCCAACTGTAATGATGTTAATTTAATATAATTTAATCAATATTTATTTAAGATTAAAAAAATATCTTCATGCATATTTAAATATTTGAAAATAATAATTTTTTTTTAAAGTATAATTAAAAAAATTAAGTGTAATGTTAGAATTCACTTATTCTATTTAAATTATTAAGATTAAAATTAATTATTATTCAAACTACATATATTTCTAACATAAAATATTTTTAAATTTATAATATGTAACTATTATATTTATAAAAAATTGATAATTTTATGAGTTTGATATAAGTCTTATGTGTTTTATATTTTATATATTTTGCATCCTTAAATATAGGGTAGTGGTTCTTAGAAATCCGCTCCTATAAGACTCAAATAATATGAGCCAATCAAACTAAAGTAAAATATTTTTAATTATTTTAGAAATTAAAATTTGACATATAAACATTATAAAAAATTAAAGAATTAAATTAATTATAAAAATACTTATATTTCATTAGTTGAAGTAGGAAAAATTAATCACTTGTTATGCTATTAGTATGTGCCTCCCACAAATACAATAACACAAGATAAAACAAATGTTTAATTTACATTTTAAATACTAATAATCTTACTTTTAGAGGAGTCAACACCAACCAATAAATCAATTGATGAATAAGGTAAATATTTATTGATCGCCCTTACGTCACCGTGACGAGCCTTCTATGTCACGCGAAAACCACTCTGATTAGCATCAAAGTTGTACCTTTCCTATCATATCTTTCTCTCATCATTTGAAGTTAAACAAATATTATAAAGCGGTTTGACCTCCTACAACTCAAATACACGCATGCCTTTACACAATTTCGCCTGTATTACTGTAACGCCATGTTCCTTCAAATTAAAATATAAGCTTTCTAATACATACAAGAACGACCAAGTCATGATCTTCCACGATGCCCACTACTCCTAATGCCGGTTATTTAAAATAAATTATCACCTTCACCATCTCCAAAATTCTTACTAGTCATTGGGGTCCGTTTGAATCATTTATTTCCATCAAGACCTTTCAATGTCCAGCAAAAAGAAGAGTAGTTGTTCATTCAATTCAGTGGGTTTCTCAATCGAAGGAACATGCCCACAATCTTCTATCACCACAAGCTTTGCTTTTTCTCCAATATGCCTGCAAATTCATCATTTTATATTGTATGTAAAGTGATTAATGTAAATATGTAAACCTTGTATGATTGAGTGTAAGAGGGAGATGATTTGGTACTGAGCTCAGCTTCTGGTTGGACTGGTCCAATGGAAGAAAACATACTTTTAAGCATCTCATAACATTCTTGACCAAATTTGGGGATGGAGGGATTGAAAAAAACAAAATGGGGTGGATGGAGAAAAGAATGTTACCTTTGGAGAGCATGTGCCTCTTGGAGCTTGAAGATTTTGTCATTCTTCCCCCATATAATCAGAACTTCCTGCAAGGACCACCACATGTTAAAAGATTTTTTTTAAGTCAAAAGCAATTTGTAGTTGGTTTGGGTTTTTATACTTATGTTTTTGGTCCATTTTAACTATTGAAATTTCAAAACACATTCAATCATGAGAAAGATGGGGTAAAGAGTGTGAATGATCCATCATCATTGGATAGAGTTAATTCGAGAGGGACGTGTCAATGATCCATCATCATTGGAAAGAGGGTGGAGGAAGGGAGAGATCATGGGCAAGGGAGACTACCAAAGAGTAGGATATCTCTTACCAAGAGAGATCAGAAAAGCTGATTTAAAAATAGGTTATATAACTATCAAAAGATTATTTGTCAAAAAAAATAGTCATATGTGATCTATTAGAAACATTAATAGAAAAACATGTACAGTCGAAGAGGTTTTAGACACATGTGAGTGGTCCGTATCGAATACCTACCTAAAATTTGTTTGTGGATGACTTCCATTAAAAAACATGTTACTGTGTTTAATATTCTTTCCCATTAGAATATAATTTAAGACTTGAGTGATTCAAATTCATGTAAGCTGATGTTTGTGGACTTATTGAAAGTTAGATTTGGATATACGATTACGAATGAGTAAATTTTAACTCTAAGCTGACAATTGATGAGTCACAATCACACTTCGTGATACTACATCAGGAAATGTATAATTATGTTATGAAACCTTACCACGGAATAAAGATTCCAATAGACTTTCTCTTCTTTAAAGTCTCCATATGAAAACAAGCTATCTTCCGGTATAAGTACACATCATACCTAGGCAGTAAGTAAAAATATATGTATAGAGAGGAGATGAGAGAGAAAGAAATAGAGTGCCTACCTGTACCAATGTTGGGAGTGGGTGAGCATTTTTGGAGCCAATGACAACGGCATCTAACAACTCTATTCTCTCACTTCTCCTTCCGCCCTTACTCTTCATTACATTCAAACCCACAAAACTCGTGTGTAAGTAAAAGCATAAAAAGTCTCTTCAATATGTCAAAGAAACATCTAGAAGACAGAGAAACTGTTGTGTAAAGAACCCCATTAATAATCTCAACAATATGTGAAAGAAACATCCATATCACAAAGTATGGTATTCTTATTGTTGTTTAGAGAAAACCAGTTTACAATTTCCACGAATTACAATTACAGTGCATCTATAAAACAATTGCAATCTTCCCAATTATTATTTTTAGAATCATAACAACTATCACTAAAAATAGAGAATATAAGGGAAAAATTAGAAACAATCTTTTAAAATTTGATTTTCTTCCTTGTATTATATAAATACCAGGAACATAAAAGCTGTATTATATAAATAGCAATGAGTACCTCCATGAAGTCCTTGTATATGAAAGTAGGAAGCCAGGGCATCTTGTAAATGGTATGATTGATGCATTTCTTGAACTCCTTCACATTCTGCGGAAGCAGAACATCCCTAATATCGGAGGCGCCCAGTTCCTTGAGCAGATCATCGTTGCTGGAGGGCGTCATACAAACACCGGAGCTCACAATTACCAAGCAACGCACGAGCTCGGGAAATCTGTGGGCCATCCAAAACCCCACAAAACCGCCATAGCTATGCCCGACAACCATGGCGCTCTTCACTTGGAGGCAATCCAGCATTCCCTTCACGCACTCCGCCTGAAATAGCTCCGACCTCTCGGAGCTCCGGGTACTCGACTCGCCGAAGAACAAGAGGTCCGGAATGAAGAGGTCAAAGTGCTTGCCGAGAGCCCCGATTTGCTTCTCCCAGCCGCTCAATCCATCGGCTCCGAAGCCGTGAATGAGCACCACAGCCGGCTTAGGCGCCTCCTGAGAACCGCTTGATGTCTTAATCAAACAGTGCATTGTGGTTCCATTGCTCAGCTCAATTCGCCTCGATTTGAGCCCCTGCGAGGCCCAGTAGGCCCGCTTCACGCTCTCCACCAATTCCACAACGCTGAACCTCATTCTTCTTCACTCTCACAGACTCCTCACAACAGGTACCTTGTGTTCTGGCCCATATGGCTATAAATAACGTTTTACACGGCACGAGAATCGATGTGACGTGGAGTATTTTAATCTCCCATACCTGGCGGTCATTATGGAACAGTCGCTGGCAAGGCAAGTTTTGGGGTTAATAAGAATGCCAAATGCCAATTTATCATTGACTTGAAAGGTGTCTTAAAAGCCATCTCAATTTATGCCCCCGCAGAAGGTGGGTCAGCACACGTTCTGCTGTGGGTGTCAACTTCATGCGGGGAATGTTGGGGACCCACAGTAACCTCCGGCTTATTGCGGTAGGGCCAAACACACCGACCGACACAGTGTTTGATGTTGACAGGCGAGCAAATTTCAACGATGACGGCAACTGGCGATTAAGTGTTTAGGTAGCGGGAGTGATGTTCATGAGACATATCTACCTTGGCCACACTCGGGACGGATCCGATCGGTACTTGCTTATATTAATTTCAAAGGTAAGTTGTGAACAGATGTAGTTATGCGCGTAAATTTTAGCAATTGTGAACTGTGTATTTTAATGATAATAGATGGATTAAATGTGGTTTGATTTTTCTAGTTTTCAGATCATTATATAGTATTATTCTGTTCATTTGTGAGGACTGTTAAATTTGATTTTTATAGTTTTCAGTTTTTATTTGTTCACTCATTAGTATTTTAGTTATTGTATTTGGAGTGGGCTACTAGTCACTATTCTATTCATTTGTGTGAGCTATTAAATTTGATTGCTGTAGTTTTTTTCAGTGTCTATTTGTTCATTATATACTATTTTAGTTATTGTATTTGGAATAGGTATTATTCTATTTATTTATTCAAATTATTGAATTAATTTGAATAAATTGAAATGCTTTATTTATTTTTATTTAATTTTGATTATAATTTTTATAAACTTTTAATTTGTATTTTTCAATTTTTTTGAATAAAAATATTATTTATTTCAAATGTGATTGGTTCACACAAATTTGTGGTGTAGAGGTGCTTTTCTTGAAGCGTCTTCCAGATTGCACTATTTTTGTCTACATTTTAGTGCATTCTAATGTTTAACAAAATTATTTTTCCTCTTTCATTACATTCTCTAGAACAGTCTCCAATTGAAAGGTCGCCACAAAAGACAATGATGCAAAAAGAGGGGTAAAAATTTATTAAGACAGAAAGGAATACAACAAGGAGAGCTCAACAAGGAGCTCGATCCTGAGCAACAAGATCATCAAATTCTTGCACCATCTCAAAGGACAGTTGCCCCCTATCCCTAACATTCCAACCCGGATCATGACTAGAAGCCCATTTGGCTAAACAATCAGCAGGTCTATTCCATTCTCGCGGAATATACGTGAACCTAATGAACTGAAAAGAGGAAGAGAAGAAAAGAATCTGCTTAACAACAGTGGCCAGCTGCCAACTAACATCCTCAAGCTCTTGCGAAGACAGCATGTTCACCACCACCTGGGAATCAGACTCACAAATAATCTTACTCCATCCCCACAAGCAACACTGTTCCACAGCATATAAAATAGCTTGAGCTTCCATGAGATTGTTAGTATAATCACCCTTATGAATTGAGAAGAAAAATTTAACATTCCCAGAACTACAACGAGCCACTCTGCCAATACCAGCCGGACCAGGATTCCCATGAGAAGAACCATCAGTGTTAATTTTCAGAACTCCACAGGGAGGAGGAGTCCAATGCCCATCCCGGTTAACCTGACCCTTCCTCTGATGGTGAAGCTGCCTGGACATAGAAGGAAACCTATGAGCCGCAACCCCATCCTGCAGATGAAAATTGAGGCGATTACAGATAGCAAGATCAACCAGATCCATACCCCCATCAAGCTCACACTTCACAAGAATAGTTTCCTGGAGATAATGTGATATTTTCCACCAAAGATGCAAAACACCAAGCCGAACATCTTGGAATATGCGACGATTCCTCTCCAACCAGATATGCCAAAGCATGAAAGATGGGCCAGCAATCCAAGCAGCATGGAGAGAAGAAGACTTGGAGGGAGCACTACCCAAGCGAGCCCAGAACTCAGGCAAAGAGGAAGCATGCCGACAAGAGCAACCCCAAGTGCTCCACCAAAGGTGCCATATCTGAGTAGAATAGGAGCAATGGAAGAACAGATGGGAGACAGACTCCTCTCCATTACCACACAAAACACAATAAGAGGGGCCCTGAAATCCATGTTTACAAAGATTATCCCAGGTAAGACAACGGTTATGAGCCACTAGCCACATGAAAAAATTGCACTTGGACCAAGAAACTTTATTCCAGACTTGCTTCCACCAAGGGACCTCAGCATCCCCAAATAATTGTCTAGTTATCTCCTCATACCCAGCAGAGACATGATATTTACCAGACAAGGTACCGCCCCAAGCCAATACATCTGGACCAAGCAAAGAGGAACACTCTCTAGAGGCCAGAATTTGAGAAAGCTCCTGACGATCCATGTCTGTACCTCCAGGAGGCCAATCAGAGGAATGCTTCCATCTATAACCAACAACAGGTCCCAATTGATAAGGAGTCTTGTAATGAGCGACTTTATCCCATCCAGCGGCAAGAAAAGAGTCACAAAGAGGCTGAAGATGAGGGTATATGGATAAAATGGAAGGGAATCCATCCCAAGCATCAGACCAAAACAAAGCCTGAGAACCTCCTTTACATATCTAGAACAGACCCCTCTTCACCAACATCGCACCTGTCTTCAAAGTATGCCAAACCATTGAACCACAACCTTCAAGAGGAAGTGCAGAAACAGAGCAAGGATCAACACCATGAAAATATTTATAAGTGATAATACGAGCCCAAAGTTGATGCTGTCCAGAGCACCATCGCCAATAAAGTTTAGCAGCCAAAGCTTGTCTACTCAATAGAGCAGAACGAAGACCAAGACCACCCTCCTTTTTAGGCCTACAAACAGTTGCCCAATTAACCAAGCTCCATTTAGTACTATGCAAATTACCACTCCAAAGGAATTGTCGAGAAAGAGCATCAAACTCCTTGAGAAAGTAAATAGGTGCAGCATGAACCATGCTTCTATAAGTAGGAAGAGCTTGGATAACAGCTTGAAGAAGAGTAACCCGGGCAGCAGTAGAAAGCCATCTATGAGTCCAATGATTTACCTTATCCTGAAGCTTGGTAATCAAATTTTGCCAGAAGAGACGTGGCTGCCTGGAAATAGCAATAGGAATGCCAAGATAAGTCAGAGGAAGTGAACCTATCTGAAACCGTAGGATACCAACAATCCTGTGCTGAATAGAATCAGGAGTGTTAAAAAAGTAAATGAAAGATTTGTGCTCATTAACTTTCTGGCCTGAAGCTGCCAAATAAATGTCCAAAGCATGTCGAAAGGCTTCAGCTTCCTTGATCCTCGCAAGATCGGCAAGAGCAGAATCATCAACAAATTGAAGATGGGAAAGAGAAGGTAAGCCATTACCCCACCGCCAGCCTTGAATAGAATTCTGGGACACCTGATGCTTAATGAATCTACCCAAGCCTTCATCCATGATGATGAATAGATATGGGGAGAGAGGGTCACCCTGGCGGAGGCCTCTAGAAGCACCAAATAGTTGTGAAGGTTGACCATTAATACGAATAGAAAAAGAGGCAAAAGTAACGCAACTCATAATCCAACTCACCCAATCAGAGCTAAATCCAAAAGAAAGAAGAATACTCCTTAGGAAGCTCCATTTAACTCTATCATAGGCCTTAGCCATATCCAGCTTAACAAACATGGCTCTCTCCCTTGAAGTAGCCATAGAGTGAATAGCCTCAGTAGCAATAACCACCCCATCCAAAATTTGTCTTCCAACAACAAACCACCTTGTTCTTTTGAGATAATAATGCGAAGCCACCTTTTCAGTCTCTCAGCAATCAGCTTAGTAATAACTTTGTAGACCACATTACATAAGGCAATTGGTCTAAAAAACTCCAATTGATTAGCACCCTCTCTCTTAGGAATAAGAGTCAAGAATGTAGAGTTCAAAGCTCGAAGCATCTGCTTGCTAGCATAGGATTCTTTAACCACCTCCAACAAATCATGATTAATGATGTCCCAAAATTCCTGAAAGAATTCAACTGGAAAACCATCAGGACCAGGAGCCTTCCCCTTAGGCATGCCAAAGACCACCGCCTCCAGCTCTTCCAAAGAGATAGGATGCATGAGATAATCATTCATTTCCTGAGTGATAAGGGAAGGAATACAGGACAAAATAATATTTTCTTCATTATCAGCAGGAGGAGAGTCCTCGGAGAAGAGGGTAGAGAAGTACGAAATAGCCTCCTGGAACAAAGCTGGCAAGGAATTCAGTTGGATACCTTGAGAATTAACCAAAGAAGAGATAGTGCTCTGATTCAGGCGAGATTGCACTGTTTTATGGAAAAAGGAAGTGTTTCAATCACCTTCTTGGAGCCAATCAACTCGAGCCATTTGCTTCCAAAAATTTTCCTCTCGAAGTTCCCATTCTTCTAGAGCTCTAGAAGCAAGGGATTCAGCCTGGCCAAGATCCTCCGAGAAACCTCGATCTCTAATCTCCCTTGTGATGACATCAAGATTTTCTTGAGCAAGCCTCTTCATAAAGTGAAGATTCCCAAAGCATTCCCTATTCCATATCTTGAGCTGCCTTTTAACATATTGAAGCCTTTTAGAAAATGAGAACATTGCAGTACCATATGCAGGGGCACCATCTTTCCACCAACAAAAAACAAAATCATGAAGAGAGGAGTCACGAAGCCACATCAACTGGAACTTAAAAGGAGGATGCTTCAGAACATAAGCCCCTATAGCGGAAAATTTGATTGGCCAATGATTTGAACCCCTCCAATCAAGGATTTCTGAAGAGATAGTAAGGGTGCCACTAAGCCAGAAGCAAGAAATCTATCCAGGCGTTCTAAGATAGCAGCAGCACCAGTCCTGCAATTATTCCAGGTATAGAGGCCATTAGAAGGCTTAACATCAGAGAGATGCAAAAGAGATATGTGTTGCCGAAGAAGAGCAGAAGAAGGCCCCAATCTAGCCAAACCATCATGCTTCTCTTCCAAACTTAAAACTGAATTGAAGTCCCCTGCTAACACCCAAGGATGATAAGGATGACAATTTCTAACATATTGAATATGTTCCCAAAGTTCCTCCTTTCCCACAAGATCAACAGGTGCATACACATTTGTAACCATGATTACCTCTCCTGAGTCTAGAGCAGAAGCTACCATAGAGAGAGCTGAGCGAGAAGACATCTAGCCAAGAGGAGAAATTTTTTGAGGATCCCAAAATATAGCTAAACCACCAGCACTGCCTGTTGCCCCAACACACTAGCATTGGCCACGAGACCAAATACTAGAGGCATGTTGGACCATAGACTCCACAGAGAGCTTAGTCTCTTGGATACAAAAAAATTAGGACTATGATCAACCACCAAGTTATGAATAGCCTTTTGTCTAGGGATGCTATTCAACCCCCTTACATTCCATGAGAGAATAATCATCATTGGGTAGATTTGGGAAAATGAGAATCCAAAGGTTTCACTAAACCAGACTTAATCAATATATCTCCTGTGAGTTTAATCTTCTCTTGGTCTGTTTTGCGCCCACTCCTTAGAGGGGGAGAAGAAGAAGCCCACTTAAAGGGTCGAGGCAACAACCCCAAGGGGAGAGGAGATCCCTTGCCCTTACCTGATGGTAGCACATCCTTAACCAAGTCAGCCAAAACAACATCATCATCTTCCAACACTGTAGGAGTCACCAGAGCCGCTGTCACAGGAGCTACAGGAACCTCACAATTCTGATATACTACAACTTGAGATGCCCCACAAGCATCATTAGGAATAGATCTCTCATCTAGGCAAGCTGGATCAGAAGAGATAGGAGGAGGAATACCCTCCTCTAGAACCATACTATCCAGCACCTCAAAACGGTTAAAACCTGAATCAGATAATCTTTCTTTCAAAGGCCTCTTTTGACCACGTCCCTTAGCTCGAGGACGAACAGGGGTAAATCCATCCTTATCCTGCATTGGAGCCCTACCCTTACCTGTAGCATCTTGTGGATTCATCCCCTTGGTAGAATTAACCATTTGAGATTGTCCTTTCCGTGTAGTATCTGCCAAACCACCAGCATTTCCAGCTATAGACCGATCCACTCCTTTTAAACTCAAGTTACGGGAGCACTGCCGCAGTAAATGACCATACTCATGACAAATCCGGCAACGGAAAGGGAGGGATTCATAATCTAACTGCTGCACCCAAGAAGAATCCCCCAGACAAATTTCCAAAGAATCTGGTAATGGGTTAATCAAATTAATTTCAACACAAATTCTAGCAAACGAAATAACCTTTTTATTGAGGGTTTGATGTGCGATCGCAGCTGGCTTCCCCAACAAAGCAGCAATTTGTCGAAGGATGTCTTCATGCCAAAATTCCAAGGGAAGACGAGGCAAGTGAACCCAAACTGGCACTGTTGAAGGGAGATCCTCAGCAGAATTAAAACCTGAATGCCAAGGTTTGACAAATAACCCCACATTGTTGTAGAAATAAGGGCCTCCTTCAAAAACATGATCACAATCAGACATGCAAGAGAATAAAACAAAAAAATAACTATTCCCTGCCAACATAATCTCCATATCGCCTTCCACCTACCAAGAGCGGCGGATCCATGCCTCAAGAGCAGATAGGGAAATCTGGATTCCAAGAAATTTGCATATCAAAGCATGCTTGGTCCAATAATCAATGTCCTCCATTACAGCCGTTGGAGGAATAACCAGAATAGGGCGATCATGGCTACGCGGAAGACAACCATTAACTTTTTTCAGCTTGGAGCTCTCCCCTGAATAAAACGATTCAGATCGCATTGCATGCATAGTTGGAGAAGAACCATCTGTTCTCACCAACGGAGAAGAAATCCCAAGCCTTGCCATGCAAACAATAAAACCCCCAATCCAAAATTGACTGCAGAAGATCTCCAAAAACACTGACACAAATTATGTCCAGTAGCTAACAATCCAAACAGAACAGAAAAATAGTAAAGATCAAACACCAAGAACAGGCTAGGGGAAAAACCCTAGCCCAACCGGCAGCCAACGCTTCTCAGAGACTCCATCCCCGGACGGGATAAAGGTATGTTACAACAAAGATATTCAACAACTTAGTTACCAAAAATATGACAGGAAGACACTATTTCACGTTCTGACAACCAAAACTGGTTTCTTCGTTGCCAATGTTTGTTTCCAACTGTCCAAATTGTTTCTCATGCAAAAAGTCATGAGATAACATGTGTGATTTATTTCCCTCCAATTACATCCCAACTACTAAAAGTAATTAATGACTAAACTAGACTAGGCAAATTCACAGAACATAGGTACAAATGATCAGCTCATTAACTAATCAAATGGAAAATTATTGGCATGCAATATAATTAAAATCCTACACATATCTATCCTTTCTTCTAATATATCTCAATTTAAATATAACTATCTTGATTATATCTTCCTCTCCCGATCATAAAAATGACTTACATATTAATTAATTATTTTTTATAGTAGTTTAAAAAGTCGTTAATTTGTGTTAAAATAATATTACAAATTGACATATATATATGCAAATTATTTACAACTTAATTGATAATATAGATTATATTTTGATAACTAGTTTTGCATTGTTATTTTATACATATATAATTTTAAAATAACTTTGATTAAACGTTTTGATAAAAGTTAAAATGCATTATTAAATCATTATAATAAATATTATTTCTTAAATTGGAATGAATTTAAATATTTACAAGAATAAAATTTTGTATATGTCTTAGTTCATATATTTTTAATAAATGTAAAATAAATTATACATATCTTGCTAGTGTGTTTTTCCAAAGTAAGTTTTTCATTTTCACCCTAGTGCTCTTCTGTTTATGTTATAATACCTATGATTTTCCTTCTATTGAATAAACCCTAATTACAAGGCTTTTAGGTAGAAACCATATGTCAAATTAAGAAAAACCCTTAATCCTTTTTTTTTCTTCATTACCTTTTTGTTTCACTTAAGGAAGGTGTTTCCATCATGGTTTTGTGTTCTAAAGCCTAGGTGTTATCTTTTTAAGTTGTGACCTCGCGACCTTTCCCTTTTAGTATGTATGCACAACTTAAAGCACTTAACCAAGGGTTGTTTCTTTGTGGAGGGATCCCTATGTGCATACCCTAAGCATTAATATTTGTCACCCAAGGTCATTGATTCTTGTGAGTGATGCATTAATATTTTTTGTAAGGTAGTTGCATTTACCTTTTATCCCACATTGGTTGTGCTTTTAATATCTTGGGTAGTAAGTGCCTATATAACAAAGGCATATTAGCATTTGTAATCAAGCTTTGAAGGTGTAATGTTTTTTTATAGAAGCTTTGGAGGTGAAAGATCTTAGTGTGAAGATCTTTGGATGAAGACTCTTCTTGGTGAATTTCTTCAAGTGGAAGCTCTTTAATTGTAAGCTCTTCTTATAAAGAAGCTCCTATTGTACAAGCTAGTTGGAAGCTCCTACTGTAGAAGCTCTCTTATATTGTAAGAAGTTGGAGTTCTCTTATTTGGAGAATATTGTAATGAATTTCAAGTATTAATGGATACTTTATGAATCATTTTGTCTTCTCTTTGTCTCTATATTGTTCTATTTTTGTGGTGAGTTTGTAAGATTAGAGTGTATCTTCATCGGTGGTATCAAAGTGTACCTTCATCAATCATCTTTTAATCAAAAGATGAAACTTTGGCTTGAATTATTTTTATTAGTCTCGAGCATGTGAAATGTTGGGATCACGAATCAATGACTTATGTCTCTTCTCCAAGCCTAAATCTTATTTTAGTGAGAAAGTGTGATAATGCCACATAGAGATGGCGGGATGGGATACTTCTCTTTTTAAGCTAGCAATTGAGACAGATCAACAACCTATTAGCCCCTCTTAGGAGTTTCTTCTTTTTCAAAGTTTAGATTTGAAATCTTAATTGCAACAGTCTCATTTTCAAAATTTTACCACAAGAGATTATTGTCAAAAACCCTAAATAACAAAGGAATAAATTTATCCTTATTTCATTTTTGAACCTTTCTTTTAGGGTTTTATTTTGATATAGAGTGGTCTTATTAAAATTACTATAACCTAAGTTTCTCAAGTTTTATTTTATCCCTTTATCATGAGAGTTAATTAAATTGTATCCTTTCACATCTCAAAGTCGAGATAATTTTTACCTATGGTGGACCCTTGATGCATATTGTTTTAAATGACCATTGGATCTAAGTTGAATTAAGGGTCATCGCATTGTCGTGAAAGAAAGTGCACATTTTTTAAGCTTAACAACAATGTGACGTGAAGCCATGTATCCAGTGGGGCCATTAAAATACAATAGTCAAAGGTAAATGAGAGCCATTAGATCTCAATTAGATCAAGGGTTGTCGCTTTATCACTATGAAAAGGTACAAGTTATTTACCTAATGTGACTATGTGATAGTATGACACATGTATATAGTGGGACCCTAGGCATTGATGGACTTTAGAAAGAAGATGTCACTAATAGACACCTACCATGATTTGATTTGATCACAGCTAGAACTAAGAATGTTTTAAAGATTTGATTAAACCATTGATTTGGTTTGGGATCAATGGATATCACTTTGTCGCAATGAAAAGGTGCTCAGTGTTTAAACAATGCAACAAAGTGAGAACACAACACGTATCCTAGGTGGGTCATACACTGTAGTTAAGGTGTTGTTTTTCATACCATTGGTCTTGCTTAGATAATGATTATCACATTATCACCATAAAAATATACATACTTGTTTGAAGGGTTAATGGGAAACAAGATACTGAGAGGGGGGGTGAATCAAGGTCTTAAACTTTAACTTCAAAATTAAATTACTCAATTCATACCTAATTCATCTCACACCTCATATCTACTATTAAAATTGTAATGTTAAAACATAAATGAAATTCATATCCATGAAAGATTCAACATATAAAATAATGATTTGGTAACCCATAAACACTTCAATGAGAAGGTAAAACTAGGGTGGGATGAAACCCAGAAATCTTCACTATTATAACAATAAAGTAACTTGTTAGGGTTACAATGTTTGATCATAAGATATGATCTACCTTGTGAGGGGTTTTCCTTGTTAAAATCTTTAGATATTATTAGGTCTCACCTTGTTAAAGGATTTTACACTTACAAAAAAGTAAGGACTCTGTTGGGAGGTTTACATAGATATGTTAAGACCACTCTGTTAAGAGATTTACCTTGATTCAATTAACTATAATTGATTTAGTACCTAACCCTTAGTTTTTCTATAAGTTGGTCTTGGGTCTCCTCTTTGCAATGTCTCTAATCTAATCTCCTAATATGATATCTTTGTTTAGTCCTTCACTACTCTGATTGTCCTTTGTTTGATATGCTAGATCAAACTTAGTCTTTTCTCTTCACATGCACATACTGACAGTCATTTGTTCATTCATGCATACTAATTTTAGGATTAGAATCCTCTTTGAATATATTTCTTGTGAAAGTTATAGATCTTGATTGACGGTTTACAATTCATCATGTTTTATAATTTCTATCTATATCGTCTTAAAATGGTAGCACTTCCATGTTAAGAGTGTCTAGCCCTCTGAATAAGTGGTCTAGGGTCATGTCAAGTGCCTTGAATAGGTCTTTGCATGGATCTAGATTTTTCCCTTGTTCTTCTTGTCTCTCTCTATTTCCAACCTCTTTCTAACAACTTTCTTTGTGAAATTGAGGACTTTGACTTTCTAGGTTAAGGATGACCTAAACGGTCAAGGTCGACCTCTGTTGACATTCCAATCATGTTTGTTATTAGTGACATACACTTATTCATATTGTGAGTTCATATCAAGCATATTATACAGTTAACAGTGTAAACCAAGCATTTCAGTTGCTACCAAGTCTTATGGACAAATTTTAGTTTGAACCGAGCAGTTACTACAGAGTTGATGAACAACAATGTAAACCAAGCATTTTAGTGTATGCCAAGTTTACCAGTGCAACCTAAGTTGTGCAGTGTTTACCGAGTTCACAATTGATGTGATGCGAGTCTAGTTAACCAAGCTACGTGGTGTTAACCAAGAGAATCAGTTTATACCAAGCTCAAGGTGATAGTGTTTATCGAGCTATGCAGTGTAAATCAAGTGATTCAAATTATATTCTGAGTTTCATAGTATTTGTCGAGTCACCAGTGCAAACTAAGTTTAAGACTACTTGGAAGTGATCAGTATGGACTGAGCTTCTACATCTATCGAGTGCATGACAATGCCAAACATTGATAATGGAAGTTGAGTATCAGAACCTCACCAAGTCATTCTTTAAAGCCCAAGTTTCTACTTTAGCTGACTTTGTAACATTTGTGTAAACTTGTATTGTGGTCGACTTTGTAATTATGTAATTGGATTAATATATATGTAATGTATTGTATCGCATCCAAATGAATGTATGGAAGTAATGAAATCATCATAGAAGAGTAGAAGAGCGAATTACAAAGGCTTTGGTAGTATAAGGAGCAACAAAGATTCATCTATCATAGTAACATGATTTGTACACTCAGAGGAATCCCATTCAGCAAACCAAGTTGTAGGTTAGAAATCAGCTACCATTTCATTCTAATAGGTGGATCAATCAAATCCTTTAACATGATAGACGTAACAGTCTTATATAAATCTCTTTAATAAGTGCATACTTCATTGTATGTTTGTAAATCCTTTTGCAAGGTGGACCTAGCAGTCCTTATTGCTCCTAATAGGGTTGATCATTAGAAGTGATCATTGTAAGCCTTAACAAGCCAACTTTATACTGCAGTACTAAAGCTTGTGGCTATCATCCCCACACCAGTTTTTCTTTCCATTTGGAAGGTTTTTGGGTCACCAAATCCTGTGTTAAAGTGTTGTGTATGCTTTCATATTTTTTAGTTTCTCATGCATGAAGTTAGGTCATAATTCATATAAAGGATTAAATGCTAATTGGAATAAAAATTTTAGAAGTTACTGATTCACCCCTCCCCTCTCAGTAACTTAGCTTGTTATAATATTTCCAACAATTGGTATTAGAGCATTGTGGTTCCCAGTGAAAATTTTAACAAGCTTGAGCAAAGATCAAAGGCAATGGAGGTATTCAGACTTGATAAAGCTATTGACAATGAGAAGCTAGATTTGAAATTAGCCATTGGACAACTCAAGAAAGCAAAAGAGCAACTCTCCCAATCCTTGAAAAGAAGAAAAGATCTTGCAATCCAGATGAATGATTCACTCTACATTGAAGAAAGAATTGAAGACATCTATTCAAGCAATTCAGATGAAGCTGATGAAGCAATCAAAGAACTATTGGAAAAGAATAATACTCTTCAAGAAGAAATAAGAAAACTAAGAAGAGAGCAAGAAATTTAGTCAGTGAGATTGTGTGAAGTCATGGAAGAGAAAAACGAGATAAGAGAAGAGATAGAAGGAAAGACCAATGAAATTCAACACCTATCCCTTCGGCAAGCAAACTTCATTGATCAATTCACCAATTCAAATGAAGAAATCATGAACCTAAGATCAGAGAATGAAAGATTGCAGAGTGATATAAACATTGAAAGGCAAACCAATGAAATAATGTTGAAATCCCAAGCAGACAAGAATCAATTGAAGGAGAAAAGTCACTTCAGACAAAAAGGAAAAGTAGGAATTGGATATACAAAAGAAGAAGAATCATCCAAGCGAGGAGCTCAAAAGAACCAAAAACCTTCTTACAGTCACTATAGTAAGATAGGTCACACTTCAAACAAATGTTGGAGCAATGGAAAAGCAAAATTCAATGGAAAATGCTACAATTGTAATCAGCATGGTCATAGAACAAATGAATGTAAAGAGAAACCAAGATTTGAAAGGAAAATGTCACAAATGTAAGAAGCATGGGCATAAATCATCAGAATGCAAAACCAAGATATTGAATCTAGCAAAACAAATTGTGAAAGCTATATTTGGTTGGGACTATAACACCTGTGCAGATGTTATTATTGTGGAGAATTTGGACACATTGGAATGAATTGTGTAAAACATTACATAAGGAAAAGAGATACTAGCAAAAGATGTTTCATTTGTATAGAACTTGGTCACCTTGCCAAGAACTATATGAATACTAGAAGAATAAAAGATGAAAAGAAGGCAAAAGCTAATAATATCAGAAAAAAAATGAGACAACAATGGGTTCTAAAGTCTACCAAGAATGCAAGTTCGAGCAATGATGATCAAGTCACTCAAGAATTGGGTGACTCCACCATTTCCACTTTAGTTCTCTATGGAAAACTGGAACAAGGCTACCAAAGAAGACATCTAAATAAGTTCCAGTTGACAGGACAAAAGGTCCATATCAGCATTCAAGATGTGAAAGGGATCACAGAGTAAAAGGGTACCAGTTACTACCAAGTTACCTTCCTTACCAAGTGAGGTCAGGCCACATACTCAACCGAGTGAGATTGGGTCACATGCTCAACCAAACAAGGTCAGGAGTAACTAAATCTTTTATGACTACCAAATGATGGAAGACTTTACTAAGTAATCAATGCAAGCAAAGTGGATAATAGTCTATAAATTTGATCTAACATTTGTACTAGGCATTTATGGAAAAATTTGATAAAAGGAATGAAATCAAAGTCATTTTTACCTTGAATTTTTTAGAGCAAATTGTTCAGAGCAATCTTTAAGAGCATTCAAGAAATTTGAACAAATTGTTATCAAAATTTTTGAATTCTCTCAGACCCTACCAAGTGAATATGGAAGCTACAGTAGCAAAGCAAAATGAGGATCAAACATATTGCTTCGTGGTGTAGAATGGAAGGCACTACATTTCAAGCTCACTCCTGTAGTCACTAAAACCCTAGATCTGAGTGGAGTGCAGTTGAAAATCCCTCCCAAGGTACTATTGATCAACAATATCTATTCTCATTTTAAATGTGTGATTCAAGATATCGGTACTCTAGAAATCAATGAATGTTTAAAGGAGTTATGCATTGATGGTGTTTTGAAACCTAAGCATCAACATCTTGAGGCAAAAGGTTTAACCGATATTCTTCACATTCCATGAGACTTCCAAGTGAAATGGATTAGGTTTATCTTAAATTGTGTGCACAATGGATAGTTGTGGTTGGAGCAACCAATTTTGATTACTAAGAAGATGATCCATAGGATCACTAGTCTCCCTATGTTGGTTAAAGTGAAAACAACTAAACCTTAGGTCAGGTCAAACTAGAGAAGAAAACCCTAATTGAGTGGGATGGTAGGGGAATGAAAATTAGTAGTATCACTAACATGGAATTGAAGTTTGGTATTCATGTCATTGCACACAAAATCTATAGTTTGAGTAGATTGAATAGTGTGTTGTGTAAAGCCATAGATTTGACATACAAGGTAGTTAAGAATAACCTATCTCTTGACCTTGTCAAGCTACTATTGAATCAATTCAACAAAAATATAGAAAGTATCAAGAAATCAAAGAATAATCCATGTAAGTTTGGCTCACTCTTGACAGGTTTATTCTTTTATATTCATAAATTCTTTCCATCAAAAGGTATTGTTGTTTGAAGGAAAGTTACATACTAGTACTTTATCAGATTAATGAATACATTGCTGAGATGGGAGAAAACTGCACTAGTATTATGGATAATTATTCGGATGCACTCAAGGAGAAAATGAATAACAAATTTTGAATCCCCAAGAAAATAGTTGAGGATTATAAGGATGATGTACATTTTATGGTGGATAGTGATAAGGTATACATTCAGGCAATTAGGCCTAGAATTATATGGGTGAAACCTCTAGGATATGAGGTAAATATTGATGAAACTAAGGATATAATTGAGGCACTGATAAATGAACAAGTTGACCCCAAGGCTGCATATTTTGGCACATGTGATGAAGCTAAGGCCTAGATAGAATTGGAGATCAAGCTCCCTCAAGCAATTAGCAAAGGCAAGAAAAGGATTACCAAGTTGAAAATAGACTCTACTCTCTTGTTAACCAAGGCCAAAGATGAAGATGAAGTAGAGGATGAAGAATCAAGGGAAGAGGAACCACTAAAGAAAAAAGGCAAGGTAATCATTACTAAGCCTGCCAAAACGACCATTGTAGTATTCACCAGGAGATCCTCTAGGTAGAAAGTAGACAAAGAAGGGGGAGACATAATCTTCAAGAGGTCTCCACCCACATTTGAAGAAAGGGTGAAAGTATTGGAATTAGGTTCTGGAATAACAAACTTCAAGGCATTAAAATATGAAACCAGAACAATTGATGAGTAGAACCAGATTGAAGACATAATGATATTGAAGATGGGAAAATGGACAAAATCAAGCCAAGATGGGAACAAGAAATGAAAACTATAAAAGGATATTCATGAATAGACCCTAAGGCAATTTGTGCCAAATCTAGAAAAATAAAGAAAAATTAATTTTCAGATTCAATACTTGTCTTATTTTGTTGAATGAAATAGAGCATGTTGTGAAGAATGCAACAAATACATGGAAGAATATCTATCTTCTTCATAAACTGAGTGATTTTCCAATAAGTATAAGTGAAAAGGATGATGATGATCAAGAAAAGGATGAAGAGAAAGATGATGAAGAAGTAACACATTTTGATAATGAGGATGATGAAGAGGAACAAGAGCAAGAGGCTACTAAGGAAGGAACACAGGTTGTTGAGGAAATTGACCCAGTTAAGATTACTATAGTAGTTATTTCCTCACTTCCTCACTCTCCAAGAAAAACATTGACAACATCAAGCATGGAGACAACCTCAGTAGGACTGATTGTGACTAGCACTACAAGTACAACCATCCAATCAATCTTTGCATTGATTCAACTTAGCACATCATTGACTGAAGTACCAACTACTTCATCTAGCAAGATGTAGACTCTTCCCTCTTCAACAATTTTGAATACAATAGTTTTGGATACATCAATTTTGGATACTTCAGGTATTTGTACCACTAGTATTTCTACAATCAGTGCAGTATCAATTTTTGCAACAAGCCCCACTATTTCAACTATTGTTTCCATTCTATGTACACAAGCAATAAGTGCAAGGAAATTTGAGAGCAAGCCTCAACCAAGCACAAAATTTTTGGGTAAAGGTAAAGAAAAGGAGGAGGATGTAAATCTTGATGAGGAAATTGTTACTCCTAATTGGGATATTTTAAAACTCAATCCTGATTAGATGTAAACCTTTGAAGTATTACTCCAAAAGAAAGCCAAGCAACAGAGGCTAAGAGAGGAAAGAGACAAAGAATTTAAAATCATTGAGAATGCCAAGAATATTTTGGCAGAGGCTATAGGTATAGAGGTTGATTCTTCTCAACTAGTTTTGTATTAGTTGGCAGAAGCAATCCAGAAGTATAATGAAGATTTAGATGGACAAGATAAGTTATTGCAGAAAGCAAAGAAAAAGTTTGAGAATTAGTTCTTAGAACTTATTGCTCAAAATATTTCCATTTACCAAGTAGAGTTATCTACTATTTTGAGTTCTCTGGAAACTTCTTGTACTGATGTAACTTTACTTTTTGGTAAATTATGTGATATTTCAAGTTCTGCAAAGGAAATAAAAGACAAATTGTCTAAGATCAATGAAGACCTTAAGCCGAGTGCTCAACAATTGCAGCTTGACCCAATTTCAAGCTCTACCCATTTCAAAAGAATCAGATTTTTTATAGATATGCAAGTAGAATTACTCAAAGAAGAAGCTAGAATCATATCTACCCTGATAAATATTCAAAATATGATTCTACCTAACATGGTTGCACTACAGAAGCATATTTCATATTCAAAAACTCTCATCCATGACAATAATTTCTCTATTATAGACCATATGATTGAACTATCAGTAGAAGTGTAGGTGGCATTGCACACATGTAGGGTCTTGTAAGAGAACTGGGACAAGACTTTGGAAATCATACTAAAGGTACATTAAGACTTCTTGTCTCATTTTGGCATTACTATGTAAATACATATAGTATAAATCTTTGGCATTAATGTCAAAAAGGGGGAGAAGATATAAGATGATATAAAGGGGGAGAAACCATAGAAGTCATGAGGAGAAAGATGTAAAAAGATAGGAGGAGAAGATTGTAAGAAGAGTGTAAAGAAAATATGTATAGTATATTGTATATTATACTATGGAGGAAGCATTACCATGTACAAAAATGTACCATTCACAAAACAAATTTTGAAAAATCTTAAAAATAGTATACTCTACCGAATTGGAGATATAAGGTGATGGATAATTTAGTTTTGACTTATAAGTGTTTTTGTCACTAATGCCAAAGGGGGAGATTGTTGACATTCCAGTCATGTTTGTTATTAGTGACATACACTTATTCAAATTGTGAGTTCATTCTGAGCATATTGTACAATTAACAAAGTTAACCAAGCATTTAAGTTGCTACTGAGTCCTATGGACAGATATCAATTTGAGCTGAGCAGTTACTACAAAGTTGATGAACAATAGTGTAAGCTGATCATTTCAGTGTATGCCAATTTACCAGTGCAAATCGAGTTGTGCAATGTTTACCAAGTTCATAGTTGTTGTGATGCGAGTCTAGTGTTAACCAAGCTACACAGTGTTAACAAAGAGACTTAGTTTATATTGAGCTCAAGGTGATAGCGTTTACCAAACTATGTAGTGTGAATCAAGTGATTTAGTTTATATGCTGAGTTTCATAGTATTCACTGAGTCACCAGTGTAGACCGAGTTCAAGACTACTTAGAAATGATCAGTATGGACCAAGCTTCTACATCTACCGAGTGCATGATGATGCCGAGCATTAATAGTGGATGTCGAGTATTAGAACCTCGCCTAGTTAGTCTTCAAAGCCCGAGTTTCTACACTTTGGTTGACTTTGTAATATTTGTGTAAAATTGTATTGTGGGCAACTTTGTAATTATGTAATTGGATTGATATATATGTAATGTATTGTATCACATCCAAATGAATGTAAGGAAGTAATGCAATCATCATAGAAGAGCTAAAGAGAAAATTACAAAGGCTACAACAATATAAGGAGCAACAGAGATTCATCTATTATAGCAAGGTGATTTTTACACTTAGAGGAATCTCATTTAGCAAACTAAGTTACAAATCAAAGATTAGCTATTGTTTCATCCTAACAGGTGGATTAGTCAAATCCTTTAACAAGGTAGACCTAACAATCTTATATAAATATCTTTACCTAGTGCATACTTCATTGTATATTTGTAGATCCTTTTCCAAGGTGGACCTAGCAATCCTTATTGCTCCTAACAGGGCAGATCATCACAAATGATCATTGTAAGCCTTAACTGGACAACTTTATACTACATTACTAAATCTTGTGGGTATCATTCCCACCCTAGTTTTACTTTCTATTTGGAAGGTTTCTACGTCACCAAATCTTGTGTTAAAGTGTTGTGTATGCTTTCATGTTTTTCATTTTCTCATGGATGAAGTTAGATCATAATTCATATAAAGGATTAAATGCTAATTGGAATAAAAGTTTTAAAAGTTACTGATTCACCCCTCACATCTCAGTAACTTAGTTTGTTATAATATTTCCAATAGACCTTGACCCTGACCTAGGGCAGGGTTAGCCTCATCCCTGACCCCAAGTCCAATTTTCATGTTCTAGGAGTTTTGGGATGTCAAGCTTTGGAAAGTTTCATTTTCCCACTTCTGTGTTGATTGTTTCAGATGCCAAAATGGTAAAATCTTAAATTGCATTTAATCTAAGTCCATTTCTAGGGGTTAAAGTTAATTGGTCTTTTGGTTTACTTGTCTTCTCATTAAAAAATTATTAAAATAATCATCTATAATTTTTAAGCCAATAGGCTTATATCTGGGAGCTTTGCTCCTAGATTTGACAACTTTTTTTAGCCACAATATTGTCAATCCCAATCGACCGAAAAATTGTCAAGATGTGTAAAATATATTGATATTTTAGAAGGTACTATTATAAATTAGTTCAATGTGGCTATTAATGATTTGAATTCCTAGCTTTATGAACTAATTCTAACTATTACTAATTTGAATTCCTAGCTTTCTACTCTTGGTTTGTATTTGATCATTCTTTTGGTTTACATATAAATTGTACTCTTGCCTTTGAAAATATTATTTATTTTTTCCTAACATAACAACTAATAGAAAAAATTATAACAATTTATAAGTTTTAATTCAATGAAATGAATGATTCATGCATTGTGGAGGAGGATATATAATTTTTTCCTCAATAAAAGAATATCGGTTGAGCATTGCTTGTCATACATGTAAGATAAATTATTAGTGTAAGGAAAATTTCTTGGAAGTATTTTGTGTCGAGTAGGTAAAGTTTAGAAAATGTTGCAAATGAATTTTCTCTTAATGTTTATTCAAAGACTAAGTTTTATTTTCAATGCTTAGAGATTAAAACAAAAAATGTAGAATACTACATGCCCTATGATTTCTTGGCATACTCAATTCATCCTCTAGTCTAGCAAACTTAATTGTTCAAATTTATTTTTCTTTTGAAGGCATTTTAAATGTTGTTCTTGAAAAAAAATCTAGATGAATAGAGAGATTCATTTATTTTAATTGTACAATTTGGTTTGAGAACAAAGATATGTATTTTTTTTAATTTATTTTTTTAAATAGTAAATATTTTTACAAATTTGCAACCAATTTGATACCCAACTATTACAAAATTATATTTGAGCTCATATGTACAACTGAAAAAGTATAACAATAAATTAATTAAAAACATAGCCTAAATTTTTTATTGGCCACATAAACCATAGCTATATAGTATGTTCAAAAAATAAAATTTTAATAATTTATTTTTCTATAATATAATTAGCTTTAAAATTAATTTTATTTAGTACTTTGTATACATTGACTTTTTAAAAAATTAAGATATTTATTTACAAAAACCTATTTATCATTGAATAAAAAGCTCTATGTCTAAATAAAAAAATCCCAATTTTAGTTTTGTAAATGAAACTTTTCAATTTTCTAAAGTTTACTTTAATAATAATTTTGTGCATGGAAACTTCTACTTTAGATAGTTTTAGAAAAATCTATATTACATTTAGAATCAGGATATTTTTTTTAAATGAATTTAATTATCAAACACATTGTCATTATCTTTATTATTCAAGCTATATTTTTGTCATAATTAGCATTCCAATTTTTTAAATTTGTTTTTTATTTCTAAGATATATTTTTTAAGTCACAAAAATATATTCTTTTTATATGTGGTTGGATCTAATTTTTTTTCACTTAAGTTTTATTTTACAGTTCTATTGATTCTCAAAGGTTTAAAATTCATTGTATACATTGATTTTTTTATTTGTCAATTGTATACATCAAAAAATATTGAGCTGAGTGATGGAAATAACACAATCATACATTACTGGATAAAAAAATATTGTTTTATCATTGCCTGTCATACATGTAAGATAAATTATTAGTGTAAGAAAAATTTCTTGGAAGTATATTGTATGAGAGCAGGTAAAGTTTAGAAAATGTTGCAAATGAATTTGCCCTTAATGTTTACTCAAAGGCCTTTTTTTTTTCCAATACACAGAGATTATAACAACAAATGTAGAATACTACATGCCCTAGGATTTCTTGGTATAGTCAATTCATCCTCTAGTCTAGAAAATTTAATTGTTCAAGTTTATTTTTCTTTTCAAGGCATTTTAAAAGTTATTGTTGAAAAAAAATTGTAGTTGAATAGAGAGATCCATTTATTTTCTTGATAGACTCATTTATTTTAATTATACAATTTGGTTTGAGAACAAAGATATCTATTTTTTTTTAATTAATTTTTTTTTCAAATGTTGAGATTTGGATAAATTGAGAGAGCTCGGTCTACATGTGAACTTTGGATTTTTGATCTGCGATCTGGCTACCTATTTTCTGGTGTATGACACATCCTCCGTTCATGTGCATTTCCTAGTGGATGGCGGCATTCTATCTGTTGTGAGGTGGACGAGATTCTCTCCTCCACGGGGTTTATGTTTTCTACCCTTACGTTGTCCTCTCTTTTTTTGCATTTATTCATTATTTTTCATTTTGTTCTTTGGCCTCTCCCTTGTGTGATCACTAGATCCATTAATGGATCCAATACTGCCTGACAGTCAGCTCCCCAAGGCTCCTAACATTAATATTTTGGCTTCCCAAACCCCACTCATTTTTCTTTCATTTGCTTCGCTAGGCTCCATTGGTGTGTCTTCTATTTCGTCATTTAAAAAATCCTTTGCCGAAACTGTTGCCCCAGCCTCCAATGATGTCTCCCCAGCTACTTGATTTATTAAGGCTACTAGGGAAAAAAGACCAATCGAAGATGGTAAGACTCCTGTCTCTGCCTCAGTTGATGCTTTCATTGTTCCAAATGATGAAATGATGCAAGAAATTGCTCTTGAAAAGGTTTGGCTTTCGAATACTACCATTTTTCTTGCATGTGTTCACATTGATAAGTGCACCCCACAAAAATTCTTAGATGATTGGTTTAACAGTGTTTGAAACATAAAAATGGGCTTGAAAATCTCTTTTTTGTAGGCAAATTCCACATGGGCTTTTTATTATATTTTTTCAAAACCATGAGTCTCAAGTGCAAGCCCTAAACAAACATTATTAGACAGTGGGTAAAACTTCATTTAGGGCTTTTCCCTAGACTCAGGAAGCTATTGAGGATGAGATTTTACCCCTATTGTGCCCTAGGTGGTTGATTCTGAAAAGTGTCCCTCCCTTTCTTTGGAAATTTTTGCCCTAGCTCCTTAAGGAATTTGGTAAGATTATCAGGATTGATCAAACTGCTAGATTGGTCCCCAATCTCAATGCAAGGGTTTTAATCTCCATTAAACCTGGGATTGACATTCCTATGGACTTAAAAGTTAATATCAATGATCAAATTTTTTCTTGCCCTATTGAAATTCTAGGTGGGCTAAATGCTTGTTTCCTCTACAAAAGGGAGGGACACCAAAGGAAGGATTGTCCTATCATTTCAAGCAAGAAAAGTACTAACTTGGAAACTTCTAACCCTAATATGGGCATTGTTGGTAATTCTGCCTCAAATTCTAGAGATGTTAATTCCCAATCTTGCACTGCTCAATTTTCCTCTCCTGCCCCTTCGGTCCCCCCTCCAAAGAACCCTTTTTGGAGTGTTTTAAATACGCTTAGTGGTTCACACAATAATGTCATTCCTCCAACTAAACCTAAGGATGGAAGCACTACATCATCAGCTCACTCGCAACAAGCCTCTAATGAAGGTGGTTCAAATAAAAATGGTTTCTCTAATGAATTCCAACCGGTCATAGATAGAAAACGTAGATGAAAAAATGCTCAACAACTGGCATTAAAACAAATACGTTCTCACAAGGCCAGAATAGACCCATTTGAAATTCTTAATCCAAGCCCTATTCTATTGCTTGAAAATACTCCTCAATGTGATAATAAGGATGGGGATTATATTAATCCTAATATTGTTCTACTAGATAATCAAGTCTATATACCTCCAGATCCAGGGTTAGATCCTGCTCCTAACCTCACTGCCTCGGGTAAGTTTAACATTAAGGATCTTTCATGCAAGAATTCATTTTCAACTTTAAATGAAATTGAAGATAGTTCTATCATAGAATTTGTCTATGCTAACCCCCTTTTTAGAAATAATCTCTTTCCTTTTGATATGGATCATTCCATGGGTCAAGATTGTGAGGGATTCAGTGATGAAGAGGATGGAATTACTAAGCTCCCATCTTCCAAAAAGAAGGGAAGACCTCTTGGATCTAAAAATTAAAAAAAGAATGGAGACCAAGCCGGTCCCTCTACTGGAACTAATAACACCGGTTCTTCATGAAGATCATGTCCTGGAACATGAGAGGCCTCAAGTCTCCTAATCACAAGTTTATTGTTAAAAAGTTGGTTAGCATGCATAGATGTCTTGATTATTTGATGTTGAAAGAAGTCAAAGCGGTTGATTTTTCTCTTGATCTTGCCTTAGATCACATCTGGAAAGATGTTATTAAGTTTTCCTCTAATCACCCAAAAGGTAAGGGAGGTGTTGCCCTTCCCCTTCATCTTAAATGATCTAAACATATTCATGATTCAAGTTCTTCTTCATGTAACAGAGTGTCCTGGGTTGTCATCAATGATAATGACTCTTATTTTGGGATTTGTACTGTGTACACTTCCAATGATTATAAAGAAAGAATTCAGCTATGGGAATGGATGACTTCCTTGCCTAACATCCCCTGGATCATTGGGAGAGACTTTAATATGATTACTTCTGATCTTGACAAATCTAGAGGTGCTCCTTTTGATTGGAAAGGTTTAGAGAAGGTTTATTGGGATAGATTCTTGCATCATTTTAATCTTATCAATCCTATTTTTGATCATTCTTGCAACAACTCTGGATTAAGATTCACTTGGTGTCAACAGGGTCCCAATTGTATTTACTCTAAACTCGACAGGTTATATGCTAATCATGATTTCTTTTCTTTTTTTTCATCCCCTTTGACACCTGTTATTGTTATTCATCCTTCCTCCCTATCTAATCACTTGGCCATTTCTGCCATCATTAATCTTCAAAATGTTATCCCTTTATTAGCCCCTCATTATAAGAAGTTCATTCTTAACACTTCTCTGCTCAATGATCAAGATGTTCTGATTGCCATAAAAATGGGTAGGCTGTTCAATCTTAATAATAAGCACCTATCCCACATTGCTAGATAGAATACTAACATTTCCTCTTGGCAAAAAATCTTTCAAACCTTCGGCCAGAAGAAGGTCAAAGATTTTAGAAGAGTCGATAAATTGCTCTCTGAGTATCTTTGTTCTCTACAAACCAGCATTCAATCCCATCCTACCTCTTATTCTTTGGCTAAGCAAATCTCTCTTACTAGGGATAAGCTTGGGAAGCATCAATAAATTAAAATTAAAGGAGCCTCCATTAGGTCCCAAAATCAGTGGCTTCAATTTGGGATAAAGGGTCCAAATTCTTCTTTAATCTCCTAAAGCAAAAATAGGTGAAGGAAAGAATAGTCAGAATTGTTGTGGATGGCAAAGAAGTTCTCTCACCTCATGACATTATGAATGTTTTTTGGGACTATTATTCTAATCTCTTCTCTTCTGAGGTCTCTCCTAACTCTGCTAATATTAGAGATCGATGTAAGACCCTTATTCCCAATAAGATTACTGAGGAAGACTCTATATTGCTCCAAAATATGGTCTCTCCTTAAGAAATTGCTGATGTTATCTGTAAACTCAAGGATGATAAAGCTCCAAGCCCTAATGGGCTCCCTATTGAATTCTATAAATCTAATATTGATTGGATCACTCAAAACTTATATAATTTGTACATTGAACCCTTTGATAATGGCTCTTTGGGGTCCTTTATAAATACCAGTATCATCAAACTTATTCCTAAGCCTGGTGATAAGGTCCTTATCAAGAATTGGAGGCCTATTACCCTGCTTAATGTTTCTTATAAAATTCTTGCTAAATTCCTTGCCACCAGACTTGAAAAGGTGCTTCCTAAGTTTATCTGCCCTACTCAAACTAGTTTCATTAAATGCAGATACATTTTGGAAAACTTAATCACTAGTTGGGAAGCTATGGAATGGGCTAAGATGTCTAATCAAGAAGTTTCTATGTTTCTTGTTGACTTTGAAAAGGCTTATGATAGAGTTGAACGGGACTTTGTTATCAAGATGCTAAGAGCTTTTGATTTTCCTCCTATTTTTTGTAGTTATGTTAAGGTGTTGCTTGCTGATGCCTCAGCTCTTATTGAAATCAATGGTACTTTCTCTAAACTAATTAATCTTTCATGTTCCATCAGGAAAGGATGCCCCCTTGCTCCTACTCCTTTTTTCATTGCTTATGATGCTCTTTTTTACGTCCATGATAATTCCCTTTCTCCTAGAGTTCATGGGATTAACCTTCCAGATAATTCTAAGCTGTTGAACATTCAGTTTGTTGATGATACCTCCCCTTTTTTAGAGCTTTCACAACATAACATTCACTGTCTTAATCAAAAGCTTGAAATATTTGGCATTGCGTCAAGGGCTCATATTTCTACTTCTAAATATATTATGCTTGGATGGAAAGCTAATCCTCCTAACTAGATGGGCCAATTTGGTTATAATTGGGGTGGACCTTATAATATTGTTAGATATCTTGGCATTCCCTTCTTTGTTGCCCCTTCTCTCAAGGATATGTGGGGTTGGGTCAAGGATAAGATCCTTAATAAACTTAATAAATGGAATCGTAAGACTCTCTATTGCTGGAAGGGTTCAAGTTTGTCAAAAAATCTTATCCTCCTACAACATTTACTACTCTTCTGCTTGGATGATTAGCAATTACCAGATTTTTGAAATTCAAAAGCCTACCCACAACTTCCTTTGGTTGGATGGTAGAGGCAATAGAAAAACCCATCTTGCGAAATGGAACTAGTGCCATCTTAACAAAAGAACTCGTGGTCTTGGGCTTAAAGATCTTAGACTTCAAGGAATTGCTCTTGCCTCCAAATGAATTTTTCAGGCTTTTGAGGGTGACGAGCCCTAGAAGGTCCTTATTAGAAATAATATACAATGTGGTGCCCCAAAGCATACTAAATCCTAGAAGGGTTTCCCCTTCTGTGACTTGTTGGCTGGTCAATTTGTTATTTCTGTCCAAGGGACCTGGGTCTTTAAATCCCTCTAGAAGGCTTGGGAAACTATTTGAAGATACATTGATAACACTAGTTTTGATCACCAATATTCCATTCAGGGGGAGCGTTCTATTTTACCAATCTTGATAAGCTTCTTGCTCTTACCAAAAGTTTCTCTGCGAGAGCTTGGAATTCTAAGGGGATTAAGTGCATTATGGATATCATGGAACAGGATACTATTATAAGTTGGAATAGTTTATCTATCAAGTTTGATCTTCCTAATTCTCAAATCAGAACTTATAATTTAATCAAGAATGCTTGTAACTCATTAAATCTCCCTAGAAGTATTGATGTTGATTCGCATCACTACCTATCCTTCAGATGGAAGGATGGGACCCTGCTGACCAAAATCAAAGCGAAAGACATATATAAATTCCTCAATTCTGATAATTCTATGATTGATCATATTAATAAAATTTGGTATTGTAGTCTCAACACTACTGATTGGCAGAAAACCTTTGATAAATTATGGAAGTCTCCTATTCCACCTAAAGTTAAGTGTTTTAAATGGCAACTCCTTCTTGATAAGCTTCCTATTAGAAATCAATCTACTGGTTTTGACACCTATTCTATATGCAAAGTTCCTGAAACCATGAGGCATATTTTCTTTGACTGTAACTTTGCTAAAGAAATTTGGTTAATGTTTGGATTTTCTATTACCAAAAATCTTTATATTATTGATATTATTACTGGTTCTATACATGGATTGAAAAAAGATTCTAACCTTTTCTAGCATATTCTTTCATCTTTCATTCTTTGGTTCATTTGGAAATGTAGAAATGAAGCCAAATTTCAAGGCATAGATAGAAGTCTTACTAGTTTTTATAGAAAACTCACCCATTTTAAGATTGCTTGTCAAGTGTGCTGCATCATGAATTTGGAATGAGATAAGCTAAAGAGATTCCTTAAGGATGGGCACACTGTGATGTTTATTTATGAGATGAAGTATGGATATGAAATGGCCAATATATTAGAAGACAAAAATGCCTTTGACAAAGCCTTGGACAACTTGGTTGAAGAGGTTAGACGCACTGGTGCTCCTTCTTATGACAAGCTGGATATGTATGCTCAATGCTTGGATAGGAAAAAGGTTATTTGGATGGAAGGAGCACAAGGATAGACGACTTGGTTGGAGGACCATGATGATGTTCTTACTTAGTGCTGGCAACTGCTCCTGTCTTTTTTGTATTATCATGCTTCATATCATGTGATTTTTATAATTTTTGTTCCCTTGGGCTAGTTGTTTTCCCTTGGGTTACCGTTGTATTTTGATACCTTTTCTCTCTTGATGATTAATATTTTAAAAATAAATTAAATTAAATTAAAAAAATTAGTAAATTTTTTTATAAATTTGCAACCAATTTGATAGCCAACTATTACAAAAATATATTTGAGCTTATATGTACAATAAATCCAATAATAATTTTATTGGGATGTTTTAATCATTCTAAATTGAAACTATCATTGATTGACTTTTAAGAATTGAACTATATTTTTCATTTTCTAACAATAATGTACTAATTTGTATCATTATTCTTATTAGTTTTTGTTTTTTATTTATCTTTGTTATGATAAACATCATTAAAGATTTATATTTTTTTTTACTTTTATAAATTGTATTCCAATTTTTTTTAGTTTCAAAACTTTGCTGAAAAAGTATAACAATAAATTAATAAAAACATAGCCTAAATTTTTTGGTTGGCTACATAAACCATAGCTATATAGTATGTTCAGAAAAAAAAAAAGAACTTTATCATGGTAAGATGCATAATTTACTAATGTAATAAATTAAATAAATTATTTGTCTAAATTAGCTCTAAAATTAATTTTATTTAGTACGTTATAGACATTGAGACAATACTATAGTATTGGCTTTAAAAAAAATAAGATATCTATTTAGAAAAACCTATTTATCATTCAATAAAAAGTTTTGTATCTAAATAGAAACTTCTAATTTTCTAAAGTTCACTTTTAGAAACATTCCAATTTTCTAAAGTTTAGTTTTGTACATCAAACTTTCCTATTTTCTAAAGTTTACTTTAATAATAATTTTTTGCATAGAAACTTCTACTTTAGATAGTTTTAGAAAAACCTATATTGCATTTAGAAAATCTCACGATATTTTTTTAAAATGGATTTCATTATCAAACACATCGTCATTATCTTTATTATTATTCAAGCTATATTTTTGTCCTAATTAAGTTCCAATTTTTTTGAAATTTATTTTATTTATTTTCAAGATATATTTTTTAAGTTACAAAAATATATTCTCTTTTATATGTAGTTGGATCTAATGCTTTTTGCACTTGAGTTTTATTTTATAGTTCTATTGATTCTCAAAGATTTGAAATTCACTATATACATTGATTTTTTTAATTTGTCAAGAAGAACACTATTTTCTTTACAAAATATGATCTCAATATTTGCATTATATTTATTGTATAAGAAAAACGTGTTCATAATGTCTTATGTCATTATACTATTTACACCAAAAAAAAAAAATCAATTTTCTATGATCTAATCATTACCAAAAGTATGCAACTCGTAGTTATATTTTTTTTTACACATTATTAAAGATCATTTAATATTTTCCAACATCTAATTTCTTATATGTACATCATTGCATGCACAAAAACATATGACTACCAGTTTAACATGTCTTATACACGATGTACAACATTACATGTCCTAAAAAGATTCGAGGATCAGTCATTAACTTGGAAAATTCATAACATTGAATATATATAGATTACAATCTTATACGAGAGACCAAATAATTAATAAAATAAACCACAAAACGCTTAAACATGCATGGCTGCGTACGTGCATGTCAAATTCATATACACACACGTTTAATGCAACTGTTTATAAAATCCAAGTAACGACATCCAACAAGAAAGGATCTTCAACTTAAAATCCCTCTTTCTACTCTAAACAGGATTCAAAGCCTTAAAACGGGATATTTAAACGGCCAAACTTGCAAGTAGCCGACGATTCATCATAATCCCCATTATCAATTCAGCTGAGTCGACGGAGAGAATGAAAGGGTGTTTGGGATTCAATCTGCTAAAATTTCGAAGCAAGAGAAAGCGAGCTCACTGGACTTCACAGGGTTTCACATCGAAGAAGATTGAGCTGAGCGATGGAAATGACACGATCATTCATTGCTGGATAAAATCCTCGCAGGAAAAACCCGCCGTGATCCTTATTCACGGCTTCGGAATCGATGGCCTCACCGCCTGGGAGAAGCAAATCTCGGCTATGTCGAAGCATTTCAGTGTCTACATTCCGGACCTCTTGTTCTTCGGGGAGTCGAGTACCCAGAGCTCCGAGAGGTCGGAGATATTTCAGGCGGAGTGCGTGAAGGGAATGCTGGATTGCCTCCAAGTGAAGAGCGTTATGATTGTTGGGCATAGTTACGGTGGGTTTGTGGGATTTTGGATGGCCCACAGATTTCCCGAGCTGGTGCGTTGCCTGGTAATTGTGAGCTCCGGTGTTTGTATGACGCCCTCCAGCAACGATGAACTGCTGAAGGAGATGGGCGCTTCGGATATAAGGGACGTTCTTATTCCGAAAAATGTTCGTGGGCTTAAGAAGGCTCTGGATTTCACCTTTTACAGAAGGCCTTGGCTTCCTAATTTCGTATTCAGAGAATGGATGGAGGTAGGATTCTATTGTTTCAATTTTTCAAATTTTGTTTTCTAACTTTTCATTTTTTATTATTTTTAAGATTAATTATTATTATGCATTAATCTTGAATAAATTCGAATCTGAGTTGTTGCCTTATTTAACATATTAATTTTAAATAGATAAATAGTTTAATTTTTATCTTATTTTGATCTCTTTTACATTATGTCTTTCATGAAACTATTATTAAGCCAACAAAAATATCACTTCCTCAAAGTAATGATAATATTTATTTACTTAAATACATTTATAATAACTTTCCATAAAACTAAAACTTGTTAACATCTAATTTGCTGGATTTGAATATAAGGAAGAATATAGAAATGAACAAGGAACAAAAGGTGGAATTGGTCGATGCTCTTGTTATAGGCTCAAATAATGCTCCTCGTCCTCTTCCACCATTGAACCAGGTAAATATGCCTAATCTATAGCTTATAAAATTGAACTTTTATAGATGAATATTATTGCTTATATAGATTACACGTCATTACTTATATAAACCAATCTTCCAATAAATTTGTTTAATTTTATAAATTAATTTTCCAATAAATTTGTTTTTAATTTAGATTATAGAATCTTATTTTTCTAAATCAATCCTCCAATAAGATTCTTTTTTCGATTTGCAGAATGTTCTTTTAATATGGGGAGAGCATGACCACATATTCAAACTAGATCAGGCCCGTCTCCTTCAAAGGTTTCATTTGTATTCTCTTTGCAATAAAACAAATTTTACACACTAAAATCTTTTACTAACATTTTTAGTTTCTAGTGAGGATATCTTGCATTTTATTGGTATTTTCAATGGTTTATATTGTAGCAAGAGCTTACAATTTTATGGTTTACATTGATGAACTTATGCAGGCATATTGGGGACAAGGCTAAGCTTGTGGTGATAAAAATGTGTGGGCATGTCCCTCCGCTAGAGAAATCAACTGAGTTGAACAAGGCTTTGATGAACTTTTTGTTGGGTGCCAATCCAATGTAATTATAATAGTCTACTATTCTTTAATATTTCAAACACAAACTATTTTTGGAATTTTTTTCTTCTTTCTTCTTTTGAAAGATAAATTTATGTGGGTGATTCACATTATCAGATGTTTTTATTGATTAAAATTAATTTAGTATAAAGGAATTTTAATTTTCAATGCTACTGAAAAGGAAAGTAAAGATTACTTAAAGCTTGAATTAGATTAATTTAATAAAATTGTAAATACTTAACTATTGCAATGCCCCTAAATTGCACATTGGTATTCTACACCAATTTCATATTATCAATCTTACTTAATCATATTATACTAGGCATTTCTATTTTTGGTCATCTCTATTTAACCTAAGTTTCAAATGTAGAAAATCATTAATTTGTATTAATCACTTACTTTATTTAATTTCTAAATATTAATTGAATTAGTTAAATTAATTTAATTAATTTAAATATAATTCTTAAGTACTTTAATTAAATTAAATCTACCCCTTTAGCTAATACACATAAAGAAGGAATTAGAATACATTGATTTAATTAAATATATATATATCATAAGTGTTGAAACTAATTATTTATTTAATTAGAATATTCTATTATGATGACATGTTTGAATGGATCAATATCCTTTCCTATTTTATCTCACATGAAAAATGAATTAATAATATTGATTAATTCAAATATGCTCCTCATAATTGTGAAACTAATTATTTAATTAATTAGAAAATATTTTATGAGCACATATTGGAATGAATCAATGTTATCTCCTATTTCATCTCATTCAACCCCATTAAAAATGGAGGACTCAATCTCACCTTCAATTAGGACCATCCATGCGGTTTGATCTTGACCATTGATCGAGTCTAAGGTTTTATAAATGAAACCTTCAATCTGTCATTTTTTAGGATACACATGAAAAGTATCGAATTAATGCTAATTCAATTACTGAGTGCCTTGCATTCAAATTTCTCTTGCTTTCATATGCTCATCATTTAGACTAAAATGCATTCATTTAGTTATTACTTTCCATTGTTCTTAGATTAATTTCAATTTCATTTAGATTATAATATCTTTGCATTCAAAAAACTTTAAAAATATATATTAGATTGCATTTGCATTCTTCCAAATCCTTCATACTAGTTTGGTCTAGTTACTGATCTCTCAATACTAAGAATGAATAGTATAACCTTGTCTAGTTAGAAGGCAACTAATTGCCTTGTGCAGACATATTGAATGGACAATCTCATGTTCATTTTGGGATGTTTTTGACATGTAATGATCATGTTGAAGTCTGTGGATTTAGAGGCTCATAATTAGCACTCACAACTATTATAGTATATATAGTTGCAGATATTAAATTAGATATGGATATTTAGAATGGTGGTAGATGGAATGTGTGTTATGTTTTTTTTCATATTTGGAGAATGATAATAAATAGATAAAGTTTTAGATAATATCTAATATCCATTGTGGAAATAATGTCTCTCTCTAAATGTGATTATTTGAAAATTTGTATTGCATCTTTTGTCTTATTTCCATTACCCTCTTCTCTCTTGTTTCATCATTTATTTATTAATGTTATTATTGAACGATCCACAAATGAATCAATACTACTTAAAGAATAGAAAAATCTCTTGCATATACTTACGAAATTAAAATCATGCTCTAAAAACATCAGAATTATTTGAAACTTACAAAAGAAATATGTTTTTATTAACCATAAAATTTTACAAAAGAAATATGTTTTTATTAACCATAAAATTTTGAAATTCAAAAATGTCATTATATATTAAAAAAAACAATTAATATATAAAAATTTCACACAATAAAATATAATTATATTAAAAACACAATCACACCCAATCATAGTCTGTTGAGCATTCATTGTCATACCTTTAATAAGTATGCGTCATAATTATATTTGCAAATGTGGATACCCTACATCGAATAAACTACTATATTTGAATTTACTATACGAAGTCAAAACTTTGGAATCACTAGTGAACACAAAATTTAACAAAGACGTTAGCTAAGAAGTACCAGAGTCTTCATTTGAAACTTGCTACCAAGTACAATAGTCTTCATTCCAAACTTTTTTTCCAAAGAGGCTTAGAAAACTAACATGTGGTCAAAAGTACTAATTAAATTCATATGAAAATGAACTCAAGTCAAAACATCCACCACAAATCTACCCCACAACAAGGTGATGAAAATGAGAGAATATAAATTATAAAGGGAGTTGTGAAAGGGAGAGGGATAATAAGACATTTGTAAAAATGATTCTATTAAATTAAAACAAAACATTTATTGAATTATTGTAACAGTAATAAAAAAAATTAAGGTAAAGAGAATAGTAAGTTTGCGAAAGGGATAATGCTTGTAAAACTAAACTACATAATTAATACATCAAGTACTATTTTAACAAAGAAACATTTCATATTCACAAAATTAATCTATACAAATATTCCATAATTAATATTTAAAAAATTTCAAACTCTCTACAACTACTAAATAATAAAATTTATGATTAATAAAATTATACATAAACTATTATACAACTAATATCTTAAGAAAAGTAAAGAAGAACACACACACACACACATTTGGAGGTTTAGTTTTATGGGTTTACTTCTTTGGTTAAGAAAAAAGGATTGCGGTGTATCCATTATGTCAAATTCACCGGTGCACAATCCCAACCTCATCCCTTTTTTTATGTTGGAGGCCTTGCACTCACCAAGACTTGATCCCTAGTGGGCTCTTTGTGAGCCATTAAACTTCTCTAGTAGACCAATGGCCCTTTGAAAGTTACACATTTTCAAAACTAAAAAATATAATTAATAAAGTTATATTTATAAATGAAAAAGTAGTTACGGATTTTTTTTTAAATTCTGCAACCCCTCACAATTAATTAGTTGATCAATAATGTTTGACAGAAAAATTTAATGTCACACTCACAAAACATTTTCCAAAAGTGTTTATCACAATTATTTTTGTGGTTTCTGGGTGGTGATGGATATTTGGATTGAACTCATCAATGAGATTTGGAGGGTAAAAGTACAAAGTTGTGTCACCTTTTAGGTTGACTTATTAGAACGAGTGAATTTGAGTATTTCTATCTAAAAATATGTTTTTTTTAACATATGATCTAGATAAATTTATTCTAGCTAAGTTATATATGGTCTCACACTTTTCCAATTGGAAATGTCTATTATATGCATGTTTTATACTAGTTTATATCCACTTATTAAAGAAATAAAATTATTTCAGAAAAGTTGTGTTTCAATATTTCTTACTATTATTTATGATTTTTTTAATTATACGTAAACACCATTTTATAGAGCTTGGAGTCAAGAATATTCTCATATAGAGTTATAGTGTTTTAATTAGATATAGTAAATTGCAACTAAAAAAATTTACAACCACGTATTTTAACACTCGAAAAGATGTTGGTTTTGAGAAAGAAAAAAATATTATATCATATCAAAAAAATCTAAAAATTATATGACATTCTAGAGGAGAGAGCTCTCTTCTAGAATGTATAATTTTTCTCTTGGTTAGAATAGATTTATTTTGAAAAACGTGGTGGGAGATGAAAACTATTGATTTCAGGTGAGTTGAGATTTCAATCCTTATAAAAGAGAAAATATAAGTCTAAAGCAAATTTTTATTTTTGATTGTTCTAGATATATATGTTATCTATAACATAGTTTGAGATCAATGGGAAATAAGTTTATTTCCATATAGTTTTGTGGTGGGAACTAGACCCTTAATTTTTAGCATTTTCAGCACCTAAAAAACTTTCTATAAAAATTAGGAAAATATATCAATTTTTATTCCAAATAATTATTAAAAATTATAATCCTAAACTTCATCCATTTCTATACATTTCATTAGTTTACTTCATTTCCAAATTCAAAATAATAATACTAATCTTATGTCATTGAAGGTGAACAGTTATAGTTTTGTTAGGTTTTTCCTTTACAAAAGAGTGACACAGGTTTGTTCTTTTACCCTAGATTGAACTCATCGATGGAGACATAGTCCATATGACTTCTTTATAGGGATAGGAATGTGGTGCAAGAAGGATGGATTCACCAACCATTGATCTCCAGCACCATTCGCTTGCAATTGTGAGGCAAGTAATGAGAAGACTCACATCATGAGCATTTACCTCTACTAGTAGCTACAGAATCCCTTACCTTTTCATCAACAAACATGAAAATGAACCCACCACCGCCATTTCCTGCATATTGCTACAAATAGACCAAGGACCAAAACCAAAGGGAAAAAATAGAAAAGATAACTATAGCCAGAGGAAGGAATTTAGTGATGGAGGATTGAACTGTGGTGCACATTCCAAAGTGTGAATTCCAGAGTGTGAACAAGGTAAGTTAATTATCATACATTTATATGGCTATACAAACTAGCCAATACAACACACTTAGCCATCTTCTATTGTCCAACTCAATTGTTTGTCATTATTATTACAACTAACTTCTCTGCTACAGTATAAACAACATTTAATATATATTTTCTTATAAATAGAATAAGTTGGGCTTGTGATATGCATAGCTCTTTTATGGGTTTCTCCTCTATGCCTTATTTTTCAACATGGTATCAAAGCCATGGATGAAGGCTGGGGAATGCCATTGTAAAGTGAGATGAGTATTGGAATCGAAGGATAAGGGAGATTATTGGTAGTGAGAAACCCAATTGGAAATCATATATAATCTACTCAATATAATATTGTTGTGTGGAGCACAAATGTACAAGAGTGCTAAAGTTTGGAGTTGTGATTTGTTGTTGTTATTTGAGGGAGCTTTTCTAATCATAGTGAAGGCTACTGAAGGATCTCTTTGGAAAGATGGTTGTATGTTGCTATGGAAGGTTGAACAAATATTTCAAGAGAAGGCATTCAAATTCAAGATACAAAGCATTTTATGATGTTAAATTTTTGGTATATGGAGCACCTTTGTGCTAGCAGGAATGTGAAAGAGTGCATACACACTTCTTATGAGAGAAGAGCATGATATTTGGCTCATGGTGAGGTGTGAATCATGTTACCATGAATACTGATGATATTCCTATGGGGGAGTATCCTAGCATTGCTAGAGCATTTGGGAGATTGTTGGTATGATAATATGTTGCATTCATGGGAATATTTGTTATTGATGTCAACATACTAGTTATTATGCACATAGGCTGACAAAGCACCAAAAAGATATTGAGATCATGAGGTTTGAGAATTTTAAAAGATGAGGTCAAGTAAAGTTGAGGATATATTCTACAAAGTGTATTGATGATGTGGTTAAGTGCACATGGAGAAAGTCAAAGATTGGTGACAATTATTTGATATTTACATAAGATAGTATATGGACAAAGTTCTTAAGAAGTGATTTCAAGTAACTAAATTATATCTCCTAACAAGGATAGAATCTAGTTAAGAACTATTAGATAGGGGTAGAAGACATCATGATGATGACGTGATCGAGTGCACAAAGTTTGAGGTTGCACATTTGAAGATTTGTGAACATTGTGAGTCGACAATGTTATGTAATTATGAAAAGATGTAATTGATCATGTGTTTTTTCCTCTTGATATGGTCATATTGTAATTGTAAATTGAGAAAGCCTCAAGGTCGACTTAGTAAATTAATATGAGAACTAGGGATAAAGGAATGATTTTTTCCTTGTGGTTAAACATGAAGTTGGACAAAGGTCAAAGAAAAAAAATACAAACGATCACAATAGTCCTCTGATCGGTTTCTTAGATCTCACTCTTTTGGGACTAAAGGGTTCTAAATGGTTTTATTGAGTTGTAATTTGGTGGCAGCTATGTTATCTATGAGGCCACCCTGGTCACTTTTTTGGGTTGGTGACCTATTTCACCTTTGGTCTATTGTATCTTTGGTTTGGGCTCCATTGAAAATATTTTGATGTATAAAGGGTTTTAGGCACCCTTCAAAATATATTTTACTTAATTAAAAACATGAAGTGAATGTAAGAGAATTGTAAGTGTGAATTGTGAGAAAGAAATCTAAGGGATTTTATGTGATGTGAGTATCTGGATCTGGTATTGAGATCTAAGAAGTGCTTGCTATAGCAAAGGAACAGTGAAAGAGCGAGGTGATTATATTTGGCAGAGAGTGTTAGTGATACTTTATCATTGGTATTGCTCTAAAAGGAATAATACAAAGGCTAGTTGGATAGTGAGTTTGATGGTCCTTCTACCTTCCACAACTCCTAATAAGGTTGGAATCTCTTCACAAGGATTTAAAGTCTCCCAACAAAGACTGATATATACTAGATGTATTTCATTGACTCCTAATTGGGTCTATCCTCTTGCAAGGAACATATATATTAGTACACCATTTTGTGGGTGCCATCCCCACTGGGGTTTTCCCTCTGTTCAAGGATTTTACTAGTTAACAAATTTGGTGTTATCGTGTATGGTTATCTTCTTATGGTTATTGCACTTGCAAATTACATGTTTCATATTTAATAAGGATAATAAGAGTAGATGTTGTAGAGATTGCATCAGTCCACTGGTACAAAGTAGTATTATTCATTAGGACTAGATGTTGGATGCTTCCTCTATGGGAGATATTTGTGTTTGAGCTAAGCCATGAAGGACTATTGGTAACTAGTATTTAACACTATCTTTTCACACTTGAGCTTGATGAAGATATTTTGTAGGAGAATTGACATAATAATGTCTTTGTCATTGATGTCAATGGGGGAGAAGATGTACATGAAAAACAACTCATGGTACACTAAAATGGGAAGAAGATGTACATGATACAAGGAAGAAGATGGAGATAGGGGAGAAGTAAAAATTATTGATGTTACTAAGGGAAGTAAATCTATGGGGGAGTAGCAGCACTGATGGAGAGTTGTTCCTGAGACTTAGATTTAATTGATGAAGAGGATTTGAAAAGAAAACGTATAACAACAAAGTTGTATATTTGGTATTCTTGGAACTTGGACGTTTTTCATCTATGCTACCATCAATGCCAAAGGGCAAGATTGTTAGCATGAATGTTAATGATATTCCTATGGGGGAGTATCCTAGCATTGTTGGATCATTTGGGAGATTGTTGGTATGATTATATGATATATTCATATCAGTGTTTATGATTGATGTCAACATACTGGTTATTCTATTTAGATTGATAGAGCAATAGATAGAAATTGAGATCATAAGGTTCAAGGATTAAAGATGAGGTCAAACACAATTGAAGATATATTCTATAGAGTGTCTTGATGATGTGGCTAAGTGTGCATGCATAAAGTTGAAGACTAGTGACAATTATTCAAGATTTACTGAAGACAGTATACAGATAGAGTTGTTGAGATGTAACTTATGGTAATTGGATTATATCTCCTAACAGGGGTAGAATTTGGTTAAGCACAATTACACATAGGTAGAAGACATGATGATGATGATGTGGTTGAGTGTGTGAAGTCTAAGGTTACACATGTAAATATATTTGTGAAGCCTGTGAGATGATAGTGTTATGTAATTATGAAAAGATGCAATGTAAGGTGTATTGTTTTATCTTAATATGGTCCTATTGTAAGCCTCAATGCTGACACAATAAATTAATATGGGGACTTGGTATAAAAGAAATTTGTTTTCCTTGTGGTTAAGCATGAAGTGAATGTAAGAGAATTGTAAGTGTGGATTGTGAGTAAGTGTTCTAAGGGATTTTATGTGATGCAAGTATGTGGATTAGATATTGAGATAAGAATTGTTTGGTGCAATAAAGGCATGGTTAAAGAGTGAGGTGATTATATTTGGCAAAGAGTGCTAATGGATAGTTGATCATTATTATTTTTTTGAAAGGAATAATACAAAGGCTAGTTGGACAATGAGTTCAGTGGTCTTACCCGTGAAGTTGTTTGGACAGTGGGTCCTTTTGTCTTCCAAAACTCCTTATAGGGTTGGAATCTCCTCAGAGGGATTCAAAATCTCCTAATAGGGACTAATATTTACTGAATGTATTTCATTGACTCCTAACAAGGTCCATCCTCTTGCAAAGAATTTATATATATATATTAGTACATAATTTTCTGTGTACCATCCTCGTCAAGGTTTACCCTCTGATCAAGGGTTTCCCTAGAACAAATATGATTTTATTGTATATGGTTACCTTCTTATGGTTATCCCTTGTTGATTACATGTTTCGGATTTAATAAGGTTAATAAGAGTTAATTCAATTAGATAACTAATTTACCCCACCCCCTAGTTATCTTGTTGGGCTTTACTTTCTAACACATCAATCATGGAAAATTGTGTTAAAAATATAAAAGTTTATAACTTCAAAAGGAGCAAAGGATGCTGAAAATATTGCTTCAGTTCTCTTTTATTTGTGTTCTAACTAAACCATATAGGTTGTGTGTGTGAATGAATTGTGTTTTCTAGTTATCCATATGAGTTGTGGGAGTTAGTGTTGACTATCTAAGATACAAAATGTTTGAATAGAAGGTGAGAATGTGTGTTAGAATCATTGTCATGGTGCAAAGGTATGTGTGTGTTGATTTAGGGTTAAAGTGCTAGGATTGGAAGTGAGAGAATGTTTAGTTAATTGTGAAGGATCCATCCATATCAAAATTGGTCATGTAGTAGAAGAGTATTGGATTGATATCCCCCAGCCAAGTGATGAATATTGAATTAGTGGATGGTTTTTAATGGTCCATTTATTTTGGATTAATTTTTAAGTGCATGTCAACTTTGTTGAAAGGAAAATCTAGAGAATGCATCCTATTTGAGCTATCGTAAGGGGTGCATTATTGATTGTGCCTGACACCCCAAAAAAAATTGGTTTATTTTATTGATGAACCATGTATCTGAAAATGATTCCTATACAAGTGGTGAGTAAAATGATTGGGTACCCATCTATCTTAGTATATGAATTTATTTTTATATAGACTCAATAATTAGTTTGATGTAGGTAGCTTAGAGTGATGATGGTTTCCCCATTTTGATTGTTTGTGAGTAGTGTGTACTTGGTTTGTGGTAATCCAAAACTACTTGAGTGCTTGATGTTAATGGTGATCTTGAAACCATTTCTAAGGTTTGTGGTGATCCAAAACCACTTTAGTGTAAGGTTTTTAGTTATCTTGGAACCACTTGTGTGATGTTTGTGAAGTTGTTGGTGATTTTGAAACTACTTCAGAATTGCATCGGTTAGGGGTAAACTATGAAAACCCAAAGTGATTTTGATTTGGGGGAAACAATATGACTGATAGTGCTTAGTAAGTGATTGTAAATGGGAACCCAAAAAGAAGTTATGCTAGGACCCATCCATTCTCAATTATGGAGGGATATCTTTAAAATTGGATAATTAATTTATGTGGGATGTGAACAAGGTAATTATCATACCTGCATATGGTTGACACATACAAATTGATCGATACAAAAAATTTAGTCATCTTCTACCACTCAACTCAACTATCTATCATTAATATTACAAATAACTTCTTTTCTACATTACAAACTGTTAGAAACAATAGTCCACCAAGATAACTGAGATGGGAGGGGGGGAGGGGGGGTGGGGGTGAATCAGTTATCCAATTAAAACAATTATCAACCTTAATTATTCTTAACCATTCAATCAAAGTAAAAAACAACCATAAAAAGATGCACATACATAATTATGCTAGATTTGTTAACTAGGGAAACCTTTGATCAAAGGAAAAACCCTGGTGGTAATGATGCCCACAAAAATATATTGATATATATTCCTTGTTTGAGGATGGACCCAATTAGGAGTCTATAGACACACTTAGTACATAAGAGTCCCTGTTAGGAGACTTTGAATCCCTATTAGGAGATTCTAACCCTATTAAGAGTCGTGTCAACCCTGTTAGGAGTTGTAGAAGATAGAAGGACCCACTATTAAAATAGTTTCTTAGGCCAAACCACTGAACTCACTATCCAATTGATCTTTCAACTATTCCTTGTAGAATAATTGTTTGTACTATTATTTAACCTCTTTCCTCTATTCTGTCAACTAGACCAATCATTGTCAATCATTGTAGACCAAATCACAAACCTTAGATCCAAATATCAAACCTCAGATCTCACAATAAAACCTCGATAACAAAGTTCTCTCCAACTTTGCTCTACTCTGCTTATCTTTGTATTTTTCTCTTCATGCTTCTTGTAATCATTCATACATAACAAAGGAAAATGTCCTTCATTTACACCAAATCCATAAAAAAAATTCTTGAATTGGCTATTATACCTCAATTAATTATTATAGGACCTCATTAAGAAGACATTACACTTAGCAATAACATTAATCCTTCGTCTTGTAAGTTGAATAACTTTTTGTATGTGTATGATCATAATGAGTGATCTTAGCCATGTCATCTCCAACATGTCTTCTACATGTATTTAACCTTGCTTCTTAGAATAACAACTTTCCTGAAAGATATAACAAGTTTACTAGAACATGCTTCTGTAAACTCTATCTCATAATAGTAATCATCAAAACTTACATAACTTCTTCCAGGATTAATGTCTTATTCTTTGGAGGTTAGCTACATATACTAGAAACTTATTAGTATCTCCCTTTAACCTCTCTTAGTGAAAGTACTCAATGATCTGTCCTTACCAACTTTTTCTTTCCATTGTTCTTCTATCAAATACCACAGAAATCTGCTATGTTGATATCAATGACAAACACAGTCATGAATGTAACATATCATCATGATAATGATATAATCATGTTTCTAAATACTCCCCAATAGAAGTATCATCAACATTCATACTTCCAACAATCTCCCCCTTTAGCATTGATGGTAACATAGATGAAAAACATCTAGTTCCAAGAATACCAACTGTAAAAGACTCTTAACCTTTCTTTTCAAATCATCTTCATCAATCATTCTCCCCCATCTATATAATCTCTCCCTTTAATTTACTCTATATCAAAATTTGTTTCATGTTGTAATCTCTCCCCCATTGGCATCAATGTCAAAGGGTTCAATAGCCATCTATCATTACATCTTGTCAATCTCTGCAACAACCATCTCTGACCTGCTCAAGTGTCCAAAGAAACTGTTGAAAACAACATCTATCAAGATTCCTAGATGACTCTACCCATCACAGATACTCCCCCATATAAGAAGCATCAACATCTAGTCCAAACAAATAATAGTGATTTGTAACACTGGAATGATGCACTCTTGCATCTTCTACTCTTATGTAGGTAGGGGCATAACCCTTAGCATACCTCACAAATACTCAAAAGTCCCTTTGGGAAGAGGCTTGGTGAAAATATCTACAATCTATTCTTTGGTGCTTACATACTTTAATCTAATTTCCTTTTCTGCAACTTTCTCTCTCAACATGTGATATTTGATAGAATTGTGCTTAGTCTTAGAATGAAATATTGGATTCTTTGACATATTCATCATGCTTGTGTTATCACGATGTATGACAATAGGTTCACTGAATTCTATCCTTATATCCTTCAGCATTTGCTTCGTCTAAATAACTTGATTACAATTGTTTTCTGCTACAACATATTCTACCTCTATTGTATTTTGTGAGCTATAGTCCTGCTTCTTGCTTAACCAAGAAACCAATATTCCTCCAAGAAAGAAGGCTCCACCAATGGTACTCTTTCTATTACCCATACTGCCTACCCAATCAACATTAGTATAAGCATATAAAGTGAAATCATTAGATTTGTCATACCACAATCTGAACTTTGGTGCTCCCTTCAGATATCTAAATATCCTTTTAATTGCTTCATAATGTTCTTCTCTAGGATTAGCTTGAAATCTTGCAACAATTCCAACTACATTTTCTATATTTGGCCTTGTGTGAGTTGGATATTGCAATCCTCCAATCATAGATGTGTACTTCTTCTACTCAACAATAGGTGTCTCATCATTTATAGATAATTTGTGTCTAGTTACCATAGGTGTTCCAACTGGTTTACATGTTTCCAAACCAAACATTTTCAATATATCTTTCAAATACTTAATCTAAGAAATAAAGATTCCTCCTTTATCCTGCACAATCTATAATCCTAAGAAGTATTTCATCTCTCTTATCATACTCATTTCAAATTCCTTCTTGATTTCTTCTACAAATTTGTCCCTTTCATCACCATTTCCTCCAAATATGATATCATCAACAAATATTACCAAAATCATTAATCCATCACCTATCTTTTTCTAGTATAGATTATTCTCTGTCATACCTTTGCTAAATCCAAGCTTTGTCAAATGCTTGCCCAATCTTGCATACCAAGTTTTGGGTACTTGTTTCAAGCCATACAATACCTTCTTCAATTAGCATACCATGTCCTTGTCATCTATTCAAGGAAAACCTTCAGGCTATTCTATGTATACCTCTTCTTCAAGTTCTACATTTAGAAATGTTGACTTGACATCCATCTGATACACTTTGAATTTCTTGTTAGGATTAAACCTCAGACAGAAATAACAATTACATGAAAATATAACCAATATCAAAAAATAATAGATTGCACAAAAGAGAACACAAGACACCAAGATTTAACGTGGTTCACCCAATCCCTGGGCTACATCCACCAATAGCAAGTCCAATATTATTATTATCCAGTGACTACAATCCACAATCTCTTACATCTCAATACTGTCCCAAGAAGCTACACTATCACCATTACATTATGAAATCCCTAACACTAAGATTTTTTATACAAGCTTTTGTCGCTTTAAAAATTAGGGCTAGAATAAGTTGTTCAATGGGAAAAATATCAATTGATGCCTTTTGCAATATACAATCATTTTAGCTTTAGGCATGTTGCCCCCAAAAATCCTCAACCCCACCTTGTACAACAACAAGGAGCACACCTAGGGCACTACCCCAAGACCCCATAGGGGTGCTGCCCCCAAACCCCCATAGAAATAAT